>JAIFZK010000227.1:5625000-5810000 GCA_027481765.1 Tenualosa thibaudeaui
TGTTTGCAGCTGTGGCCTTGCGCCTGGAAAGATGGGGGCTCGGAAAATTAGGTTGTTCAATTCAAAACTGTCAGAAATGATTTTTCACTCTGTATATTTCACCCAGCTGGTGGCTTGGTTGAGAATTTCAGCTTGGAATCCCTATCAAAAGTGCTATAACCATGTTACAGCCATGATGACACAATATATTACTTCCACTGTATCATATGTCATTTCACAACCATCATCAGTGAAGCTCCCACTGGCAAATATTTATTGACTTGGACCTGGTTTATTTCACTGCAGCTAAGGATTCTGCTGTAGTTCATAGCTAAAGGTTGGAAAAGGTTTAGAAAAAAAAAACAGCAACAACAACCAGAAACAACAATGTTATTTCATTGTTGAAAAAACAAATAATGGTTTAGCAATCGGCCTTTGTGATTGCAACAAGTCATTTGCAAAGGCCTGTGAGTTGTGCTGGAGTAGACTTTTGTCATATAATTACATAAACCTTTGCACTACTGTGCAGACTGTTGCAGGGCCATGTTTTGTGGAATGACAGTAATACTATCATTAAGAGTCTGTGAAGAAGTTCTGCTTCCATGGTAATTTCACTTAAGGCATCATTTTATAAATGGCCTAAGCTTTATCTAAATGCTTTATATTCAATCAAGAAGGGAGCTCTTTGAGTTGACTCTTCAAATGTTAAAAGGGGTTTTGGGCTCTCGGTCACATGCATTTATGGAAATTATTGGACATGACATTCAGGGCCGACAGTACACACCACTAGTACTGAAACTTGCCGACCACTCAAAAAAAAGCCTCTTGCATCAGTGCTTTCCTAGAGCAAAGTCAATAGTAAATTGAAAGCTATTTGTTGTGTCTCACGTGAACGAGGCAATTGATGCCTGTTGGCAGAGCTGGCAGCTCCATATTTGTCATCAGATGATATTTGGAGGGGAGAGGACATCATATTAAGGGCATTCCGGCAGGACAGGATAGGAGGAAGGCGACAGATGAACACTAAATTAGCTGCGTGTAAAACAGGCAGCGTTTGTAATCTGGGAGCGTAATTGGGCCCCGGTGCTTGCCAGAGACAGATGACAGGCTTGTAATGACAGTCTTCATTTGTCTCCCTTTATTGCGGAGTAATGCACTGGCAGGGAGAGCCTGGCAATGGTCCTGGGGGTGCAGACACAACGAAATGGTAGCGTTGTAGTGTTGTCCATATTAGCAAAGTCCTTTAGCAATGGGGCGTGCTAATTCGTCCTTAATTCAGTGCTGGATTTAGATCACCCAGCGGTCCATCACCATGATCCTGCACAAATATAGCCTTCTTGTTAGGATGATTCTGGATGTGAATGTAATGCTGTCAGTATGGCGAAAATGTCCCTATGGGTTAAATAATTTGACTTAAAGCCTGCTGCTTGCTGTGACGGACAAAGGATGTTCTGCAGTTAGTCACTTTAACATTCCTCCCTGGATTCTGCTCTTCTTGCCCCCTCTCCCTTTTTAGCCTGACTTGTGTTTCTTTCACTCCTCTGCTTTACCTCTTTCCTCTTCATTGTTCTCTCTCTCGCTATCTCTCTCTCTCTCTCACACACACACATGCGCGCGCACACACACCACACTCACTCACACACACATCATGCTCTCCCTGTCACTTTTTTGACTGTCATCTGTGTGTTGTTTCTCCTCTGCTCCTCTCAGTTCAACCCTTAGGCTCTGTGTTTATCTCTTCTTTTCTCTTCTCTTTTTCTCTTTATTTCCTCCTTTCTTTTTATTCTCTCTCTCACTCTCTCTCTGTCTATTCCTTTGTTGATTTGTGGTCCTGTGGTCCTGTCTTGATTTCCTGTTTAGGCTCTTTGTGTATTTTCTGCAGTTCTCCCCAGTGCTCGGAGAGCTGTTGCATTCCCAGAGAAGCAGGAGGCAAGAGGCAAAAGGCTGTTAGAGGAAGTGCCTGTCAGCTGGCAGGACAGTCAAAAAGCAGCATGATTCACACAAACACATTAACACACACAAACAGCCCTCACTCGCACCCACGCACGCTGTTTATTTGCAGAGTATTGGCCCTTAAAATGGCATCTATAAAGAGTGCAAGGTTGTTATGGTGTGACATTGATTTACAGTGAGTCCAATATGGGGTGGTAAAACAATGGTAATGTTTAATTGAATAAATAAACAAACAAATAAATAAATAAATTGGATTCCACAAGCACACCTAGCAAAAGATGGTAGCAACTGTTCTGAAACTACATCCCAATCCTCAAAGTCCTTTGCTTTTTTTTTTTTTAACTCAGCTGCACTCAGATGTGGATAAGGGCGAGGGAAAAGTGAAGTACGTGCTTACAGGTGAGGGCGCCTCCTCCATCTTCACCATTGATGAGAACACGGGAGACATCCACGCCATCAAGCGTCTGGACCGCGAGGAACAGGCCTACTACACGCTGCGAGCACAAGCACTGGACTATGACACCAGCAGGCCTGTGGAGCCGGAGTCGGAGTTCGTCATCAAGGTCCAGGACATCAACGACAATGAGCCCAAATTCCTGGATGGACCTTACAACGCCAGAGTGCCAGAGATGTCCCCCGTCGGTGAGTGTGTGTGAATAAATCTGTCAGCCCCTTATGAAATAAGACACAAACAAAGCATTCGGGCCGGACAGGGAATCTGTCCTGTCAGGGGCCGCTGTGGTTAGATGCCTGAGGGCTGTCACCCTCCTGTGCCGAAGAAGACAATGAGCTGATTTATTTGTAGGGTCAAATGGGACGGCATCTGCAGCAGACGCTAAAGGCTAGACTGACACCCTCTGTTACAAATGCAATTTATGTCCTGCCTGCTCAAATCTCCTGCAATCTGTAAACACTGCCATTAGCCTCTGCTAAAGCAAGTGACCTCTGTGTGCAATCACATCTTTATAGATCCATTTAAAATCATTAGCAGCCAAGGAGTGATGAATGGATTTGATTAACAAGAAAATGATTAATTTAATTTGGTAATTAGAAAGTGAAGCCTTGTTTGCTTGCAAGTAGACCTTTCTGCTAATGTGCTATATCCCTCTAAGCCAGGCTGGAAAAAAATCTTTATTTCTGTTTTTTTCTTTTGTCTTCTTGCCTTCTTTTTTTGTTTTCACCTCTTGAAAAATCTTCACCAGGTGAATTGCTTAATACAGTAACTGCTCAGGTTATTTATTGTATCTTACAAGCTAGGTATGCAGTTGTGGATTTTGTGTTCAGTTATCCATTTTGTGGCTGTGTACCATAGCTACCTCTGGTAGCCAACCTCTAAGATGTCCACGGTATGGGAGGCCCCCCAGATATCTTTATTTAGTCCTATTTCAGAGAACCAGTGCTACAGTAATGTTGTGTGACTCACTTTTGGGGGAACTCAGTGGTCTGTGTTGGCCTATCAGTTGGTCTAAAGTGAGGGTCTGGCAGTTTACATTGCTCATTTATGTACCCATACGAAATCTGTCTGTGAAATACGGTACTGATGTACGAGAATCAGCACTGAAGGCTTCTTAATGTTCGAAAATTGAGAACATTGAGTTTTATATTCTCATTCCTTTTTAATAGCGGAGGAAATATTCAAAACTCTTGACCACATTTGCAAGATTTTCCAGCACTGGCCACAGAAGAACAGACTAATGCAGAGTGAGAATAAAGAGCAGAGCCCCTACAGACCTCTCAACGTGCTGTTTTGAACTGAAGCTTATTATGCCACAGAAAGTGGCGGGCAGTTGAACAACTGAGCAACAGACTCCAAACGTGCAGAGTATGCAATGAAGGAGGCATCAAAGACACAGTCCCTCAGAGTGTTCACTCTGAAAATGTGATGAAAACATTAAGCTGAAATTTACGTTGACAGTATATCCGCTGAGTCATGCAATATTGTGATTTTGGGCATGAGAGCACATTTGAAGGTGGCAGTGTGGGGTGTGTTTGTGGAAATCCCAGTCTCTTGTGGGCGTGTGCCTCCCGGAGGACCAGGGGAGACACATGCAAGCAATCAGGACTACTATGTAAATCAGGACATCTGCCACAAGGACCAAGTGTAAACACAGACACACAGACACACACACACACACACACGTGGCTGCTTGAGTATTCATATACACTCATGTGCACCCACACACGAGCCTACTCACAACCAACGCTTTTATGACAGAAATAATTGGACCACAAAAATCTTTATAAAAAAGGGTCTTTCCTCATACATATGGACTGGAAGCACAGAGCAAGAACATTTTTAGACTCAGTCTTATAGTAACCTATTTTTTTTCCCAGTTGCCAAATAGGTACCAGACCCAGTTTACATCAGTGTTTCATTTGAAGTGGTCGCAATGCCCACTGTAATTACAGGGTAGTATGAAATTTGGCCCAAGACGTCCCAGTGCATGTGCCTTTGGATATTGTTTCACTGACAGCTGAGACAGATTGCCTAAATATACACTGAGTAAGTTGTGTGATCAAATAGCTGACAGACATGCATGTACAGCAGCTGTGCCTTTCAAGTTGAGGTTTTGGTGGTGCTGTTCCACTCAACCTATCATTTTCCTCCAGGCACATCAGTGGTTCAAGTGGTGGCAACAGATGCAGATGACCCCACATATGGTAACAGTGCTCGAGTGGTTTACAGTATCCTGGAGGGACAACCCTACTTTTCTGTGGATCCCAAAACAGGTAAAAATGTGCAAGTTTCCTTGGTTTGAATGAATCAACATTTATTTCTTTCAAATGGGCCTATATGTATCAATATAGACAGCACATGCATTGACACTTGTGTTTACACTTGCTGTACATTTATGTTTACCATGTATCTAAAACGTCAGATGAATCATTTAGCAGCAGTGCACTTATGTAAATTGTCACAGGTATTATCATTTGAGATAATGCAATGCATATGTAATTTATAAAAATGTAACCATATGCTGTTTATCTTCTCATTTTCTCAGAACATCACTGGCCCGCATTTAAGTACATGAGCACATGCTCACTTGAAATGTTTTGTACACAGTTTGATTTGTTAGGCACTTAGGCCTTCACTTGGTATAGGAAGTGTTCTCAAGCCTTCGCTGAAAAATACACTCTTACAGGTCTAACTAAGAAACCATTTTCTTTCAAGAATGTCACAGAGACAGACCCGTGTGCTTGGAATCACACCCTGTTATGGCTTATGATCATAGCCACTGTTTAACTGATGATTCAGAGCGCTGGGCTCCGTGTGAAGGCCTGCAGCTATTGTGATGGAGCTACTTGAGTAAGGAACTTGGTGTGATGAGGTTGTAATGAGGTCTCTGGAACATTCGTGTAGTGCCACACATCAGCCTCACCTGATTACAGAGCAAGAAATCCTCCAGTGCAATCAGTGAGGATGCAAGCATGGGGACGTGGAATCCGTTTCTCATTTCGTACATGGACTCTATCATCATAGAAAACAGACGAATCTTGATTAAAATACCTCTGAGTGTGCAGTCTTCATTTTTCACAATTCCACTGTTAGATTGATGAGAGCTTGTTGGGTTCCATCATGCAAACCATCATGTGGTGAGGAGAGGCGGAGTGCCATGTGATAGGGCATCAGATATTGTTTGAAACAGGCAGACAGGCAGTCTATCAGAGGTGAAATTGGTTCATTTAAATGGACAAATCAAGCAGTATTAACATAACAGAGAAAAAGTCTGACACAGAAAATAACAAAAAGGTCCAATTTACTCCTCTGTTTATCTAGCATTTAGAGTTTGTGTTCAGATACAAGTCGCCCTCATTGCCTCAGTGGAAATTAGATTACATCCTGGGCTGTTGCATCCACAGTGCATTCAGATCACCCCAGTAAGCATATGGCAAGGGAAGGTACTACCGCAATTCTATTGCCAAGCGCTCATTATTGACACAAGGAGAACTCAGCTGTGTTCAGCTGTCTTCATTGATTTTTCCTCAGCTTTTAATACTATACAGCCACATCTGCTTGCTGAGAAACTCTCTGAATTTAAACATGATTTTAACACCACTGGGTGGATTTTAGATTTTATGACAGAGAGAACACAGTGTGTAAGGAACAATGGTATCAGCCAAGCTACATCCCTCCACTAAGGCTGTGTAGTTGTGTTCTCCTCCCTCTACGGGTGTGTTTTTTCCCCCCTCTCCTCTATATTCTGTATACAAACAGCTGCAGAAGAATAGCCAAATTAAGTTTGCTGGTGACTCATTATTGGCCTATTGAAGGAGGGCGGGGAGACTGGATCACGGTCCAGCAGTGGATAACTTTGTAACATGGTGTAAGGATACTTTTCTTGAGTTGAATGTGTCAAAAACTAAGGAGATGGTGATTGATTTTAGGAAGTCTGCTGATATTCCTAAGGCAACAGTGATAAAAGGATCTGAGGTGGAACTGGTAGACAATTATATGTTTCTGAGTGCTGTGCTGGACAATGAGTTAACTTTCCAAGCATTTCAAATTTCAAAAAATGAACACTTTTAATGAATGTACCAAAACGATGACACTGAGTTATAGAACCTTTATTGAGTCTGTAGTGTCCTTTTCCATTGTGCTATGGTTTGGTAACCTCAACCTTGCAGAGAGAAACAAGCTTGGCCAGCTTGTCAGTGTAGCTAGGAAGGTCACTGGAGTAACTCAAACCCAGCTTTGTGAGCTGTATGAGCGTCATGTGCTCAGGAAGGCATCGCCCATACTGGACTATGCTGACCACCCCCTCCATAGGGAGTTTGTGCTTAGAGTGCTTAGAGTGAAGCTGTAGAGTTTCCACACACAAGACTAAAAGATATATAAACGTTCTCTTGTTTGTGCTGCTGTCAATATATTGAATAAGCACAGATGATGTCATTGATGGACTTAATCTGTTTCTGCTCTGGCCCTTCTGCTTCCCCAGTCTCCCTCTTCATGTACTAACTTTGCACTGTGGTGTACTGTGTACTGGTCTGTGTTGTACTGTGTAGTGATTAGTGTTCAATTGTGGATGGTCTGTTGGTCTCCATGTTGGTATCTGCCTTCAATGTTGTACCCATTGATTTATTTTGCTGTGTTCCTTTCCTTTAAATACCTGTCTGCAACTTCATTTCCCCAGGTGGGATAATAAATTTGACCTGACTTGACTTTAATGACTTTTAAAGTGAAGTGCAGTTGCCATAACCAATCAGTGCAATCACTGAATTTGAAATATGGAGTCACTCAAATTAAATTTTAAAGAAAGCAGATATAATTCCTCATCACATAAGGCTATGTTTTAGCTACACTGGTACTAACTAACTATTTTGTTGACCAACATTTTGTAAAGTCGCATATAAGTGGGAACATGCAGTTCTGTTGGATCCTGGAAATATACTTTAATAGCATCTGGCTTCAAATAGTCCCATGATCCTACTCCCTCCCCAGGCAAGTAAAAACTAGAGCAGCGTGTGGAGGACTCGGGCCCAAATGCCACAGGCATGGCTGATCTGACAACATGGGTGTCCAAGCCAGGTTACATGTTCATGGGAGCATGGGAGATGCAGGTACTAAGTTATTCCAGAAGAGTAAGGAGTGTGACGAACCAGCAGGTCGCTCTGCTATCTGCCTGCTTATCTGCCTTGTGACGAGTCAAAAGGCAAGGTATGGTCCCAGCTGTCATAGTGCCATCACTAGTCCACTTTCTTCAAACTTTAGCTCACCTGTAAATGCCACAGATGTCAAATTTGTGTACAAATTTGTGTAAAACCACTAATGTCACTGGTCCACAGTCTTCCTCTCCAGCATTTGTTGAGACCTGTGTGTCTCATGACTGCAACCAGTTGGGTCTTTCTTTTCATTTCACTTGTGGATCATGTAAACCTCTATGTGAGGCTGCAGTTGACTTTGTTAATGGCTAATGGGCTCTGTGCATGGCAAGTCCCAGAAGGACTTTCATTCAGGATGGTCACTCTCTTCTGGTGATTAGCTTTTACGTTGGTAAACAATTGTAAAGAGGCTATAGCTATGAGCTACCTATGAAATGCTCCCTGAACTGGCAAGGAACATGAAGAGCTTAGGCTTACTTTGGATAGTAAACTAGTATAACTACACTATGCAACTAATATTTATGCCTAATATTAATCTAGCCTACCATACTTCACAAAAATAGACGTTCACTGGAAAAGAATGACCATCCTGAGCGAAAGTCCCTCTTTGACTTCCATGCACAGAGCCCATTGGCTGTCAAATAAGCAGGGGCAAAAAGTCCCCCTGGCGTGTCACTCCTGAAGCAGAGACCCAGGTGGGCTGATTAAGGTACTGGCCATCCTCTCAGCCTCACTGGGTGATCAGTATGACGGGAGGCAGGTGGACACCAGGTTCTTCCCTGAAGAACAAAATGAAGTGCTGTTTACCTGTGAATGTGGTGAGAATATTGATTGCTGAGAGATTCACTGTGGAGGCACTAAGATACAAAATGTACAGAAGTGCAAGTTTATCAAAGATAATGCGCTGAAAACACATTTCATTCCTGATTTCATGAAATGTCATCATCTTTAGTTGGTCAAGATGCCAGTAAAAATGTTTATAGCATCGAGGTTGTCACAACTATGTGGTTCCTCCTCGCTCGCATTTTGTTGACATTTTGTTCAAATGGTGGCAGTGGTAGTGAGGACCAGTTGGTCAGAATACATTTTTCTCACATTGAAAGTTGAATTTGCTCAATGTAAACAGTACATGTGCAGTTATGTGTGAGGAAAGGAGCATGGAGCTGGGGGAGCATTGTGCTGACTGATCAATGTTTGCCATTAATAACTTGTCCATTTTATTAAATGATATTGATTGTAGGCAATTTATAAAATAAGGTTTAGGCATTACTAGGGCCCTGGTGAGGTCGTGCTCACTGGGAATTTCATTACCAGTGCTGGTTTGCATGTATTGCACGTGTCTGTGAGAGTGACTGCTTCCCGGTGTGGAAAATGAAGTAATTAATGACCACTTTATGTTCACAGCCAGACAGGTGTCCTTGTTTAAAAAGTATGGAAAAGTAAAATTGAGCCGCCATTTGCAGGGGTCATCCGAACAGCTCTTCCTAACATGGACCGTGAGGCGCGAGACCAGTACCTGCTGGTCATCCAGGCCAAGGACATGGTGGGACAGATGGGCGGCCTCTCTGGCACCACGTCTGTGACTGTGACTCTGACAGACGTCAACGATAATCCACCACGCTTCTCCCGAAGTAAGGCTCCAGACCTCACCTCTTGCTCAACAGGCCTAACCAGTGTGCAATCAGTGTGTCATCAGAGTGCAATGTAATAAAATGGGACATAGATGATCACAGCAAGTTCTCTTTTTTATTTGTTTCCAATGCCTGTTTCAAAACAGTTAGTGCAGTTCTTATGGAAAGAAGATTGCTAGACCACTTAATTAAATTAATCTTCATCACATTTGTGGCATAGCAGAAGCCATTGCTTAAATATGTGTTTACACTGGATTTACATTGATTTCTTCATAGGCAGGCTGTAAATGATTGGACTGAACTTAACTGAGTTTTACAGAATTAGAAATTAAAATCTAGGCTCCTTGCAGCTGACAGGTATCCTATGTTAAAGGCTGAACCTGCTGAAATAAATATAAATTCTGCTTATAGTACTGGTAGTTTTCACATGTAAAGCGGTTTCTGTTGTAATGTAATTATGTGGTTTAAAACAATACACTGTTGTTGTGAGGATTTTTTTCTTTAGTTGTATGATATGAATGTTGTGTAGGTGTTGGAGCTTTTGCAAATAACATGTAATTGTGGCAAGAACATTTCTATTTACAGTAGTGTATTATGTAGCTACACAGAGGGTCTGATGGCAGAACTGACAGAAACAGAATATTTAAGAAAATATTTACCTGTGTAGGCAAATTTAAAGCATCTGTCATCAGCCTGATGGTAATATATGTAAAAGCACACACACACACACAGACACACACACACACACACACACACACACACACATAAATATAAATATATATAATCAGCACCATCCTGGGAACTGGAAGAATCAAGGGTCCCTACTTTACTGGAGCAAAAAATAGATATGGGAGCTCCGAAGCAAAACAGTTACCCTCCTCAACCACTAATGAATCCAATACTCATTAAAGCTTACCCCAGCTTTTAATTAGTTCATGTTGTCACTCTGTTTTTCTATAAGATTTTATTCTCTATTAAAAGCACATTGGCAATTGGTGGAGCAATCCCTGATGTAAGGCCATACCTGCAGAGTTAGAGAATGAGAGTGAGACAGAGAGAGAGGGAGTGTGTGTGTGTGTGTGTGTGTGTGTGTGTGTGTGTGTGCGTGTGTGTGTTTGTGCGTCCTTGTGACTCAGACTGCAGCAGCCAGGTTATGAGAATGAAAGCACATGAAATTGGAAAATAGTGTCATCAATAACTGTTTCTTTTTTCTTCCTTTCATGTGTGTATGTGTGTGTGTGTGTGTGTGTGGGGGGGGGGTTCTGTGTATGTCTGTCTTTGTGTCTACTTGTGTGTGTTTGCATTGTGATTATTTGTGTGTGTGTGTGTGCGTGTGTGTTTCTGTGTGTCTGTCTGAAGAATCCTATCAGTTTTCGGTCCCTGAATCTCTGCCTGTAGCATCAGTGGTGGCCAAGATAAAGGCCCTGGACGCAGATGTGGGTCCCAACGCTGAAATGGACTACAGAATTATAGATGGCGATGGCCTTGGGATGTTCAGGATCTCCACAGACAAAGAGACCCAAGAAGGAGTCATCACTCTGGTGAAGGTATTCAGAGTCTCCCCAGACTGCGGTGTGGGCATATTTATTTATTTTGCACACATATTTTTTTATTTTATTTTATTTTATTCTCTGACCCGCTCTTTGTACAAGAGTGCTTTGTGTCAGTTCATTTTCACAAGGTAGTTAATGCTGCTGTTTGAAAGATGTGCAGCATGAAGGTCCACATCTTGTACGATGACAGTTCAACTTTACCATTAATGCGAGCTGTAGTCAAGAACGGTAGTTTCCAAGGACCCATCTCAGCCCTACAAAAATAGTGTGTATTTATCTCAGAATCAATATTTATCTTAACAAATTGTTAGACTAGTAGTCAGTACTAAGCAAATGAGAAATAGATAGCATTTTATGGCTAAAAATGAGCCCTAGAATGGTGGGTATAGTCACAGCATTTTCACTTGAATAAGGTCAACTTATTATGTGAAATTTCACCTTGGAAATATCTTGAAACCCTCTCAGGCTTTTCATTTAAAAAGCTTTTTTGAAAAGCTTTTTCCCTTTTTTTAAAATGTATTTTTACAAACTCATCTCTTTTTTGCAACCAGAACTTGGATTTTGAGACCAAAACCACTTACACATTGAGGATTGAAGCATCCAATCGGCACCCTGACACCAGATTCCTGAGCCAGGGGATGTTCAGTGACACGGCAACTGTTCGACTGATTGTGGAGAATGTGGATGAGCCCCCACTGTTCTCCTTGCCACTCAGTAAGATGGTAGTGTCTGAAGCCGCCAAGGTTGGCACTGTCATTGGCACCATGTCAGCTAATGACCCAGATTCTACAAATAGTCCCATCAGGTAGGAAGTTATCAGGAAAAGAATGATTACGTTTTACTATGCGATGATGATTATTTTCTTCACATTTTGACGGGTATAAAAGTTTCATGTCAAAACAAGATTATGTAGCTACCTGAAACTCATTATGATGGTATGCCGTCTTTTAATAGGGAAAATGACATCTCTGTCAGTGCTAGCAGAAAAGAGAAGGTGCTACTTAGCAGTCTGACAATCTGATGAAGCACAAGTTAATGATGTTGTACAATGCAAACATGATTTTCAGTTCGGTACAGAGTGAATCAGAACCAGTTTGAGAAATGCTATCTTGAGTATGAATCTTTTAAAGATACATTATTATTTTTTCTTTTGTTCATAATTGCTGGGTTGATACATTTGTTTTTCACATGGCTTCTAATTAAATAAAAGCACAGTGGCAGCTTATTCTGGGATGTTTTTTATTCTCCTCCTGTGGTTAAAGCAGCTAGAAAGCTAAGGGTCAATCATGACAAAAATACATGGGGTCACAAAAGTACACTGCCTAACTTGATTAGAAGGTGTTAAACACATACATTAATTTCCTTTGTTTGAATGTTCCTCCACAACTTCTGGTAGGTGCAGAATTAGACCACAGCAATTCTGCCAGTATTTTACATCTGTGTGACTTTTGCTCTGCAGGTATTCAATAGATCGCAATACAGACCTGGAACGTTTCTTCAACATTGATTCGACAACTGGAATTATCAGCACTGCTAAGCCACTGGACAGAGAGGTCAATGCTGTGCACAACATCACCATCCTGGCCATCGAAAGCTGTGAGTGAAATTGTTCCCTTCATTTACACGTGATCACATCCTATCACATTTCTTTCTCAGATGATAGGCTTCTCCCAGTTCTTTTTTATGTTGGAAATGAGTACAAGAATGAGTTGGAATGCATAACAAACACTGTGGTCTACTTGGTGTCACTGGTAGAGCTAGTTGTTATCCATTACCTGCGGCCTCAGATTGGAAATGACACCCAGTGTTGTTTTGTTTTTTTGAACACTGACTGTAACATAGTGTGGCAGTGCCCTCCGCCTTCTGTCTGCACTGATAGAGCCACAAGAGGAGCATGTCGGGAGATCCACTAGTTATGTGAAACTAGGCTGTTTCATTTGAAGTCATGCACAACCTTCTGGTGGCCTGGATGTGACACACTGATTTACTTTTCATTGTTTAGAAATTCTGTTTAAACTAGAATGGCAGCCTGTAGAACACACACCTCAACTGGGCTAAATGCCATATATCTCAAAAGTGGAACTAAATTTGTGCAGGCACTTCATGAATTGGATCTGCTCCAGAATCTTGTTTATTCTGCTTCAGGCCAAGATACATTTTTCCACCAGGATCAGGCTCACTGAATGTATAATCCTGCTAACAAACAAACAAACATACAAAAACACACAGGTGGAAAAAATAGCCTTCTGGCAGAGTTAATTAAAGCCTTTTTTGTTTTATATTGTAAGTCTCCAAACCCGTGTGAGGATGGATGACTTTATTCTGAAGGCTTGGACTTAAACTGATTCACCAATCCATATTTGCATAGGGTTCCAGCTAATCTTGCAGTGAGGGCATGTGTGCCTCTCAATCTCTCCCCATGGTTCTCTGTGGAGAACAGCACAGATGAATGCTTTGGCTTGACCACTGGGTAGCACTGGCCTGCCTGCATCACTCCTATGTGCTGATCCAAGTCAAAGCTGCAGTCAAGGTCCTCTGCACATATGCCATTCGCCAGAGGTGACTGCGGTCGAGCACCCCCCACACCTCCCATCCCCCCATCCCCAGAAGTCGTGGGGTTTGATGGAGTCTCATCTTGATTCTAGCCGATGGGCAGGTCATTTACCTCTTCCAAGTAAGCTTCAGACTTCGCCCCCGCCTCCTCCCTTTCCCCATACCAAGTCATGCCATAGCTGACTCAGAGTATGCTGGTCACCGACTTTGCAGATGACCTTGAGGGGAAAAAAAACACTTTCACTGCCCAGGAACACTTCGCCCACAAGCAGGCAAGCCTACCTGCCATCCATCTGAATGATGTGCTATAATCATATCTTCAAATGGTTACATTCCTGCTTTAATATCCATGAGCATGGACAAACTTAATGGCAGTTTGCAGGTACTGCCACCCACACCATAGATCATTGTCACTGGCATCTGCTATCCCTGCAGTTGCTCTTGGCAGAGAAGATTGAAATGTCCCTTTCTATTTATCTTTGGAGGGTGAGCGAGTCTTGTTAGGACTCTAAAGTTAACTTCTTCTATAGAGAACCTGAGTTCAGGAGGAGAAGTATTTGAAAACCATATAGGCAGATATTAAAAGACAAATTCACCTTAAATTCAGGGCATTTGGAACTGCTGTAAAAAAGACATCTCATTTCAGATCTTTTGATCTTTATTAATTATGCTTCAACGTTTTTGTGCCTTGCAGCTTTGCTGGTTTCATATTTCAAAATGAATGGTTAAATTCCTGTCAGCCACAGCTGAAAGATAATGAGAAATATTGTAATGAGTTACTTTTGTTCCTTGGACACATTTTCTTCAAAGCAGTGGTTACAACATGATCTAAAGTAGGTTTCATGGATATTTTCTATTGTGCATCTTGTGCTTTTTCAAGATATTTCCAAGGTGAAATTTCACATAATAAGTCATTCACGTCAAATATGTTGACTGAGTTTGAGCTTTAAGACACCCTCTCTCATTTTTTTTTGTTTGTATATCTGCCAATTATAGGAGTGTACTGAAACCTGACTACAGATTAAGGTGTTTTTATTAATACACTCATTCAGTGAGAATGGTCTGTGAAAGGAAGTACTGCTCTTACCAAAGTCTCTTAATTACTTTGAACACACAAATGAATTAAAGTGGAACTGAACACAAAACATTATATGCATGTACATCTGATTTAGGTCAGCTGAGTTCCTGAACCATAGTGTGTATAAATACACTGTGTGTATATAAATTGTATATATAGTATGTCATTGTACACAGATGTATGGTAACAAAAGCATTTCATTGCATATGTAGTGCTTATTCTAGATGCCCATGCCTTGTTTCATGACGAAAGGAAGCAGTAACTTCATATCTGTCAAAATCTCCCGTCTCATTACTTATGGGCTCGCCTGTGTAACAAGAACATCTGCATTCAGGTTTTGCCGTCAGTGGAAATCATGTAACGAACAGATGGAAATTAGAACTTGAATAACTCCCCGCCTGGCTGGACATTATGGTTTATGAATTCCCACCCCTGTAATCAAAGAAAACCTTTGATCCCCACCACTGCAGCTGAATAGATAATGCCAAATCATATTAAATTTTAATATTGTCTCAGCTGTCCATCCACAGAAAGAAAGAAAAAAAGCTGGTTTGAGAGCAGTGTTACCCTGACCGATGGAGAAGGGCAGCAGGGGAGCTGCGCTCGGCGCTTTTCGAGGACACGCGCTGCAGAGGACAGCCTGCCTCTACTTAACACGTTCACTCACCCACACCCATGCAGGCAGACACAACAACACACTCGCACATATACACACACGCACACAAGCACGCACTCATATAGATAGAAGTGAACACACTTCTGCCACACACAAATGCACACGCATGCACGCACACACACACACACACAAACACAAACAATAGATGTGGCAGATGTTAATCTTATGCTTGACTTGTTGCTTTTTGCCCTCTACAGGTGCCAACTGCTAGCTAGCTGCAATTTAGATGACCAGAGAGATATTCAAAAACACGTACTGTATATACTGCAAGTTTCTAGTTTCCATATCCATAACGGATGCATCACTGTTCATTTCAGATTCCTGTGCTACAATTAAAAGTTACCCAACTTGAATGTGGCAATGAACATCCGCTGCAGAGATTCATCATTGTGCTCGCTGGCTGCACTCAGTCACAGCTAAAAGCACACTGCAGTTAGGAAATAATCACCCAGCTGTTTCCATATCCTCTAATTTGCAAACAGTTTAACAAGAGACTCACACAAGGCCTTTATGTCTGTAGGCAGCTCGCCGTTGCTCACATCTCTCAGGAGACTTAAGGACATGGAGAAGAATTCATCGGCGATGCTTATCGCCTGAATTAAAGTATGGCGGCGATGCGGGCATCAATCACCATGATGCCTCAGTCAGAAATTTACCACCTGTCCCGGGAGCACCTTGCTGGGAGGATAAAGAGTGCCGGCTCTGCTGATGTTGAAAGCACAGGCTTGCACTCTGGCTGGCCTAATTTCAGCCCCTCCAGGTTCACTGAGGGTGTCGTTTTCAAATGCCAGCATCACTCAAGCACCCCCCTCCCTCCCCCCCCAAAAAAAACTGACACACACACACACACACAAACAAACAAATACAGCATCTGCTCAGCGCCGGGCTTAGAGCCTGCACAATTACACAGAGACCTTGACCTGCCTTTCTCCTGCGACAACAGTTTTTTTTCCACTTTTCTCTTCTTTTTCCTGTAGTAGAGAATAAAGCATTGGGAAGTAATATGTATAGAGAAATAACGATATGACATGTAATGCCGGCTGATCCTTTATCAGGCAGAAGTCAATATCGTAACCAAGTTCCTTTGATGCTGCACAATCTGGTGTTTATTTGCTGCCTCGCTAAAAGCAGGGTAGTTTTGTCTGACATGCTCGCCTCGTGTCTAAACCACACATTCGAAAGGGAGGGAGCAAATGATATTCGCAGAGTCGCTGATGCAAATCATGCATACTAATTAACTTTTTTTTTTCTTCCCTCTCCTCCTCTCCTCTAGTGGACCCTGCTCAAGTTGGCAGAGGGGTAGCTCTGATTACAGTGATGGACATCAATGACAACGCCCCTGTCTTTGCCATAGATTATGAGACGTTCTTGTGTGAGAGATCCAGTCCTGGTCAGGTAAGGAAATGGAAGCAGCCCTCTTTTTCTCATTCTGGTGTTTGCAATGTTATCTGATCTTAATGACTTCTGTGAGAATATGAAAAAAGTGAATTATCTCCCTTCACTGTGCTCTGTGAACAGCCCAAATAAATGAACTTATAAACAGACAGACAGACAGACAGGCAGATAGATAGATAGATAGATAGATAGATAGATAGATAGATAGATAGATAGATAGATAGATAGATAGATAGATAGATAGATAGATAGATAGATAGATAGATAGATAGATAGATAGATAGATAGATGTAAATAGATGTAGATGGATGAAACAAGTGATGCCCATCTGTTTTTCCTAACTAATGGTTGTTAGTTGCAGTTGATTTTTACCAATTACATACTGTTTCCTTTGTTCCCTTTTTGATTTTTACCAATCACACACTGTTCCCTAGTCTACCAGCAAACTATGGCATTTCCATGGAAGTGTGTTCTAAGTTCCTGTGCTATTATTATTCTGTCCTCTGTCATGGCCTGCAGTAGGGAATAGGGAAGCCTTGAATGGGCTTTGGCACTGAACAGTAGCGAGCTATAGGCAATGCAAGGCATGCCCCACATAGGGACTTTGAGTGATTCAGTCATAACAGAGCACCACAATGAGATCACCCAGCCTGCAGACGACAAAAAAAACACTGTTGGACAGAATCGGTGAAAGGGGGCCTCACATGGATTTCAACAGCAGGCCCTTTCCAATCAAAGGATCAAAACAGGACTCGCTGGTGTAGAAAATGCTCCACATCAATTCAAATGGGCTGAAGGTGACTGTGGCATGAAATTGGTTTGTTGGAGACTGGTGGCAGATGGGGCAAGGGCCAGGGCCCTGCTGCGGTGACCAACGCCACGGCACAGAGAAAAATACTTGCCCCTTTAAAAGCGATGTACCCGCTCAGTGTATCAGCAGCTCGAGACAGACCCATTCAACCTCATGCATGTGTTTAATGTTCAAATACTATTGCAGGCTCCTTTGGCTCATCTGACTCAAAACCCTCCGGTCCAGCGAATAGAAGGATAACTGTACAGTCACAGTGGTTAAAAATATAATGACATTACTCACCAATGAATAGCTTCAATTACAACATGAGCAGACAAGGTGTTAAACCCCCGGCCTCCCCCTAATGAGCCTAATAAATGCCATTGGCGCTGGCAGAGATGGTGTCTGATGGACTGCACAGGCTATTGACCTTTGCTTGAGTTACATTTACATTTATGCAATGCTAAATGATACGGCCATTGGACGCGTTGCAGAGGCCTCTCTCAGCCAGAGCCAGGGTGCTGTGCTCTGAAGGCTTGGGTCTCCGGAGTATTTTTCTTTTTTTTCCTGTAGGTTGATGCGTTCTTCTGCGATTGTGATGTCTCCTCTGTTGCAGAAGTGGGCCTTGCGCCTTACGGGTAATTGGATGGCTATGTCAATCTAGTAAGAAAAGCACAATTGATTGTCGCACTGATTGAGAGAGTAGCCATAATGAGGGCTTGAAGACAATCCAGTCCTCCCATTGGCATTGTCAAAAAAAGTGTGAGAGTGCGCAATAGGCCATGTGGGGAAAAAGAGTAGGCTGCAGGGGGTAGCACAGATTTGGGCTTCAGCTCTCCCTGCTGTAACAACAGTGTTTGTGTTACAGCAATTAGGCGAAAGCTTTGACACTCCAAAGTCGCACAGAGACTGATGTTTGCTCTCTCTCTCACTCTCTTTCTCTCTCTACACTTTGGTAATGTGTGAGGGAAGTGCTTGCGGGCCTGTCTCTCAGACACTATCACTGTGCCTTTGAAAGCAATACACACACACACACACACACACACACACACACACCTCTCGGGAAGCAGCTCTATGTGTTTTTTGTCCCTCCCGGCTCTCAGTCACTCTAACTTTCAAAAATTCTCTCTTTCATATTACTAGGCTAAATTACTTGCCCATCTCCCTGGAGCCCAGCAGACCCTAGGTGTCTCCTGTCTGTCTGCTGGAAAATGAAAATCACTGGATGTTTTATGTTTTTTTTTTCCCTACTGATCATTTACAGTCCTCATCCATGTGTGTGGTGCTCTGATATCTTTGACCAAAGAACAGCTTAGAGAAATAGCCTGGTGACAATACTACTCAGTGTTGAGCATGAAAGACTGTGTTTCGCTGTGATGTGTTATCATGTGTTTACAGCGCAGTACTTCACAGTTTTTCTTTCTTTCTTTCTTTCTTTCTTTCTTTTTTCTTTTTTTGCATTGGGGTTGTGTTGGTGTCAAATGGGAGGTACCGTATTCTCAGGTTTATCACGTCTCATTTGGCTTGTCTGCGTATTTCTCTGGAATGCTTCGAACTCACATTCATTGTGATGGCCTCGTGTTTACTCAAAGAGAAAGATATTTGCCTACCACCTTTGGGAGATTAGAATATCACTGACTGCTGTGAACTAGTGTTATGGTGTTGTGGTCCTGTTTAATTGTTGTTTTTTATATGTGGTTTGTTGTTCATTGGTTGTTTTGAGAGGATTCAATATCCTTAGGAGACATACTCCCAGTAAAGCAATGTTTCTTGATGTTTTTTTCTAGTCAGTGTTTTGAGAAGGGAACAGCACAAATGTAAGGTGTTGCCATTTTTGAGAGCATTTTTCAACCCCGTTGCTTTTTTCTCACCTTATTGTAAATGCACAGATATGTGAATTGTGCTAAATCAATTGTGCTAAATCAATGTTTACACAAGGCAAACTATGCACTGGTAATTAGTCTCTAGCCAAACTCCTCTCTGTCATGTAACTATTTTTTTTGAGAAAATATGTAACAACAAGAAAATGACTGAACCAGGTGCAGACAGGTAGGAACCCCATCCCCCACCCCATCTATTTGATGGAGTTTGAAACAGATGGCAAGTTGTAAAAGAGCATCCCCCAAATCCCTAGCAAACAAGTGGACTTTAATGGGGTCGGCTCTGCTCAGCTTCTTCTTTACCTCACAGTGTTTTTAGCTTGCCGCTCTCACCCCAGTGCCCTTCAGCCAGCACTCCCCTCTTTGTCTTCAATGTCACTGTGAGACTTATAACATTGTCTACTAGTTGACAGTGTGATACATCACTAAATAAGTCAGAGTAACATCGGTGCTTTCAGGCTACTTTGTCTCAACTGGAAAAAAAAATCCCCTCAGTCCTTTTATCTTCACTTTTTTTTTCCCCCCCCCCCCCCCACAAAAAAAAAATATATATATATATATATATATATATATATTCTGTAGGTACATGCTGTGCTCCCTCTAGCAATGCTCAGCCTTTGTAATTAGGGGAAGGCTTATGCCACTGCGTCTCTTGCCAAAGGAGATCTCTACTCCACGGTGGGCTGTGCTGGGCTGCTGACAGACGGCGATAATGTGGTCATCTCCGGCTGTCAGGTCTGAGCTCTGGTCTCTGCCTGGCTGGCCAGCCTCCTGAGACGGTCGCGGTATGGGGTTAAAGATTTGCCCTGCAGCTAGAGCAGGTTCAGCCACATGAATGGCGATACTCAATCTCCAGCAAAGCCGAAAGCTCACCTCTCTTTCTCTCTCTCTCTCTCTCTCTCTCTCTCTGTCTTGCTCTCTCTTTTTATTTCTCTGTCCCTTCCCATTCTGTCTCTACAGTTTCTGATCACATAGTTCCCATAATTTGGTATGCATACATTAGTCCACTCAATCAGATGACTTATTAATGAATATGAATTATATATTGCAATGTAGGGCTTGTTTAGGATTTGATTTTAACTTAAGCATGACATCACTGGAACTCAATATATGATTCATTTCATCAATAATTATGGACTTTTCCTTCTACATTATTTATTTGCCACTTTGGTCCTTTGCAAAAGGTGTTCAAAAATTAGATGAGGTTTTATGCTCTCTCTGTTTCAGTCCACATTCCCTATCTAGTATGTTCCTCGTCACTTTGCAAACACATTGCACCTTTTCATTTATCCATGACCGTTCAGGCCTTTTGCCTGAATTAATAGAGAAACTTGAGGGCCGCAGAACCTTTTTAAAAAAAAAAACATGTTATTTTCAATTAGAATCTCAGTCATGATTAAAATATATTTATATTACTGATAAAAATGGCACCCATACCCATACCCTACCTTTGCCAAGTAATCACTTAAAGTGAGAGGGAGGGATTAAACCTGAATCGTTGACTACATAAATAAAACGTTAAGCCCTTCTCCTATTAATGGAGTGTCTGAAATCATGAAGTCCATGTTGGGCGAGTCTATTTATTGTACCCCCTCTCTCTATTGGCCCTGTGGAGCTGGTTTGAGGAGATTTCCTCTCAGATGGAGTTTGTGCTGACTCCAGCTGGACACCAGGGGATCACTCTGCACACAGTATTTAACCTAGCCAAAGCCCAGAGATTAGACCACAGCAGTGTCAAGGGAATCTTCTTATAGTACAACCTGATGGGACACCCTAGATAATCATCTTTAAAACATAGCACTTTTTGAATGTTCTATGCTCTCTTTCTCTCTCTCTCTCTCTCTCTCTCTCTCTCTCACACACACACACACACACACACTGCTCACATGCTCTCTTTCACCTCTCTTTCCCCCTATTGAAATTGTGGTAAAAATCCTGCACAATCTTCCTACACAATATGTTCAGTGATAAACTGTGTGAGATGTACCGTATTGAGAGAAATGCTGTATGTGTTCTATTGAGATATCAATATTATTTTAACTGAACCTACACTAATGAATTCTGGATTCAGGGCTCATAATAGGTTCAGGTCCATACTGTCTGTGTTTCTGAAGTATTGATTTTCCTTACAACCTTAACCGCTATGAGGTTTTCAGCTGTTATTGCAAGATGGATCGTTTAGATAATAATTTAATCAACAAAATATTAATGCTGCTTTCAAGTCTGGTGTATGAGTCTAATAACAAGTTTTTCTGCAGGTGATTGAAACCATAAGTGCAGTGGATCGAGATGAACCACCCAGCGGACATCGTTTCTTTTTCTCCCTCGCCACTGAGGCTGTGGGCAACCTGAACTTCACCTTAAGAGATAATAAAGGTTGTGTATAGCACTATACTCTCATACACACTTACAATATACAGTGGATCTGTTCTGGGAGCTTTACTGACGGATTACCTTATTATTGCCGGGGACATAACCACTGACTAGAAGTCTAATGAGGCTATGCAGAAAAAAAGACCATAAAGACTCTTTGAATTATGAAAGCTGTTTGTATTGTTTTTGAAGGGAAGATGAGAGGGTAGGGATGCCATCAACTCAACTGCTGGATTGTTAATCAATTACTGTATTCCCTAAAATGCTGTGATATCATCACTTCTACAACAATGTATGGAGTGCAGAAATGGCTCAGTGGATACAGGATACAGTGGTTACCACTGTGAATTTCAAATATTGGTCAAAACAAGTTGGGTGCTTTCCTTTCCATTAATTTTGTCCTCCCACATCCTGTTTTCTGGGGTTTTGTGTTACCACAGAGTGCAGTCTAATGAAGTGTTGCTTGGCCCTCAAAATATCTGAGAGGTTACGTTCACTGCCACACTGCTTCAAACCACAGCCAGATTCATTACCCTCAGATTTTCCCATGATGGCATCCGTTAAAAAAAAAGAAAGAAAGAAAGACGCACTGAGATCGTATTCTGCGACAAGCCTCATCATCAAAATATGGGCATTAATCTGTCCTGCTATTCTGGTGTGCCGTGCTTGCAGCCTGGCCAGGCTCTTCAGACATCATGGTTCACTGGCTTCCCCAAAGAGAATCGCTAATGACCCCAGCCTCACTCTGCTGAGTCAGTCAAACAGTAGTCCAACTCATCCCGGCACTGAAACTGGAGAACACGAAAATGACACATCTGAGCTATTTTACTATAGGCAAATGTACATGTCTATCATGCTCTGTACCATACCTATATGTGTTTATACCATCTCATCACTCATTTCCTCCTCCTTGTTCCTTCCCTCCATTGCTTGCAGACAACACAGCCTCCATCTTGACCAAGCGCGCTGGCTTCCAGCGGCGGCAGCAGTCGCTGTACCGACTGCCGGTGCTCATCGTGGACAGTGGGACTCCAGCCCTGAGCAGCACCAACACCCTCTCCATCCGTGTGTGCGAGTGCGATGGCGATGGCTCTCCCCAGTCCTGCGGAGCCGAGGCCTTTATGCTGTCGGCTGGCCTAAGTACCGGAGCTCTCGTCGCCATCCTGGCCTGCATCCTCACGCTGCTGGGTAAGACACGCCCCCGGCTTTCTCTAGGGTTCTCGGCAGACCACATAGGAATATCTGCTTTCATTTGAGTGGGTTGTTGTTACGCACAGACACAGTCTATCATTTTTATATGTGGGAGGAGACTTTTTCCCAGATGGATCAGTTTAATTATAGTGAACCTTATGGTGGAATCCACATGTGCCATAGCTGATATTTACACTGAGCAACGTGCATGCTCAATTATATTTGACAAAGGAAACTGCTCAAGATTAATTCCATTTCAGTGATAAAAAATATGTCAGACAACGGATTCACAGAAATGTGCTTTTGTATGTGTGTGTGTGTGCGTGTGTGTGTGTGTGTGTGTATGTGTATGCCTTCCCTCCACTTTGGTCCAGAATGACTTCTATGACAACGCTATCTCCAATCCTGTCCCTGCTCTTTTTGATCAGACCCTTTGCTGATTGCTATTTCAGGAGATTCATTAGTTGATTGTCACATGAGAGCACGTCAGTCTCATTGTGCCATGTCTTGCCCCTGATCTTGATGATGACGCCGCTTTGTTTTGATTTGTTGACCTGGTGATCGTCGTGATTGCTTTGTTGATGGACAGATTGATTTCCTGATTAGGGGACAACATTGATAATCTATCTCTACACTATTCATATTCTCCAAGTGGGAGAAAATGGATTGAAGGCATGAAACATTTTGGTGCGATGTTTCTAAAGGAAAGCTTGTTGTTGGCATTTATAGCTGTTACATAATGAACTGAAGTGGTGTGATGTCTTAGAGTATCAGAGATCAGAGATCATTCTTGTGATTTGGCTGAATGACTGCATTCTGTTTGATCTGAAGTGAAGAAGCACAGGTCACAGGCGTATGCAGCTTGTACATTGTTAACACTGATTGTTTTCTTACAAATTATAGTGGACTCTACCTTCACTTCACACTCTGTTATTTAACTTTTTTGCATTGCCCTCACACAGCTTGATGTCCCAGACAGAGTAATCAGTCAGAAGACTGGACTGTGAAAGCTTTGGTTGGGTGCAGCAGGGGAAAGACAGAACAACAAGGAAATGGTCTCAGACCCTTCAAAAAGAATTAGTGACTGATACATATTAAAGGACCTCTTCTTCCGAAATACATACTACACAAGTGCAGACCGTTATAAAAACTTGAATGTGCTAATTGATTGAATTGTTATTCCTTCACAGTCAGAAAACTATATAATTTTTTTAGAGGAAATTTGCTGACCTTTTTTGTTCAAAGACATTTTCTAGTCTTAATTAACTTTTCTTGAGATTTATTAGAGTAGAGTACAGTTAAATACAGTACAATGAGAGAAAAAAGACCTTGAGGACTTTGTTAGTGAAGTAAACATAATTCTTACAGTCGCCCCAAGGTTTGGTTTCCCTCCCTCTCTCCCAAGCTTCTTAGCCATTTGGCCTTTGATTAATTCTGGCTCTTGCAGACATTTGCAGCAGTGCCTTGCTTCTGCCCTGACTAAGAAAAAAAAAACAGAATCTCCCCCAGCCCCCTACAACAGTAGGATTAGGCCTGTGCGCTGGCTGATCTGAGCTGTTATTTTGGGCTGGGGAGGCAGAGCCCGCGGGGCCTGAGCCTGCTCTGCTGTGCTCACTCTCTGGCTCGGCGGAAAGGTGGAGGAAGGGAAGCGCTCTGGAGGAGGAAAGCCGACAAATCAACGACCAGATCCTTCTTTTCCTTTACCCCCTTCTTTCTCTTTTTTTTCTTTCTTTCTCTCCCTCTCACACTCTTTCTCTCATTTTCTTATGCACACACACTCTCTCTCTTGCAGAAATAATAAATGAACAAGCCTTTTGTGCCCAATACTGACTGTATTAGTCACACTAAACAAACAACAAAAATAGCAGGACAAAGCGTAGCACCTAATGCAACCATGAGCACAAGACATGTACAAGATTCAGTGTGCTCACTGAGGCAATACTTGTGTGTGTGGTTTGTTAGTCAGTACAGAATCTGCATTAAGCAAATGAATATTTATCAGTATGTACAGAATCTATTTGGGCCTTTAGGAGTGGTATCTTATCCCGTTTTATTACATGGTGTATTGTTTCAATGCCATGGAAGGGTACAGCCCAGTGACTGATCAACATATTTGTGCTGTGCCTCTAAAACATTGATTGACACCTATTATTGCAAAGGTCGGATCAACACTATGGGAAAAATGAAATGTGAGAAAAATTAAATGTTTGTTTTCGTTTCTTTTCAAAATGATGTTGGTCTCTTTGTTTATGTATCCCTTTCTTTTCTCTTTCTCCAGCAGTAATCTAAACAATTTCAGCAATGCATCTCAGACAGTGACAGCTGTTCCTGAGGTTTGCATTTGGTTTGTGTTAGGCACACCTCTCTCTCATTAGACTTTCGGCTTTAGGTTGAGCTGTAAGGGACAAAGCCAGGTCATTTGAAAGTCCAAGGTCCAGGAACGAATGATTCTCTCTCTCTCTCTCTCTCTCTGTCTCTTTCTCTGTTTCTCACTTGTTCTTTGTACAGTAACTCCTGTATGCCGTTATGGCCTCTATGAAACACAGCATTCTAATTCGCCTGACCCTGAACTTAACCCAGCTTGCCTGGTGGTCCTTAAAGTGCCCAAAAAGTGTTTTCACTGCACTTGTATAGTAATGTTAGGACTGTGTGGGGAGATGGCCTGTGCTAAGCAATAAAATAAAAAAAATGTCAGAAGGTCAAACTACCAATATTCTCTGCGTACCATGGTAGCCTTGATTAGCAGCGCAAGCCTTGGGCATTTGTTCTGCATGTTGTGGGAGTGATGTAGGGACACAGAGGGGAAGCAAAAGAGAGAGAGAGAGCAAGAAAAGGAATAAAGAAAACATTGCATACCAGAATAGCAGACTTGCTTTAAAGACATCAACAAGAATGAGGCTCCACAAAATATTCCACTTGTTGTGCCATTGATTCTGCATGATGGATTGTTTTTTCAATTCAATTACTGCAAATTGGGGATAATGTTCAATTGATCCACGGCTCCCGCTGAACATCCATCTTGTGTCAAAACTGCACTACAGCTAAATCAGGCCTTTAAGTGGGGGCAGTCTGTAACACTTTAGATGAAAGGGCGTAAATTAGGTCTTTTAAACACCCACATAATCACAGCAAGGCATCTCACACATAAAAGAAGCGACTTGTCTGTGGTGTCAGTAGAGCATTTCCATATCTTTAGGCCATTTGGATGTGCTTTGTGGTGTAGAAATAGGTGTCCATGCTGAACAGGGCATCATAAATCATAAACTGTCTTCCTGTAAAAATATCCATGAGCATTGACAGAACTTGATGTCAGGATTGTGTCTGATGCCTGTGATGGATTTTGCCACTATATTTGGCAAATCCAACCATTACGACTAATCAGTCATCAGGGTGCTATTTCGGGGGGTGGGGTATGTGTGGGGGAAGTGATTTGCCATGCAGAAACCCATGAGCCATCCCACATGTAGATTGACATGGCGCTAATGTGTTTTTCCGATTATGTAAAGTCGGCTGTTTACCATCCAGACTCTGAGCCAGCCTCCGGGGCGTGAGAGATTTGCAGCTTTTGCCCAATTGAGACACAATGGAGGCGAAAACCCGGACAAATAACTCTGGCCGTCTCCCCCCTGCTTAACTAGATTCCTGAAGCAGGGGCATGGAGTCACTCTTTATCCATCTCCTTCGCTCCTCCCTTCATCTGCCCCCCCCAGTGTTTGTGTTATGATTATGCAAGTGCACGTGCTGCTGTCCTCCTCCTTCTCCACCAACCATCCCTCCATCCCTCCAGCCTTCCATCCCCCTCCATCAGTCGTTCCCTTCTGCCTGTCCTGTGGAAGCGACGCTCTGGCGGCCTCCAGGATGAGCTATGAGCCCTAGCCCCCATATTTCACCCTGCTGGTGGCAGGGCTGAAGGATGGATCATTAGACATTCTCTCTCTCACACTCTTTCTCTCTCTCTCTCTCTCTTGCTCACTCTCTTTCTTGTGCTCTCCTCACACATGTTTTTATCTCTCTCTGTCTTAGTCACACACTTTCCCACCTCTCTTCCTCTCAGCCCTCTCTCTCTTTTTCTCTCTCCTCTTTTTCTCTCTTTTGTCTTCCTCTGTACTTTTCCCACATTTATGTCTCACCTTGTATGGCCTCCTTTTTTTTTAAGTCTCTCATTTCAATTCTCTCTTTGCATCTCAATTTGCTTTTTTAATCCATGGGAGATTAAGAGCATGTATTATTAGACAGCGTGCGTCGGTGAAGACAGGCTCATTTATTTCTGGCGACTGAGGTGGGCTAAAGAATGCTTGGCAGTCTGCGCTGGAAGTGGGTGTGGTGCGGTGCAATGTGGTCTGGTGTGCAGTGTGGTGTGGTCGAGCTGGAGTCTGTTTGCTTTGCGAGCAACCGCTGAGTTACACCAAGACCTGGCTTTCCCTCTCGCACACATCACACTTATTACTGTCTGACTTGCCTCTCTAAGGGATGATGTCTGGGGCTTTCTGTTTTATAAGGAAATTATTCACAATGCCTTCACTTCGCCATTTTTACAGCTACAAGGCTACCATTATTATTGCTATATATTTCAGCTTCCTGAAATATGAAAGTTCATTATTCAATTTGTTTAACATCAAAAAATAGAGCTGACCTAATGTCAGGCTACAAACTATATATGCTTATTACTCGAATATGGTTTTCAAAGAAATTTGATTATTTGTCCTTTATTTATTTACTTGTGTTTGACTTACACATAACTCTATCTTATTTACCAGATACTGTAGGCATATGCTTGGGTCATAAAAAGGATTTAGTGCTGGCTTGGACAGTGTAAGCTGCTTGTGTGAGCAGCCGAGTTGAGCCAGTTGCTGTTAAACCCTGATATTTACAGCATGTTCTGCTAGTCTTAAATCCCCCCACGCCCGCTGCATCTGCATGCATATTGTGCCATGGTTTCTGTACATCAGCACACACTGACAGGAACCAAAGCAAATGGAATGACTAAAGCACAGGCTCTGGAATGAAGGAGAACATGGGCATGGGCATGTATTACCATCATACTCATGCCCCCCACTGACACTGGCATCTGAATTGGCACTGGCAACTGTGTATATTTGTGTGTGTGTGTGTGTGTGTGTGTGTGTGTGTGTGTGTGCATGCGTGTGTGTGCGTGTGAGTGACTTTTTGTGGATGTGGATGTACATACATGATGGTGTATTCCCTCTGTGTGGTTGTGTGTGTGTGTGTATGCCATATGATGGAGTGCACAAACATGAGTGTTTGTGCGATTGCTGGGTCAGGTGGGTGTCACTGTTGTCAACACCAACGTAGGAGATGATTAAATCAGCCTGCAGCCACGGCGCCAGCCCTCCTCCTCCCATCTCCGCCGGCACCCGAGACAAGATGTCCGCCGTTAAAGATGTGCCAGGGGTGCCGTAAAAACGATTAAGCCGTAATCCGATGGACATATTGATAGAATTAATGTACCCCTTTGCTGTGTTAATTGAATTGAAGAGATAATGTAGGTGATCGTTCGGGCAAGAATGTGAGCGGGGGAAAATCGAGGAAGTTGTGCTTACAGGAGCAGATTTGAATTGAAACATAATAACAAAGATTATTGAGGTCCCAGGGCAATATAGAGATGACAGATAGCATCTCTCCTAAACAGTGGGTGATTGTGTTTCTGTACTGTCTGGGTTTATCTTTGCTGGCAGTAAACATGCCCTGCAGGCTTAGAGATGGGGAAGATGCCTCGGGCTTCACAAAGCCTTGTGCTTGGAGGAGTTCTCAGACTTTCTCTCTCTGTCTCACTAAACTGCGGTTTCTGTGGATGAATGCTGAAGGAAAAGAACTATGTGTCCAATAATTCTTTTCTTTAAGATTGACAAATACAATTTGAGAAGAATCATTTCCGAAGTAGATTTTGGCTCTAATCATAGCCCCTTCTCTCTCCCTGTTTTTCTCTCTCTCTTCAAGTGCTGGTGTTGCTAATCGTCATGATGCGCCGGAGAAAGAAGGAGCCGTTGATCCTGGATGAGGACCGTGACGTACGGGAGAACATTGTGCGCTACGACGATGAAGGTGGCGGCGAGGAGGACACGGAGGCCTTCGACATGGTGGCCCTGCGCAACCTGAACGTGGTGCGTGGCGACAGCAAGGCCCGTCGTGACGTCACGCCAGAGGTCAACACTCTCTACATGCCACGCCCCCCGCCCTACAAAACCGCGCCGACGGACAACAACGGTATCTTCCGTGATTTCATCTGGGATCGGCTGAAGGAGGCAGACGTGGACCCCGCGGCACCGCCCTACGACTCCCTGCAGACGTACGCCTTCGAGGGCAGCGGCTCCGTGGCCGACTCCCTCAGCTCTCTGGAGTCCCTGAGCACAGACTCAGATCAGAACTACGACTACCTCAGCGACTGGGGGCCGCGCTTCAGGAAGCTGGCTGACTTGTATGGCCACACCGATGGCAGTAATATATTCTCCTCCTAGCCGGGGATCGTGTAAGTTTCTGTTTCTGTCTGTTTGAAGTCCTGTCTGCCTGACCTTCAGTGTGAAGATTCAGTTGGAGGAAGAGAATGGTTCAGATGGGAAGGAGAATTTTATGAATATTTCAATTTTTTGTGGAACAAAAATCTGTCTCAGTGTTGAAATCCAACAAGCACACAAGAGATACACAGAACGTGGAACTGAATTGAAGACCCCTTTTTTGAGCACTTGATGGATTTTGCCATGACTGTACAATTACCAATAGTAAGTTCAGACAAAAAGGTACGGCAGATTGAGATTTGTTTATATTTGAAACGTGGGAAAAAAAGGATTGTGTGCAGTTGATGCTGTAAATGCCACATTCATCAATGGACTTGGAATTGAGGGGAGGGGCGCAGCAGTGTATTGCTTTCTTCTGTGGGAGATGTGTTTGAGTCTTCTGTATCCATGGTGACCAAACAAAAACTGTGCCTCTTGCCAGTCCAGAGGTCTTTTCGTAATCCTTCTCCATCCACATCAGTGTTTCTTTATTTTCACAAGTATTTATATCGCTTATGCCTCTTTTTAAAAAAGCAGATATTGCAAAATGCTGAATTATACAACTGAATCATCTTCAGTCCAAAGCTGATCCCTAAACAGTGTTTTGAAGTAATGATTAAAAAAAAAAAAAAAAAAAAAAAACCTTTTACAAGTATCACAAGCAGAGCTGTCAGGCTGCTTGTTTAAAGGATCAAGCTCCAGTGGAGGCTTTTATGTTGCTCTGGGTGTCCGTAGGTCTCCCACTTCTACTCCAGATGAAGAAAATACCAGCCTCTTGCTGAGTGAACTAGAGCAATGAATGACATGTAACATGTTTCATGGTTTAAAGCTGGAGCTAAGCCTTTGAGAGCTGCCTCGCAACTCTCTAATGAGCCTAATCAAGAAGCCTCTTGGGAGATGCCCATCGACACAGTGGCACCATGAGACCTTGTTATTGCTGGTTCCTGCTGGAATTTCTTTGAAATGGAGAAAAGGGGAGGTGTAGAGAGCAGCAATGTAAGAGTATTGCTTTACGTTTTGTAAGAGTGTAGCTGTTATTTTAAAAAGGTAAATAAATATCAGTATTCTCATCAGAGCCAATAGCAGCAGAGCAGCTATGCTGTCTGTAGTTAGTGTATTCAGTCGAAGTTTCTCCTCACTCTGAAATATCGATGTGGAGTCAGAGGATAGTTTTGATTTATTATGAAACAATATTTATCCAAAGGGAATGTCTTCATTTGTTGAATTATGGGGAGAAAAATTCCTGATGAATAGTGGACAGAGGTATTCACTGGTTCATCATTTTAAAATCCACTAATGGATGGCATTATAAATATATAGTTCCAGTGGTCACTGAAATATGGCACTATGCATAAGTATATTGGGTTATTTGATGTTTTCTATGAAGTCATGCTTTTGAAGTGAGTGCACAACCAGTGAATTCACTGGCGTAAGCAACCAGGGAGTTTGATAAATGGGGTAGGTCGTGTCCGAATGCTTAAAAGGCCTTTGCTAAATTAACCCCTGAAAGCGATTTGATGGATGATTCTGCTGTTGTTACAGAGCATGAACATACATTCACAAACATGCTCATAGAGGTGAACATGGCCCAGCTCCTTGCTCTGCCAGCACTCATTTGAATTACGACATCAGTGTTGAATTCAGAAGTGTTTGACATTACACAGTATCTCTTGAGCAAGAGTAGATGTTTTACTTTTGTGCTCATTGCTGGAACTGTATTGTACTGAGTACTGAGGCTTTTTAGTGATTCAGCGTCTTGACACAGAGAGAAAACATCCTAGCCGCATTACAGAATGCAACTGCCCTTCACAACACTAATTTTGTCTTGAGACCTTGAGGCATTCAGTTGTCTTCTGACAAATAAATAAATAAATAAATATGTGTGTGTATATTGATAAATATACCATATAAATTGCTGCAAGTTCATTCCTGTCAAATATGAGTTTTACTCTACAATTTGTTTCTGTACAACTTCAGGCATAGACTTAAAAAGTTTAAAACATTTTTATGCAGTTTTATTTCTGCCATTATAGTTACCCTTGTTATTTCTGCATTCATTATCTCTGACAGAGAGTGCATCTCACTTCATTTCTGATGATGACTCTTAATGAGTGCCAATGATAATTTAGTCATTTCACAACCAAAGTGGGGATAATGAAGATTGAGGAGATTGTCTGTGAAAGTCGGGGAATGTCTCATGTTGTAAAGCAAATGTAATTATTTGTTAACTGGCTCCACTAAATGAAAACTAAAAGGGTAATCGAAATCTCATTAGACTTTGGCACTAAGTAATAATAAATAAAATTTCAATTAAGGGAATTGCGAAGGATAAGCTGCAGTAAGCAGAACCAACAAACTCAGAGGGGGCTTCCCAGGGGGGTGAGGGGGGGGGCAAAACCAAAATATCCTTTCAGGGAGAAATTTACATCCCTCTAATAATCACAAACACAGTCCATCAACTATGGCGCTTCCTTGGGGCCACACACGGGAGAGAGAGAGAGAGAGGAGGGTCTGTTTAGATGGAAGAGATGTTAGTCGCGAGATGTCACAAGGCAACTAATTGACTCTCTCAAGCTGTTCTCTTCCTCAGAGAGAACATGCAACATACATCTTTCTTGCTTTTATTGTTTTCTTCTTCAGATGGAACCCGGGGTGGTCTCGGGATCTTAAAATCACATGCAGGTCGAAAATGACAACATGTCACTTGGAAGGATCAGCTATGGTTTACTCTGTGGTGGCAGACAGTCAGTGTCTTGCCACAGGGGGGATCAGTCAGGCCAGTTCTCCCTCTCTGTCCACATCAAAACCCCATCCACCCTCAGCGCTTTCTTAAACAGACAGCTCAGACAGAAGTAATGGATATCAGAGCAAAAGTGGGGAGACAGGCCATCAATGGCAAAGATGTGATGTCTTCAACATTAGGATGTTGAAAAAATGTATACTGTATGGTGTAATTTTTGTTCGTTTTTTTCTTTGTATTGTTCCTTATTTGGAATTGTTGCTTAATTATGTTCTGTATGGTGTGGTAGCTTGTATATCCCTGGATATCTAAGTGGCCTTTCCTGTTGCAGCAGAGGAGACAGATTGATGAGTCCATTGGGAAGACATACACAGCCACGAAAGAAATCAGGCAGACAATCAGTGCCCCTGGTTCAACAAGCTCCTCAAGTTTTGGCAGAGAGGGAAAAAAAACTCTTCAAGATTTTGTACAGGAACTGAAAAAAATGCTCTTGACTCCAAGTCATATGTATAATTTTGAATAAAGAAATAAATCTTGTTTCATCCAGAGGTGCCATGTCATGTTCTTCCCATCATATAAATGTGGGTGTGTATGAGATTTAATGAAACTTTTTCGGAATCATGACATTATTGGTCACTAATGAAAATCACCATTGCCGAACTTACCTCACATTTTGTAACACTGCCTGGACACATGTTATGCTACACTCAGTGACATGTCTCGGTAATTACCTGTGCTACCGTATGATGCATGATTTAGAGATCATTACTGGAGAGCACCTGAGACATCCCCCCTCCTCCTAAACACACACACACACACAGACAAACACACCAACAGTGCTGACAGTTGGCTACCAGCCATCCACTAGTTATGGCAGCCAAAATAAACACTGTTCTCTCACACACACCTTATGGCTCCTGCGGCGTGCCAAATTAGAGCTGTGAACATCCCACAGGATACACACAGAGGGTTGCCTCCCCATCAACTCTCACCTCATACAGTAAAATATTACAGCCTTGTTAGCCTCCTTGTTCAGTTTTCATCTCATTAACGTGTGATCAGATAAATTAATTTGAAGTCTGCATACACACAGTCGTGCAAGAGGTCAGGATTGTTGGATCAGGAAAATCATTACGATGATGTCTTTGAGGACTTCATTGCCATTTTCTATTTGTTAATAGTTCCAAAGATCATCACAGTATTTCTACAATGTGGAAAAAAGGCTCTCCTGTAGATCATAGTCGCCTCTACTCTTGTTCTGTTCAGTAATGCAGCGGCACAACCCAGGCATATTGTAATATGATATAGACCTCTTTCACCGGCTTCATCAGAACAGACTCCCGCAGGGTAGGGTGTAATCACACACACAATATTCACACACACACACACACACACACAAAACACACACACACACACACACAATGTTCATTAGGGCCATTTCAAGCTGAGGGGCTTATGGTCAATATTAAATACTGTATCCATTTCAGAAAAATGCAATGGTAGTGCAGAGCCATCAGTTTGGCTAATATTGATATGCAAGATTAATACTAAAGGGGCTGGTTTCATTAGTCCAGTGAGACACTCCCACTGTCGGCTAAGGTGCTTACTGCTTTTTGAAACCCTGCTACATTTATACTATGATCCAGCCAGAAACCATGCGAGTGACATTTTCACTGCCATTGATTTTCTCTCTAAATTAAATATGTGATTCATACATTTAACAAGATTGCTTCAAGAAAAATCCAATTATTCCTCCAAAACCAGTGGAGAAGTCATTAAAAGGGCCTATGATCATTATGGGAGTAATAGGCATTTTGAGGCATTTGGAAAGGGTAGTGGTTTTGACCCTTAATGAGACCACTTGTGGTTAAAACATGGTTGGGTCCATCCAAGGTTCTCCAGCTGTGGCCCATGGGCTTTCAGTGGCCTTCAGGAGCATGTTGCAGAAACACAAAACAGTTCTGAAAAAAAATCACAAAGCAAGCCAAAAAAAAAGTAGTCAACAGGATAGAAAAAACAACACTCAACAGAGTGTAAACAACCCACCATAACTTACATCCTTTACTGTGTATTTAGTGCACTGGTACAACAAGCTCTGGAGAATGCCACAGGCCTGTAGCCTGTAGCCTGTACAGGGAGCCACAAAACCAAGGTCTTGTCAAATTCTGCGACTTAATTCAATAAACTAAACAAAAACACATCTTTTGGGATCAGATCCTGTGCTATTTGTACAATGGCATTTACCCAAACCTAACATAACCTTGTACTATACACCTGTTTTCCTTTTCCTTTCTCATCCATCCAAGGCATTTAATATTAAACACAAGCACATTTTATTCTGTGGTGAAAGGGAACCTTTATGCATTCATAAAGAAATTACCTATTTTGTTGATTTGTGCATTTTCCTTTGTGGCCTGATAATATGCCTCCCATGGTGCAGTAGTGTGGCCAGTGACTATCAATTCTTTTGGGTTCAAATCCCACTAAATTCAACTATTGTCAATGGTTGAGACTTTGAACAATATTAGTCACTTAACTTTAAATTGGAGACACTTACAATAACATGGAATTTATGGACACACACACACACACACACACACACACACACACTTACAAAAAAAACCCTTTGAGGCAACATCCAAGTAATAAATAAACATATCATGTAAACAAACAAACTTGGTGGATGTGAATGGAAAAAGGGAGCAGATCAATGGGTAAAGTTGGAAGATTTAAAATCACTTTCATGAAATATGAAACACTGTAGGTCTGATCTTGTGGAAAAGACATTTGGTGTCATTTCTGAAGTGGGGCTCACTGAGCGGCTTATGTATGTTTAATAGGGTGCCAGCTACTGGTCGACCCTATGCTGAATCTGTTACTACTTGCTTTGAACTGACCTTGGCAGACTATCACATCCTTTGACTTGAAAGTGTTAACTGCAAACTCCTATACAGTACATGTACATACACTGTAACAGACTGACGGGGACCCAAAAGCAGATCGGAGCAAAAGGTTTATTTTACAATGATCAGGGAAAATTCAAAAAGGGAACAAAGCTCAGAAGATCCAAAAAACAGAAGGGAAGTCCAACACAAAATCATATAAGTCTTTGGGGGAAAACACACAAAAGATCCGGTCTTGTTAATATTAAACATAGACGGCAAAACAAAGAAGCAATCCTCTCAATCGTAGAAAGTTAATCCAAGAAAACAGGTAGGCAAAAGTTCTGGATACAGAATCCACAGGTAAGCGAACACGGGTGCAGGCAAAACACGAAAATCAGAATTCACAGGAATGTAACACTGGAGCAGGCGAAACATGAGAAGAGCACACATCAAGGAACACGGTCAGGGTTGGTAGCCCAAGGAGCACTCGAAGGGGGATTTGCCCGTGGCGGATGAAACATGGGAATTGATGGCGTACTCGACCCAAGGTAGCTGACGGCTCCAAGCAGAAGGGTTCTGGGACACCATACAGCGCAGCACGGTCTCTAATGACTGGTTCGCCCTCTCGGATTGTCCGTTGGTCTGTGGGTGAAAACCGGAAGAAAGACAAACAGATGCACCAAGTAATTTACAAAAGGCTTTCCAAAAAGATGAGGTGAACTGGGGCCCTCTGTCAGACACCACTTCTACGGGGAGACCATGGGTACGGAAGACATGTAGTATCATGAGATGGGCAGTGTCTTTGGCTGAGGGGAGACCAGGCAGGGGAACAAAATGAACTGCTTTGGAGAAACGGTCTACAACTGTGAGAATGGTGGTGTTACCGTCAGAAGGGGGCAAACCAGTCACGAAATCTAAAGCGATGTGGGACCAGGGTCTTCGGGGAACCGCTAGGGGTTGAAGCAGTCCAGAAGGTGGTTGGTTGGATGATTTATTTTGTGCACACGTGGAACAGGACTGGACAAACTGGACGACATCACTCCTGATAGACGGCCACCAGAAGCGTCTCTCGATGAAAGCCTGGGTTCGGCTGGACCCGGGGTGGCAGGAGAGTTGAGAAGAGTGCCCCCACTGCAGAACCTGTGGGCGAACAGAGCTGGGAACATACAAACGGTTAACAGGACACTGACTGGGACCCGGCCCGCTCGTTTTGGCGGCTCAAGCAGACGAGGCGGGCCGCTCCCACAACACAACTAGGGGGAATGATGGGCTCTGGATCTGGGTTGTCTCTGCCTGAAGTGAACTGTCGGGATAAGGCATCGGGTTTAGTGTTTTTATGGCCAGGGCGATAAGAGAGTGTGAAGTTGAACCGAGAGAAAAATAGGGACCAGCGTGCCTGTCGGGGGTTTAATCTCTTGGCTTGACTTATATACTGTAGATTCTTGTGGTCTGTCCATACGAGAAATGGAACCGGGGCGCCCTCCAGCCAGTGTCTCCATTCCTCCAAGGCTAATTTTTCCCACATCGTAGTTCTGCTCCGCAGGAGAAAGGCGGTGGGAGAAGAAGGCACACGGGTGGATACGGTTGTCTTGGGAGGAACGTTGAGATAGGACTGCCCCCACGCCCACCTCGGAGGCATCGACCTCAACGATAAATTGACGTTCAGGATCGGGTTGGGTCAGGACAGGGGCCGAAGTAAAACGTCTCTTCAACTCTCTGAAGACTCTCTCTGCCTCTGATGACCAGACAAACCTGACCTTGGAGGAGGTCAGAGCAGTGAGGGGAGTGGCGATGGTACTGAAGTTCCGGATGAATCGCCGGTAAAAATTGGCGAAACCTAAAAAACTATGCAGACCTCGGCGAGTGGTGGGTGTAGGCCACTCCAAAACTGCCCTCACCTTCTGCTGATCCATATGGATGGACCCTGGGGAGATGACGTGGCCGAGGAAGGAGACTGACTTTTGATGGAACTCGCATTTCTCCGCCTTGACATAGAGTTGATTGTCTAGGAGGCGTTTCAGGACCGTTCGGACATGGTCAACGTGCTCCGACAAGGACTTTGAAAAAATCAAGATGTCATCCAGAAAAACAAAAACAAAATGATTTAATAAATCTCTAAGAATGTCGTTGACCATCGTCTGAAAAACGGCAGGGGCGTTAGTAAGTCCAAAAGGCATGACGAGGTATTCATAGTGTCCCGACGTGGTATTAAACGCCGTCTTCCACTCGTCCCCCTCACGTATGCGGACCAAGTGATAAGCGTTCCGCAGGTCTAATTTTGAGAAAACTTTGGCCCCTTGCAGGAGCTCAAAGGCGGATGACATGAGGGGGAGAGGGTAACGATTCTTAATGGTTACACTATTCAGACCACGATAATCAATACATGGCCGGAGCGAGCCATCTTTCTTGGAGACGAAGAAAAACCCGGCTCCGGCAGGGGACGAGGATGGGCGGATTATGCCAGCAGCAAGCGACTCCCTTATGTACTTGTCCATGGCCTCCGTCTCGGTGCGGGAAAGAGAGTAGATTCGCCCCTTAGGTGGGGAGGCGCCAGGAAGGAGGTCGATGGCACAGTCATAGGATCGGTGAGGGGGCAAGGCGGAGGCGCGGGACTTGCTAAAAACTGACTTGAGGTCCATGTAATCTGGAGGTACAGCGGACAGATCAGGAAACTCCTCGGGTTGGACAGGGACAGACCTCACAGAAACACTAGGAGCAGGGAGACAGTTAGCCTGACAGGTGGGAGACCAAGCAATAATTTTACTCTCCTGCCAGTCTATATGGGGATTGTGTTTGATTAGCCAGGGGTGTCCTAGGAGGACAGGAGAGTCAGGAGAGTCAATGACAAAGAACCTAATAGATTCACAGTGGGTGTGGAGCAGACAGAGACTCACCGGTATGGTGACCTGACGGACAGTGGCCAGCTTGACTCCCGTTAAGGCGTTGGCCACCAGGGGCACCTTGAGGTTCTCTACGGGCAGCCCCCACCGGCTCACCAGACCGGCGTCGGCGAAATTCTCCTCCGCACCCGAATCGACGAGGACCTCTGTCTCTTGTCGTTGTTCTCCCCAGGTCAGGACGGCAGGAAGGAGGGTTCGTTGGGTTGGTGAGGGGTTAGTAATAGTGGCGCTCACCCGTACCCCTCTCACGGGTGAGCGTGGGCTTTTACCGGGCAAGCGGCGAGATAGTGTCCGGGCTTGCCACAGTATAGACAAAGGTGGGCTTGTAACCTTCGCCGTCTCTCCTCCACACTCAGACGAGTCCGGTCCACCTGCATGGGCTCTGGGGTTGCCATGACGGGAGATGATGAAGAGGGGGTGACGAGACGGGGAATTCCTCCACCCACAGCTCCGGAAGCCCTAAATCGTCGACGTTGCTGCAACCTAGTGTCGACACGGATGGCCAGATTGACCAACCCCTCGCAGGTCTCAGGCAGATCATGGGATATTAACTCATCTTTCAATTCTTCAGAGAGACCGTTTAGAAAAGTGTCGAACAATGCCTCCTTACCCCAGCCAGATGAGATAGCCAGGGTCTGGAAGTCTATGGCGAAGTCCGAAACAGAACGGGAACCCTGGCGTAGATGGAGCAGCTCCCGAGCAGCCTCGTGCCCGTGTTTGGAACGGTCGAAAACCCGCTTCATCTCGGAGGCGAATTCTCGAAAATCATCGCAGGATGGGGACTCCGCCTCCCAAACCACCGTTCCCCACTCTCGAGCTTGTCCTGACAACTGGGTGATGACATAAGCCACCTTGGCTCGCTCGGTGGGGAATGACCTGGGTTGCAGGCTAAAAATCAAGGAGCACTGGGACAAAAATGAACGACAGGTACCAGGCTCACCGGCATACCTCTCGGGAGGAGGCAGTCTAGGTTCGCGGAACAATGATGCCGCTTGAGCGGTTGGCGCTGGGGCTTCAGGCTGCACGGAGAACCCCAGGGTCGACTGGAGGGGTTGAACCCTGGAACTGAGGTTCCGTATCTCGGCTCTAAGGTCTTCGATCTGTGCCTGATGCCGGCCCAACAGAGACCCATGTTGTTGAATCGCCGAAGAGAATTGTCCTGGATCCGCTGGGTCCATCTTCTTGGTCTGATTGTACTGTAACAGACTGACGGGGACCCAAAAGCAGATCGGAGCAAAAGGTTTATTTTACAATGATCAGGGAAATTCAAAAAGGGAACAAAGCTCAGAAGATCCAAAAAACAGAAGGGAAGTCCAACACAAAATCATATAAGTCTTTGGGGGAAAACACACAAAAGATCCGGTCTTGTTAATATTAAACATAGACGGCAAAACAAAGAAGCAATCCTCTCAATCGTAGAAAGTTAATCCAAGAAAACAGGTAGGCAAAAGTTCTGGATACAGAATCCTTAGGTAAGCGAACACGGGTGCAGGCAAAACACGAAAATCAGAATTCACAGGAATGTAACACTGGAGCAGGCGAAACATGAGAAGAGCACACATCAAGGAACACGGTCAGGAAATCAGACAAGAAGCAAGGAGAGAGCTGGGGAATATATAGGGAACAGGGCAATGACACAAACAAGGAACAGGTGAAAATCATTACAATAATCAAGGACGTGAGGACCGGGTGCAGAGCGGGAAGAGGGAAAGGGGCAGGGCAGACAGCAAAACATGAGCACATGGAAAAGGTAAACAAACACGGAACTTGCAACACTTAAATAGACCAGTAGGAGGCCGGGTGGTCGAGAGCAGGATCATGACATACACAGTATCATAAAATACATCATGACAGTAATTACAGACACACACTTCGTTAAAAACAAAACATATCATTTAAATAATTTTTTTGATTAATGTGAAATTTATTCACGTTTTCTGCCTATTTGCAAACACACTCTCTCGAAATAAAAAGTGCAAGTTGTGCGGTGCAAGAGTTTCTGTCAATAAGTTTCTGTCAGTAATATTTTCAATATTACTGTCTTTTGAATTCTAAATCATATAATACATGGGTTGTTATGCACTCTCCTCGTTTTTTGAGACGCTTTATTATTTATTTATATATTTATTTTTTACACAATGGCCACTATTCACCCTATGTTTTGCAGGCACTAAGGCTCAAAACCCAATCAAATGGAAAAATAAACCCCTGAAAGAGAGAGAAGGAGAGAGAGAGAGAAGAGAGGAGAAAGAGAAAAGGGGTGGGGGGACAACTCTACCTCCAGGGATACAAGGAGCAATCAGGGACACACTGAACTATCAAGAACCCAATCTGCAGATCAGCCCTGGCAGAACAAGGGCCATAGAGTTGCTGAATGAACGTGAAACTCCTTGCCACTTTTATTGTGTCCACAAATCAGCCTCAAATTGACATTCAGAGAGTGAATTTTCAGAGACAGCAAGGCCCTGAAACTCTTGCTTTCAACTTGAATCCAATCCACTGAAGCCTTTCAGTCATAGGAGAACGAAGAGCATAAGGGAAGAAAATCATCCACGTAGCCTACTTTACAGCGGGACACCAGAGGATAAAAAGCATTTCAGTTGGCAAGTGGACGAGTGAAAACCACCACGCAGCTCTCCCCTGGACTCTACAAGCCACAAATTGAATGACTATTAGGATCGGTGGTGACTATGGTTAATGGGTTAAGAAGTATGAATAGCACAAGTGCTCAAAAGAGGACCTTAAAAAAGTATTTTTATAACGATATGGTTCAGATTTTTAGATGTAGCTGAAACCGTGCAATGACAACAGGTGGTGCTACACAACGAAGCAGAAATCATCAGAAATTAGTTATTTAGCATTTAATTTAATCACTAGAAATATGTAATGGAGGCTGACTTAAATGAGAATTTCTCATTTATGATTTTTGGATGGAACCAGGTCATGGTCATTTTACCTCCACAGATGAATGAAGACTAAGTCAGGCAATAACAGGAAACTTAAGACCAGAGGTGCAAAATCAGGAGGAAATTTATTTGCAAAAATGTATATGAATGGAGAGAGCGTGTCTGAGTTTAAGGATCCTTTCAGGTTTACAGACATTGGTCATCTGAGTTTATATACACTTTATCAGACCCTGTCCAGTGCCATAGTTCTGGCCTGTGATTATGCTATGCTTCATTAGATTCAGTTCATTGAAAGTGAAAGCAGAGACAGGTCATATTGTAAATGTTTGCTTCAATTTCCAGTTAAATTTGTGTGGCAAACTACTTATCCCATTAACTGAACGGATCATTTTAATTTTCCTTGGCCCCATACAGTTAGTGTTAGCTCCCAGTTCGCTATTTGGTCTATGCTAGACCAGATTATCTTGTTCTTTTTCCTACCAGCAGCACACAGTGACTTTGAATAACAGTGTTACAGTTGAGTAGTCCAGAATATCACTTTAAATCTATGTGGGCGAACAAGCCATGTAAAGTTACAATTTATTCTAACCCCCTGCTGCAATTGGAAAACAATATGCAGTATACTGTAGCAACAGAACAAATCAAGACTCCCACACAGAGTCAATTCTGCCTTGATCAGACAAAATAAAATAAAATAATGGCATATAATTAAATACAGAGAAACTAATACCAGTACATATTTTACTTTAAGTGCACACATGCTCTAATTTTACAGAAAAAAATGGCATGATGTTACCCTTGAAATTTGATGTAGTTAGCTGGCTATCATGCTCAATAACAGTGCAAAAATGTAGATAAACAAACATTTGGGAAAAAATGAAGAAAGGAATATTTATGCTAGGAACAGGGATTCATTATTTTCCACAGGGGTAGAAACCCCACATTATTTTCCACAGGGTCATTCTGGTGCTCCGTGTTCAACTAAGGAAAAGAGGCCCTTGTACAGCTGAACACATCTACACAGTATGATTAATGGATGGGAGACTGAAAGGACATGGTTATTTCTGTCTTCTCATGATAACACTGGCCTTGCACACACACAAAAGAATGCCAGCCCATTCCTGATTTTTTTTAAAAGCAATAAAAACACTGATAGTGATTGTCAGCCATCCTTGAGAATATCTTGTTGTCCTGCTCAAAGAACTGGAGATCTCCCAAACCAAAGCATGTGCCTGTCCGCTGCTTGCAAACCACATACTCACTCCATGAGTGCCACTCAGAACTTTTCTCTGTGTTCTATTCCACCCTGCCTCCTGATTCTCTCGAGCCTAAGACTTCCTCTAGCTGAATAAGAGTTTGGAGAATTATGTTTAATGGTGTCCCTTGTGGTGTTTTCAAACACCAGATGGTGTTACAGCAGTTAGGTTGCTACGAGTGCAACAGGAAAAAAAAAGAATTCTTCACTCCTCCTCTTGTTTCCAAGTAGCAGATGCCTTTTTTGAACCAAGTGGTTTGGCTTCAAAAGTCTTTGAACTTCTTCTTCTTCCTTATATATGATATATACTGTATTTAATTCTATTTGTGACAGCAACGGCAGAGTTATGGTCTATGGTGATGGCCCGTTGTGATGGGTCACATGTTGCTCTGTGTGATATATAGCGGAGAGGTGTGTTGAGGAAAATGGGCTTGGAGTGTCAGCTGTGACCAAACTGGTATCTTCAACTTTAAGACATTGCCAGGGGAGAATTTAGATGAAAAACTATTGTTATGGCATTGTCTGAATATTGCAACACACCTACCCAACTTGCATCATTAGAATTATTCAGGACATCTGGGTTTGCACGGTGTTACCATTTGCATATGTGTGAGTTTGCAAGTGTGTGTGTGCGTGTGTGTGAGAAAGAGTGATAGAGATAGAGAGAGAACTGAGAGAGAGAGAATGTGAGTCTCTTTCTCCGTGTTGCATGTGTGTGTGCCTGCACAGTTCATTTTTTAAAGAACGAACATAAAACGTAGAGAGTTTATGCTGACTTTGGCATCTCTTGACAACTGTGACTCTGTCTCAAGGGCACAAAACACCCTTCTTGGTAAGCAGAGTTAGTAGGCAGAAGAGGAAGTGTGTGTGTATGTGCGTGATGAAACATTTCATGTAAATGAAGTTTGGAAAGAGATTGACCTGCAACTTGATCACAGCGGCATCTTTCATTCCGATCAGAGACTCAGATATGCTGGGGGCTCATCCAAACCCTCGACTGATGGATTAGCCGGCCTGAACAAGCTTCCCATCAGGAATTCACAAATCTGGGCTCTTTAATCACCTTTTCTGGCTGACTCCAAGAACTTTTATGAATGGACAGAGGATGTGGTCCTGTCATGCCAGAGCATTGAGATGCAGCATCCTGCTCTTGTCCATTGCAGAGCATGAGCAAGATTAAAGTTTTTTTTTTTTTTTTAAGCACAGGTATCTTAAAGATGAGCCAGTGGCCTGTTCTGTGAGTGTTGGTTCCACTAAGGTGTATTTATGTTGTTTCTCCACAGATTTACTGCTGTTGGCAGATGCTTAAAAAAAGCTTTAAATCCCCTGTTTGGCTGCACTGCAACAGATGCTTTAAAAATCCAATCCCTCCAGTGTGTTTTATTTTTTACCTGTTCATGTGCCAGTATCATTATTCTATTCTAATATGGAGTCACAATTGATGCTTGGTAGGGATGGCTTGCTGAACAGTACCTTAACCAAAAGGCTAAACCATGTGGCAAGGAGTACCTGCATTATCATAATTATAAAGTTCAAAATATCTGTAGTGTATTCATGCACATGTATGACAGGGAACAGGGAAGCACAAAGACAGGACCATCTGGGCATGAAACAAACTATGACTAGCCTTGGCAGGAAGGGATTCATGGTCTCATGAAGTCTACTTAAGACTCCTTGAACATACCTGAATGAATACAAATTCAATCAAAATAGCATTTTTAATTTCTTAAATTATTATTTTCAGAGTGAACGGTAATGTTCTGGTGGAACAAGCTTTGAAATTTAGATCACCAGTCACCTAGCCCAGATGATCCAACTGTCAATCCCAGTACTACCTCTACCCAATACTCATGTTTGGAATTTGCATCCGTGGTGTCCTAGTTTATTGTAGACACACGTACACACACACACACATTTTAAGTGTATTCTGGACCAGCCTGCTACTGGCGCCGTGAGGCTGTGTGATGCTGAAAGGCAGTCTGACAGGGGATCATCCTGCGGTTTGCTTATTGGCATGATTACTTCAGCATGTGCTCTGCTCAAAGTGCTGGGCACCACCTGCCTGCAAACACAGAGGAATCCAGCCAACAGAAACAAAGCACCAAAAGCAGTGGTGAGCATCAAGTCCACCACCCCATCCACTCAGATGGATATGGGGCCTCAGTGAGTGGCATCCCACCAAACTACATCTCTCCTCTCTTTCTCCATGTATGTCTATTTCTCTATCCATCTATCAGCGGTCTACCTGTGTCTATCTATTTTGTCTGTCTTCCTGTCTCCTTGCACCAAATTAATCGTGCGACAAGTGAAGTCAAGCAGCCCTCACAGTCACACAATTCACCCTGATTGCTTCTCAATCAGCGGGCAAGAACCAGACCGTCATTAGTGTGCGTGAGGAATACATATTGACTTCAGCGCTGCACGTCACCCATGTCTCTCTCCAGGCTGCACTTCAGTGCACCGGGGCTATTAATGTTAAATGGGGCCCATCATCTCTCCATTGTTTCTGGACAGGCTCCTAGAAATGGCTCGCTGTGAGCCTGTTTTGACAGCCTTCGGACGTAACCCTGGCAGGATTAACAGGTGAGATTAGCAACACCAAAAGGGTGGTGATCATCAAACTAACAGACGTGCATGGGTTTGGACTCCGGCACTCCCTCTGTCTTTCTTGTTTGGTTCCTTTATTTGCTCTCCCTCACGATCAATACTTTTTTTCCTTGTAACAGTTGCTCAGGCGCTTGGAGTTACCCCTGTTGTCACATTGTGCCACATTCCTTCTATACTATTAGTGTGTGGATAGAGCCACTCATTTGCACCACCATAAAACTGTCACAGGTCGCTATAACATTAGATGTATCCTTCCCATTAGTGCTCTGCGACGCCCTCAAAAGTAAACAATAGCTGATTTACTGTGCCGTGTGATGGCGGTGAGGTGGATGTCACCTAATTACCAGTGGCACATTTACCTGTGTGGCCTGTGGCTGCAAACACTTAGCATTCAGTTATGTGTGGGTGCCCGCGCGCATTGCTATAGTGTACATCACACCTTTTGGGTGAGGGGAACAAGAATTTCTGACCTGCATGCTTTGTCACTCCGATTTTTAGAGGCAGTGGCCTTATCTTATCTATTAAGGCTGGAATCTCACAGTCTCCATCAGGACATGTCCCACAGTCTCCATCTTTAAAGGAGATATGATGTATGGCAGTGGGAGTGAAACATTGTTTGTGAGTTTGTTGGTGTGTGTGTGTGTGTGTGTGTGTGTGTGTGTGTGAGTGTGTGTGTGTATGAGAGAAAGAGAGACTGTGACTGTGTGTGTATACATTGTGTAGCATACCCTAATTCTTAATTTTTTTCTAAAAACTCTTCAGATTCCCAAAGCCCCATGTAAGTTGTGATACTAAAGGTCCCTTCCTCCTCTCTGCATATGAACTAATAGGAAAAAATGACAGCAAAAAACTGCTCACGGTATCACATTATTCTGTCCAATCTCTCTGTCACATGCTCGGTAGCATACAGTAGGGGAAAGCGTACTGCACATCACCTTTCATTAGCCACCGCTCCCGCTGTCAAACTTGTTTACCTATCCGCCTCTCCCTCCTGGCGCCTGAGTCACATCAAGCCATGTTGAAGGCCTGCTGAGGGGAGCCGGCAAACATGCAGATGAGGTGCACACAGAATCTTGCTCTGATTGAGATCGACAGAGCAGAGGCCCAGGCCCAACCAACCATCCCAAACCTCCCATCCACCCCCCACCCCACCTCCCGGCGCAGCACAGCAAAGGCTATTCCCGGAGAGGTGGTCGGACAGGTGCGTGCCCTCAGAGACTTCAGATAACACACACACACACACACACACACACACACACACACTAATGTGTACACTGCAGCATAATTTGGACCAACTTTTGTAGTCTGTGGTATAATGTAGATCTGTGTAGATGAGCTTAGCTGTAAAAATGTCTCACAATGTCTTCCCAGTAAATCCCAGAGAAGTTGTAAGTGCTGTGTATTTAATTAGCTCATTGCATGGAAACACAAGATAGAACACATTGTGTTTTGAGCATGGTGTATGTGTATGAGGATAAGAATACATATACGTGTGTATGTGAAAAAAGTAACATTATTTTCATAAAATGTGGATGTGTTTGATTGCCTGTATAGCCTTTGCAGATTAAAGAAAAAAAGAAACCTGTACCATCAAAATATAACAACATGCTCTGAAAAAAAGTGATATTGTGCATGAAAGAACAGTAGCTGTTTACCACACTTTGAGGTGCAATCAAAGTCCACAGTGACGTTTGCATCCACACCAATCTCCACACCACAGAGGCTTGTCTTTAACCCTGCTGGCTCCTGAAGCTGTCTGTCTCCCGAGCGCTGCATCTCTGATGATAAATTAAACATAATAGCTGTTCCTCATTCCACCTAGAGATATCAGTATATGACATGCCTGACATGATTGTCTGAGATGGCAATGTTTTGCCACTCTGAGATTTCTGTAGTGTGATTTCTGAACATCCATTGTAGCTTGTGAAATAGGTGTCAGTATTTCCAAGTAACAGGTCTTATATTATATTATATTATATTATATTATATTATATTATATTATATTATATTATATTATATTATATTATATTATATTATATTATATTATACAACAATTAGGTCAGATCAAACTGTTGTTTGATTGCCCGTATAGCCTTTGCAGATTAAAGAAAAAAAGAAACCTGTATTATACAACAATTAGGTCAGATCAAACTGTTCATCAATTTATGACTGGACAAGACGCATTCTTAATCTCATTGGGAGTGGATATGTCCCACAAGATACAATTGGTGATATTCTAGTGAACATGCAGCGTCTCTCATATGACATTCAGACAAGGAAGCAGGCTTATGCACAAGCAGATTATAATCTCTCTCCCTGAACTTCCAAGATGTTCATTAACAGTTTCTTGGCAATGGGAGAGAGACTCCAAGCAAATCTTGGGTAACCCTCTCGATGACCACTCGATTGAGTCTAGTAGAATCGGCAAGACTTGAGGTTGTTAAGAGGTAAGGTAAGATTTGAAGTTGGTCATGAATAAATTGAAAAGTTTGTACCGAAATAGTCCCAGGATAGCCAATGGAATAATCACAAATCAGCTGAATTAATCTGTGACCTACTTTCACTCTCGAAGGGCCTGAATCTAACCCATCCCTATCTGAGTGAATGTCACCACAGAGATTGGAAGTGGCTGCACAGGGAATAGGCCAAGGTGATTTACAGTACCCCAGCCTATGCACATACTATCCTAGCCAGTAAAAAACTGAGTTTTATGATGCCTAGAAATAACCAGCCATCTCAGTCTCTGTGCGATTTCACAGACAGTGACAACAGTATATTCATGTCGATCAGTGATTTTGTATATCCACACAGACATATCTGTGGATAGAAATTATGACTGGTAGCAAGTGACATTTCTTACAATTCTCTACATGCAAATCCTGTCATGTCTCCATGCTGAGGCTCGATAGTAAATAGGAGTATGTGGAGAGCAAAGCCTGGGTTTTGACATGAAATCTAAGATCTAAGATGAAAATATTGTAATTGCACAACTCACAGCTCTATGGTGTTGTATGTACATTACTGAATTGAGATTTTGGAGAAGCTTTAAGAGCTCTGAAAATATTTTACAGCATTAGTGACAGCATTTGCTGGATTCTGTGGTGCTCACATCAAGTATACAGCCTAAACACAGATCATCTTGTTTAAAAGCCACAACAGCAAAACCACTTCACAGCACATAAAAGATGTTGAATGAAATTTTTAAAATGCACTTTACATACTACTTCCCAAAAACATTTAGCACACAGTTTTTTTTAAAGATTAGGCTTAAATACATTAACATTCATTTAAATGAGGTGAGATTGGATTCACATAGCAGCACAGCCCTCTACTCTCACTTAATGCTCTCTTTATGAAATTAAGCTCCACTTTTAAGCTGTATGTAAACACTTAACTAGAGGCATCATCTGAGAACGCAAGTGGGTGCAACTCATGACAGCACCTGTTTATTTAACATGTACTGTACTGTACATTTCAGTTCAGTTGAAGCTTTTATGAACTGCTAGAAATACAGATGTTGTTTCACTTTTATTTCTAAAGTGTTACCATTTAATTTCTTAATTATATGAGTATAAAGACTAAATGTTTGATTATCTAGAACTCCTGCAAAGCAAACATGTGCAATGAACGTCATGTTGACTCTGTTAAATGTTTCATCTGATGGCCACACAAACTAAAACAGGTTCATTATTCAACATAAAATGGATGCAGAATGTCAGTATAAAATTTACATCACATTGCATTAATCTATGCTGCTCACAGTAAGTATAAAGACAAGTGACTTTTGGGGGTTTTGTCTCATCAAAGAATAACTGCCCCTCCTGCAGACCTCAAAACGAAACTTTACCTCCCAACACAATATTTGCATAATGCTGGAAAACCGTTCCCCAGTTTACAGTGCATGTCACATCAAAGTTACATGGGAAAGTCCAGCGCAGTCTGCTTCCAGAGAGGAACTCCTACAGGATACATATCTACATTTCCTCCTGCCTTTGATGACAGGACACTGAGATCTTCCACCTTCTTGTCTAACCTTGCCTGCTCTAATCAACACCCTTCCATCTTCAACACAGAACCAAGCGATATCAGACTTTGACATCAAAAGAGTCTGCCTTGCATTGATCTGGGTGCAAGTGATAACACAAACAATTCTTCTTTCTATGAATCCATGACCAGGACTCATATTTCTGCATCTCCTCTAAATGCACCAAACATTAGTATGCTGCTGTGCATCACTAGTTTCTGGCTTCAAGCTTCAATTGACCATTTTTGTGTAACTAAAATCAGCAAAGGTATAAAGTGAAAAGACATGAAAACAGTTGAATTTACTTGAAGAATCCATTAGAAAATTTGCCTGTATACGTAAATGATTCAACATGCTTAAATCACCTATCAAACTACCAATTTGAGTCAGACTCCTGACATTTAACTTTTCAGCGTTTCAAAACCATACTTCATATATATATCAATAGCACTGCAGGAATCTCATCATCTCATACATGCAAAGTAGATGGTATTTCGTTTTGTAATAGAACTTATTATGGAACAATACTGACTGGCGAATTGATCTGATAGAGAGAACTGAGATGCCTTCTTCCTTTTTACTCCCACAAAAGGGTAATCATTCCAGACATTTTTAATCCCAAGTACTTTTCCTTGCTTCCCCAAGTTAAAGTATTATCATGCAGAAATTAATGTTTTGATATGTAAATCATTTAATTAATTAGGCACATCCCTTGGTTCTCTACCAAGAAGGGCTTGGGTGGGCTAATAACTTGAAGACTTGCTCCTACAGTTTTTCTTTCCCTCTCCTCAAAATGTCTTTACATTGACATTAAGTGTTGCTGCATTGATTGAGGATTACTGTTGATTTCTCACTAATACTTTCAGAGGTGGGTTGCTTTGGTTGGAGTCTATTAACAAAGGTTCTGCTTCATGAGTTCTTGAAAAAGCAATACTATTCAAATGTGCCATTTTGTGGCGTCAGAACAGGACGTGACACACAAGTCAGCCCACAGAGAGCTACTAGACACAATTCAGACACTGGCTGCAGTCCTCTGGCAAACAGTGCCCGCCAACAAGACTAGGGGGCTGGGACAAACAAGGACTTATCAGGACTGTGCAGCCCCAGATCAGAGCGACTCTTATGCAAGAGCCTGTGGGGGTCGATGTGAAGAGCAACCAGTTTTGACATTAGCAACAGACAAGAGCTCACTTCTTAGTCATTAATTTCACTGTCAGACCATACAGACCAGAATCAAAAATGAGTCTTTAATAAGACATTGTGCCGCATTTCAAGCCCTGTCGTTCGAGGTCACCAAGTGCTATTAGCAGGAAAAAGAATGAGAAAATTTGGTATGACAACATAGACCATATAGCGAAACAGCAGCTAAAGCTAATTAATATGGGCAAGGAAAATGAAACTGAAAGTAAGTTTCTTTGCCCCCACTGGTTAGCTTTATCTTCCATTCCAAAATAGTGACCATGAGAAAAAGGTTGGGAGAAACACGTACACAATACATGACTGCCATTGTCCTGAGATGAAACACTATATAGTGCATGTGATGTTCAAGAATATAATAAAGGATATGTTGCAATGCAATCATTGCAATATGTTGCAATGCAATCATTTTTCTGTATTTAAACTATGGCTTTGGTCAGGTGTAAGATGTCTCGCCATTTCTGATTTTGACTATTTATACAAACACCTCCACAAACATACTCAGAAAATGTGCAAAAGCTCTTTTCTGCCTTTTGTTTCTGTCACATTTTCAGCAGAACACAACCTGGAATTCTTGGCTCGCAGGCACATTGTTCATCTCATAGTGCCAGGAGAAAAGCTGGGTGCAGTAAGACATGAAATGGAAATGGGTAGAACACCCTTACAGCTCGCTGGCAAACACAGTCCTGCTAGTTGGCAGTGGATTAACGTTAGTTTTCAGGGTGGGTCTCTAACATGGCACAATAGGAAAGTTCTTTTCAGTTGACAGTAAAGATATGATGAGAAAACGATGTTAATGTTGCACATATCAATACAGACAACATTTGTAATGTTATTTAATTTTCAGTGTTAAGGGGTTTGATATTTCTCACATGGGTGATCCTGCTCATTGCCATACTGTTCACCTAAGACCAACGTGACTGATTTCATGAACCTGCAATCAATGACAGGACAGAGAGGATTTTTGAGGACAACACAAAAAGGCAGCCTTTGCATTCTTGCGCCGGCTCAAGATTACTTAGCCTTTGATGGACTTGGAATTTAAAACTAATTTGCTCCCCATAATGAGAATCTCCATTAGTGGCTCCGGACTAATTGAGAGAAAGTGAGGGAGGGGAGACAAGAGTGGCTGTATAGTCTCTGGCTGGGTGGTGCGGGTGGCTGGTGGACACAGTTCCATTTGCACATTAATTACCAGGCAGGTGCTGGCAGTCTCTTTTAATGGGCTCAGAGAAAGGTCAAGAGGGTTTTAGACATCATTTTCCCACACATCAGATCTTTTTTTTCACAGATTTCACAGTTTCACTTTCCCCATTAAAATATATCAGCATCTTATTAATAGGTTAATTGACTGATCGCTTGGGAAAGTTTGTAATCAGGATTTTTGTCTTTTTTTTATTATCCCTACAGCAAAGCTAATTACTTTACAGTGGATGCCTTTGTGTGGTTAAAATAATGAAAAAAAAAAAACAATGACAGTATCAACACATTTAACATACACCTAAGATCACTGAAAACTAACCAAGATAGAGCAACATAATATGTTACAATGGGAGCAAACATGAATAGTTTTCAATGATATTCTGTATGGGGATTCAACTCTGGTCTGCATAAAGGGGTAATTTCCCCTTCTGAAAATAGGACACGGAACTTAACGAACGTTTGCTCACTCTGCTTTTACCCTCTCTGGTAACACCACCACAAGGGAGGCAAACTTTTTTACATTCATAAAGCATAGAGCTGCCACTGCAGTCTGTTTGGAGAATCGAACTTTCCCTCAAGCAGTGTAGTCCCCCACACTTATTTCACGGCATCATATGAATATCAATGTTTAGTGTGAACAAGTTGGGACCGCAGTTTTTGTGCTTAGTCACATTTTTCTTAGACACTCTCTGGGAACAAGGGCCCCACCAAAATTACAGAAGGCCAAGTCAATGTTGGAGAGTACAGCATTTAATATGACACATGGCAGCAATTATTTGATGCATTTTCCACTATTAATTATTAAAGTGCGTTTGTGTCGCTTCAGAGATGTCGATCTATCAAAACAAAAGAAAACTCCCTGCACAGCCAGAGGGAAATTAAAGTCTTTTGTTGCAGTCGAGCAATAAGTCTCGAGGTAAATGTATCACTCCCTTTCGCACATAGCAGCTCACTCTGCTCAGTTTCATTTTTTTCTCCTTGGATCAGCATTTCTATTTAGCTTTATTTTAGCAGTAGGAATCCATTTAATAGACAGGAAGCATTTCAGAAATTGCAGGGGAGAAAAATAACAACGACAGTCGAATGACTGCCTTTTGGTTTGAAAGCTCTTTGAAAGGCAGATGAATGCTATGCACCGCTGGTCGACTAAAGCCTGAAAACTGTGTGGGCTTCTTCTCTCCCCGCTGCTCCTTCAGTGCACATTCTTATTTTCATACAACGTCAAATGGCTCCATCCTGACACCTGCAATTACTGAAAGTGTCCTATCACTCTACCAAAACAATTCTTGTCTTGATTTGCTTTGCAAGGCACTCTCCATGTTTGGAACTCTGCTCCAACTGAGGGTAGTAGAGGGTAGAGGGCATTTGCTTTTGGTCCTATGTTAAGTACTCGTCAATGGTTCTTATTTATTCAGCATTGGTTTATGTTATAATGCACCAGGGGTTCTGTTGCCCCCAGGGGGCCCTCAAGTGTAAGTGTTCATCAAACATTCTATTTCCAATTAGTTTTGTTTGTTTGTTTGTTTTCAAGAAAGAAAAAGATAAAAGACATCCTTTGATTGCATTTGTCTATTTAAAAATATTGTGTGGCACATTTCAAATAGTCACTTTAGGCCACATTGCAAATTAATGTTGGCCAGTTTAATAAGCAATACAAATTAAAATGATATTCAAACTGAACGTCTATCAACTATGTAAAAAAAAAAACTTTGCATATGGATAAATAATGCATGAATGTTGAATGCTACAGTATTGATCAATTAACATTTGCAGGAATCATGCCTATTGTACTCTGTAAATCTTGATTGTCTCAGATTACTGTGAGCAGTACAAAGATAACAGGGTGGCAGGGAACATTAGAAATGAGAGCAGTTATGTTGTAGAAAGCATTCTCATTCACACTGGAGGGGCAAGTAGTTAAAATCTAATCTTAAGTACCTAAGCCACAGAAATTAATCACAATCAATTCTTCACATAGAATGCTGATGGGATTGTAAAAAAAAAAACATCAGATGTTGGCTTATTTTAACAAAGGCATGTCTTCATATTGCAGAATGGTACAACTTCCAGACAGAGAAGCAAGGAAAACCTTTGAATCCTCCTGCACTATGCGCTAGTAGCCCTCAGACCTACAGTTATGCAGAAGAAAGGAGGGCAGACCCCACCATCACACACTCTCCACCACTCCTTTCAGCAGCTCCATTAGGCTGATGGCTCAGATCACCTCTGAGAGGTGAGGGAAACATTTCCATTGCTGTATTCATGGTAAACAAGGAAAAACAGAACTGTCACTACCAGATAATTACAGATTGCTAATTTATTTATTTATTTGTTTGTTTGTTTCCTCGCTCTAACCCACTTCTCTATGAGTATTATTTCTTTGCTCTCTATGGCCATTACGGCTGGGGAAAGAAATCATATCAACATATGTCATTTTAAAATTGACAAGGAAAAATGTTTTCTTGTTACATGATCCCTTTCTGGATGTGTACAGGGTGAACAATTTACATTCATAGCACTTTTTCTGAGCACTCAAAACACTCAGAAAATCGTGCCTCACATTCATTCAATCACATACAACAATGGTAAGTGAGCTTACAATACAAGGCACCAACCTGCATATTGGGAGTTTTATGGGATTCAGCATCTTGCTAAGTGGCACACACACAGACTACAATCTTGGGATTGTTCTACCAACTGTGCTCCTGCCGCCACAGTAGACTGACATCTTCCCAAATTGTATAATGTTGGTGCATCAGGTCAATAATAATTTAAAGTTTAAAGTTTCCATCAGTCATTAATGTAAAATTAAAAATGCCAAGATGGAGTAAAGTTGTCACAGTTGAACAAGGCAAATACTGTATTGATGCCACTGTCAATGTTCACAATCTGTTCTTTTTTCAGGCAGCAGTGACGAAGCTGCTCACCAGTTCAGGAAGCCAAGCAGTTGGTGATGTCAGTCAGGTGGGGGTTCAGATTGAGATCCACCCCAAATCTTCGGCACAGCACAGAGGAAAACCTTGATCTCAATGTGGCTATGCCACACCAGCCGCTGAAACAAACCCCCACCGCTACCCTACTCCTTCCCAAGGACTGGGCTTAGACATTTTCACAGGGTCTGTGGCTTGGGTGGAGGCGGCCAGGCAGTCAGGAGAGAAAGAGGGCGAAAACAAAGGCACAGGGAGTGTATTAAAATGTTATCTGCCTGCCACATTTGGCTGAGGCCACTATAATCCTCTGGAGTGCTAAGGCGATCTCACATTGTAATTCAATGCTGAGAATGGTGTGATCAGGCAGCTTCCTCATGTTTGTGTTCTTTGGTGCTGGGAGTCTCACTGGAGAGGCTTCAGCCTCAGCTCCTGGGAGGACTGGAGGATGTGAGGCCGTCTGGATAGAGTTTTTTTTTTTTTTTTTACTGTAAACTAATCTGTAAACACAAATGTGACAGTCTTATGTTTTGTCTAGATAAGGTTTTGAAAAAATGCAGAATGCAGAATGCAATTGATGCATTCTGAGAAAAAAATTAAATCAATGGGACAAATTAATGAAGCAGCCCCCAGCTGATGTTTTCTAGTGGCGACAGTTCAAATGAGTGACATGAAGGGACCATGCACCAGAAACTTCACAGTGACTTGTGTGTTGCTCCTGGATATCCAGCTTGAAGTTGCCCTGTGTATTAACAACAATACAAATTTCTTATGGTATGGCTATCTCCGCTTTGAACTAGACATAAAAAATAAAGACATATCCTCATAATAACCAACTGAGATACACAACACAGCACTTGATATGATTCAGTAAATTAAAAACATACATTAAGTAACATTGAAACAAACATGCTACCAGTGTGACCCAATACAGTCAATAAATACGACTTCAGTGTGTGGCACAAACAGCATGCGGTGGGTATAATGGGTATAGTTCTGGTTCATGTACAAGCACATAAGTGAGTAACACATAAATAAATTCAAAAAAGAATATTTATCAAAGTAATATACCAAAGGTGACTGTTGCATCAGTCAGCATTGTAAAGAAAAGCAAAGTGTAGTGCAAGTATGTGTCTAGGGATTTGTCCAAATAAAATAAAACAGCACTCAAGAGGAGAGGGAGCCCGTCAGCACTTAGAACCCAGGCCTTCATATACAGGCGCTCATAAGATGTAACACCAAACACCTGCACGTCCCCAGCCACTCTTCCACAGACAGACAGACAGACAGACAAACATGAGCACAAGGACACGGGACTACAGTAGATAACGATGTAGGTTGTAACAGCTCGTAGTGACTGCTTGTGGAGAGAATCTATTACTAAGACAGGTGTATGTGGTGAGATTGGCTGTGGAGAGAACCTATTACTAAGACAGGTGTATGTGGTGGGTGCTTTGTTGCTCCATTGACGTTTCTTTAGACTGAAAAAGCAACAGCCTATGGGTTGTCTATGTAGGTGACACTGAGTACTGAAGCAGCATATCAGTAATCTGTGACATTTATTAGATCTGCTTTCATATAGAGGGGGAAAAAATGACTATGTAATAACTGGTACTTACACCTTTAACAGACTAACACACCTTTGATACTGTCCACAATAATCTTTTAATAATAAATGATTTTCTTCATTGTAAATTAATGACAGTGATTAAATAAGACTTCATTGTAATTTATTCCAATTTTAATTTTAAAATTCAAATAGGATTATGCTATTTATCAACAATTGAATTGTCTGATTACTTAGAGCCATTTGTAATCAGATACATTCTGAACAGCTATAGGAATCGTATTGTATTTTCACTGATAGTAACATGAATGCAGATGAAAGTATGAAACATGATTTCAGAGTTTAAACTTTTAAGATACAGACACAGGCAGTTATTTGATCGAAACAATGATCTTATAACATCTTATGATAGCAGAATCTGACAGACAAATGACAAAAAAATGAGTGAAAAACTTTAAGATAATGTATACATTATATTTTGAGTACATTGATATTGAGTTTTGCTTTAATATGTGTAGCTAACACTAAAATAAAAGTGAGTTTTACATTTCACTGTGGCATATACAGATGTGTGAAATGAATCAGTAAATGAGGGAAGGGATCGGCCGACTGTTTTCAGCCCTCTCACCTTCACTTCCTTCTCACCTTCCTCTCATCAGCACTCACGATGAAACCCTCTGTTTGATGCACAGGAACTCAGAGGCGCTTGACAGGGAAATATTTGCAAGTTGACAGGCCTATGAAGCAGGCATTAATTTAGCGATCTAAATAAAAACAAAAGGGGCCTGAAAGACAGGCAGGGGAGCAAGAAGACATTCAGCTGGCTTGTCAGATAGTCCACTGGGAGATCCGGCTCAGTGAACCCCAAGTCATGCCAAGAGAAAAATTACCCCCTGATTCCAGCTTGTCTAACCTGAAAGCTCACAAACAGCAGAGAGAGAGAGAGAGAGAGAGAGACAGAAAGAGAGCACCCCGTGGGAGAGGTGCACCACGCCTCATCCCACACAAAACAATTTCTTACTTTTCTGCTCGCTCTGAGATGAGACAAGTGGAAAGAACAGAGTTTGGGGCCACAGGCAGCAGAGACAACATGTTGAAAAGACAAGAGAAGTGTCTGAAATCACCTCCTGGTTCCTGGTTGCTTCCCATGCAACCTTTTAAGAAGAAAGACCAGAATGAAAATGGAATAGTTTTCAAAGGGTCTGTGTGGGAACAAATGTGTAATTGTGTTTTCGTTCAGCATATGCTGTTTGCACACTTCATGTAAGCTAAGATATTTTAGGTTCATACAACACAGGCAAAAAATACCAGTGACCTCTACACACTTGAAATTTAGAATTCATGAATTCATAACTGTTTCGTTGAATACTCAATGTCCCAGATGTTCTGACAATGCAGTCAGAAAACATATGGGTGTAAGAAGTACCAATGCAGCCAAACACTAGCTGTGATGGAACAGGAGCAGCCATGTTCCTCTATAAGCAGCCATGCACAGGGGATATAATCCTGACTGACGCACCTCTAATGCAGTGCAGGAATGTTTGAAGACACACGTGAACAGATTCGTACATATTTTAAAGATCCTTGTTTGAATCGATCTAATAAAACTTTGAGTGTTTTTAAAGAACTAATGTAACAACGGCACTATGTCATATGCCTTCACCCGAAATACTAAATAATCCCTGAGTTTGATTTGGATGTGGGGGTTAGAGTGTTGAAGTTCACACATGGCTAACAAAGGCATAACACACTATACACACTGTAGTTTGTATACTCATTTGAAATCACACCTTTCACTGGCACAGGCCAGCCGACCAATGGCATCACTGGCTTGTGCCAGTAGGTAGATAAATGACACCTCTATGTCACCCCCCCCTCTCTATCTATCTATCTATCTATCTATCTATCTATCTATCTATCTATCTATCTATCTATCTATCTATCTATCTCTTTCTCTGTCTTGGGTTTGCTTTATTTCTTTCCATTTGTGGTTTAATCTTGTTTTGGGTTATCTGGTTATCTCATTTGTTTATGTTTTATTTGATTATGACTTGCATTCAGTTCAACTGCTATTGATACATTTGAGTTTATGGCTTGCTGTTAAATAAATCATCACCAGTTCATATTTCTCTTTTCTCCTATGCCATGCCATAGCTGGTAAACTACTTGGTAATATTCAAGGTCAACCTATTTTATGGAGTGAGATTATTTGTAGTTTTGTCGCAATATTTACCATTAAAACATGCTTCTGTCCTACATTCAAGACACGCTTTAGAAAGCAAGGCCTAGGTCCTTTGTTCTTCCAGTCTTACAGCTCCAAAGGGAAATTCTGGTGCACTGAATGTTGCTAGGAAAAAGAACATTTTAAAAAATATACAACAAATTGAATAGGGGAATGGCACCAAAAGCTAATCAGTGGGGGCAAGGAAACTTTCCTTACCCTTATCAATTAGCTTTAGCCGACGGTTTGATATTCTGTCTACATTGTGCCAAATTGTCTCATTGTTTTTCCTATTGACAGCACTCCGTCACCTCAAACAACAGGGCAATGGGTTGAGTTTTGCAGAGCCTCAATCACGCACTGAAGGGGTATTTCAACAGAGAAACTCATGTGGATTTCATTCAGGTTTACACAGTCGCTTCATCATGCAACCGTAGCAAAGTTAGCAAACTTTACTTACTCCTTCTTCAACTCATACACAGCATTTGCTAAGCATTCCACCCAGTCCCACGTGGTCCATAACATGGAGTGAATATTAACTCTTGAAACACGTAATTAGTGCTTTAGTTTCACCTCCTCCCACTTCAGCCCTGGGATTCAATCAAGAGCACCCTGGGCCTGCTCTGTCAGCACTAGAATTAGGCTGATTTCTCTCTCTTTCTCTCTCTCTCTCTTCTTTTTTGTACAAAGACTGTAAAATTACTTTGCACAGAATTGACCTGTTCTGACCCACAGAGGTTTAAATAATGAAAAGGCCATTGGGATGATCAGATTTCAGTTGTGATTTATGAGGAAGAGGAGGGAAGGCATGGGGAGGCAGGAAGCTTCTGGCAGGCTGTGATCCTGGCTTTAATAACTCCCTGTGCTCAGATAAGTAAATGCATTATTTAGAGCTCAACATGTGTTCATGTGTTTATTTATTTTATTACTTTTTTGTCTGTGATTCTTTTACCTACCTTTTTCAGCTATATGGAGTCCACATTTAATTGACAAGCAAATATAAATGTAAAAATGCTTTGTTAAAACATTCTTTTAATGATAGTTTCTTTCAGGTTTCGAAAAGTGCATTTAGCACTTTTAGCAAGAGATTAGAAAGGGATTAGAAGAGTTTGTTGTTTACAACGGTAAAACATTCGGTGAATGAATAACTGGCTGCAATTTTGTAAATGTACACTTTATGTAAAATGATACTTTTTAATGAGCCACAGTAAAGATGAAAAATGACTAAGGACTAAGGAGGAAGGAGTAGATTAACTAGATGCAACACCTTTCAGTTGCATCTATTTGTTTTATTTATCCATTGCAGCACCATCTGGAAAAAAAATTAATCTCCGCCCGTCATCTTGACATATCTTTTGAACTACAAGTTTGCTCCCAATCTCTGTGACATGGTAGTCATTTGTGCTAATGTTAGCTGCTATGCTAAGAAGCATGTTTAAACTAATGAGTTAGCACATCTTTTCTATTCAATCAAGTTCGCACCTCCAACAACAGCGGCTGAATAATCGCACATAATGTTAAAAAAACATTTGTTTTGGAGCAGCCCTTCAACCAATTTTTGTATTAGTTTAACTGCTTTGATTGTAATTCTTACAACATTGTTACAGGAAGACACTACACAAAATCCAGGGCAACTCAGAGTCATCAGACTTGAAATTGATGGGGGTTACTGAGGCATACAATAGTTCATACAATATACGGGTCCTGATGCTGATGGAGTAAGATGACCAGACCTCTGAGATGAAAATTGGGCACATTTTCCTGAATTTTCCTTGGGAACTGGGGACATTCCTATTTCTACTGTCAATATCATTAAAATAAGTAATGTTTTGGCTTCAAAAATCGGGGACAGAGTGTTCCCTGTACCCCTTGTCTTCAGAAATTGGGGTCATCTGGTCATCCTATGATGGGGACCAACACGTAAAAAAGCCCTGTGGTCATATCCTGATCCCATCATATCTCCCTCTCCCATGTGCTTTCTGTCTACTCTCTACTGTCAGTACAGCAGAGTAAATTATCATCAGCCTGATTCAATAATTTCATGTATATACAAGAAGCTTGTTCAACTTAATTATACATTGCATTTTTGAAAGAAGGCTCATAATGTGTTTGCTTATCTCCATGTTTTATGATGTCTGCCAAACATTAATGTCACAGTTGTCTACTTTCTTTGTACTCATGGCTTTGCCTCTGTGTATCTAAATAGAAATTATACCTTTTAATTATGTTGTGTCAATGTTGTAGCCAATCTGGCGCTGCTGTAGTACCTCCACTCAGTATTATATTTTGCTACAATGCCATGTCAGGGTCCTCTTCTAAAGCTTTGGCTTGTCCAGTTACGTTTTGCAAGTAAATTCACATAGCTTGGTGAGATTGATGATAACAATGATATTGTTATTTTTTTCCCAAAAAATCTGTGTCTGGAGGGGAAGCTCCAGAGAAAAAAAAACTTGTAGTCTTGCCTGGTACGCCTTTATGCTCTATTATACTTTATTATTATACTTTATTATACTTCTATACTATTATATGTTTTTCTTCTTAATAATATCCACTTTCAGTTTTGCATTCCATAGCACCATTCAGTTAATTTAGCATAAACTGCAGGTTTGCTATTCAGTCTACATTGTACCAAATTCTCTCATTCTTCTACAAACCAATAGCACTATGTAAATTAGTATAACAGGGCTGTGATTGGAAGTGCTCTGGACTGATCAAAAATAGTTGGTCACACTAACTCAAGCCATTTTAGACCAGCTTAATCATTTTATGCTGTTTTATCAACAAAAAGAAGCATCATAAATGAAATAACTGGTGTGGTTTCCCAACCACGTAATTTTAGATTGCCAGAATAATACGGCTAACCAGTTTCAAGTTGTAGATGTGCCACAACATCACTACACAGCAATATGCACACAGCAAACTAGGTGATTTTAGTTTTGTCTCCATAGCAACTCCAGTGTCCACAGCCACTAGCTTTGTGAGAAGTAGTAGTATAGAGATTTCCCAGCTACTAACGAGGGGCTTCTACAGCTGCTACTTTGTCATCCCGAAGAGGGTTGGTGGCATGAGACCGATCTTAGACCTGAGACACCTGCATAGCCATCTCAAGCACATTCCAATTTGCATGCTCACCCTGAAACACGTCATTTGCAACATACATCAACACGATTGGAATACCACCGTAGATTTGAAAGACGCATTCCAGTGGCTACCAGACACAATCAGTTTCTAGGATTTGCCTTCGAGAATACGATGTACGAGTTTCAGCTAGCTCTGTCTCCATTCTGGATCATGAAATGCATGGAGGCACCCCCCAGAGGTTTATATTTACATTTAGGCCTTTAGCAGATGCTTTTATCCAAAGCGACTTACATTTGTCAATTCATTATCAATTGTTCAGGGCCAGTCTCCCCTAGAGCAAGTTATGGTTAAGTGCCTTGTTCAGGGGCACAACGGTGGCAGCTGGGTAGGTGTACAAACCACAACTTTTCACTTGCACTCTAGCCAGGTTCCTTAACTACTACGCTACCACCGCCCCGTGAGGTGGAGCATCTGCATTCTGATGTACCTGGACGACTGGGCTATCCTGGGGCCAGACCCCTCGTCTATGTGTCATCATGACCTCACACATCTCAGCTCGCTGGGACTCAAGTTGAACAGAGACAAGAGTGCGCCCAGTATGTTACCTCACTGAGAACTGCCACCCACTTTAGTCATCAGCCCCTTTGACGTTTACCTGTTGGTCCATGCCCGTTGACTATGTTTCTGTGTTTACAGCCAGTTACACAAGTGCAATTTTTCCAACTACATTGTCACCCCATTGACTGACTCTTTTACACACCCTTACCTCTGCCTGCTCCCTCTGTCCATAATAATGTAGGGTAATTGGGAGGCATATTGGGAGGCAAACCTCCCAATGGCCTAGCCTCACCAGTAACAGCAATAATAATTGTGTTCACAAATGATTGTGTGATCCCACTGGACTGTTGATTGGAAGCTCTGCTTGTGCTGTGCTTTGTTATGCTGTGCTGTGCCTTGCATGTGATCTGTTACTCTAAACTCTTCTAGGCTGTTGAGTAGTCCACTTAACCCTGTCTACCTGCCTGTCTGTCTTCCTCCCTGCCCAGGATAATTCAGGGCGGTGTAACTCTGATGTCCATGCTGCTTTTACACTTGCACTTTACTAATTGCACCTTCACTTATTGCACCTTACATATTGCACATTTCACTTTTTTTCAACCTACACCAGCTACCAAGAAGAGCTACCTCGAACTTTCCTTCTTGCTGGAAGCGTATATGTTTACCTGTATGTCGTATGTCTTATGTCTATTTATTGTGGATATCTGTGTACACTTCATGTCCATGAGTGTAGCTGTGTGTTTTTGCGTGTGTGCATGTGTGTGTGTGCGTGTTTCTAGTTTAAATTGCACATTTGATGTCTGGTGAAACGCAATTTCAGTCCTCTGTGTAATTCCTTTTACATAGTGAATTGACAATAAAGTACACTTTGACTTTGACTTTGACTTTTGTGGCATCTCATTCTCCTTCAGAGATCTGAGGCTATCTACCATAACCTAACGTTCCTTTGTGTCACAGAAGACCTTACCTGGGATAGCCACACTGACCAGATTGTTAAAAAGCTCAGCAATATCTCTTCTACCTCAGATGATTAAGGAAGTCTGGTATGTGAACGAAGATCCTGAATGCTTTTTATAGAGGCATCACAGAGAGCATCCTGACCAAAAGCATAACTGCATGGTTTGGAAATTGCTCTGCCACCAATTGAAAGGCACTGCAAGGAGTCGTGCTCACAGCACAAAGCATCTGTGGATGTGATCTATACTCCTTCCAGCACATGTATAAGAGGCGATGCATCAGGAAGGCCAAAAGAATCAGTAAAGAACCCAGCCATCCTAGTCATTGACTGTTTTAGCTGCTACCATCTGACAAGCATTATCGTAGTCTGAAGGTTCCGACCACCAGACTCCAGAATAGTTTTTCCACCAAGCGACAAGGCTTATGACAACTGAAACAAGGACCACCTAAGCCTGTGCCTGTCAATATTTTTACTACAACTACTACACTTTCCTTTTTTTTTTTCTCTCTCACACACACACGCACACTCTCTCTCTCTGGTAACACTTAACATACTTTTTAGTGGGGGTTTGTAGGGGGTCTGAACCCCATTGTGTTTCTGTGTATTCTTGTTATTATGCTTTCTTCTGTAATGTAGGTCTATGGCAGCCTATAGAACCGTATATAGGAAAATGTGAATTTTTTGTGAATTTGCACACAGATAGGGGACAGGCCCCTAATTAAATTGACCAAGTTTCATGTATGCAAGTGCCACCACTCTAGTGCCACCAGTGGGTCAAATAGTGGGTCTATTTTCTGCCATACTGTATTTTACTGAGAGTGAAACAAAATTTTCAGAGATCACAAATTTTGTCCGATCCTTACAAAAATTGGCATATATGGTCTTCAGACCATGCCTCACAAGTTACTTATAGGCATTTTGAATTTACAAAGCGATCACCCCTGACAGCCAACTGCAAATTGTCATACAGGTAGTAAGATCACATCTCAGGAATCCTGTGGTGTATCAACTTCAAACACAGTACATGCACTTGTTACCCCATCCTGAATTTTGTGATCTTTGACCTCTGGGGGCGCTATAGTCTGCTAAATTGTCTCAAATCTCAGTCAGATTTTGGCATATCAGCTCAAAAAATTGGTAAATATGTGAGGTACTCCACTCTTAGGACCTATGCAAATTTGGGGGTCATTGGGGACACGACCATTGCTGTTAGACCCCCAGATTGCTGCTTGCAGATATGTCTCATTATTTATTTTTGAGGAGCAAAAACAGGAATATTTACTCTATTTTAAATCTTGAATCTTGAGTGGTAATATAAAATGGTCAAATAGAATGGTCAACATGGACCTATACAATATATATACAAAATATATACAAAATATATACAAATATACTGTATTTAGCAAGCTGTAATTCTTTGTGATATTAATGCCATAAATAAATACTCCAAGGTCTCTCATGTATAACTAATAAATGTATTGTTAGTAGTGCTGTCAATTTATTAAAAAATAAAATTAATAATAATAATAATCATCAATCACAATTAATCACACATTTAAAGTTCCAGAGTTCTCCTTTATTTTTCCCTGCATTTTTTATAGCATAAGAATAATGTCTCCTTATGATCCGCTAGCTCTTATCCTGGGTGGTGTTTTGTTAAAAACCCCAGTCTTTATACGATACCCGAAACAATACCACAGTTTCCCCCAGAGGGACTGAAGGCAGGGGTGGGCTACCTTTGTGGCATTGTTTGCTTGATATTAGGTCAAATAAAATGGAGGCTTTGTTGGTCAAAGGCATCTACTTAGAAACATAAACATAAACACAACCATAAACAAACATGATTTCCACCAGCATCACAAACACAGGGATTTGTTTGTCATCCAAAACAATATTGCAGTCCCATAACTAGCTTGTTATTTTATAAAGAAAAACACACACGCACAATTGGTTGTTCAGTTCACTGGGTGGTAATTACCTTGTTCTAGAAATTGATCTACCCATCAATGCCTAATTAATTTCTCTTCATAGTGACAAAAATGATTAATGTCTTAGAGATCTTATGTGGGCAATCAAAGGTCAGTCTATAGGCAATACAATTTAGACAATAAGCTGTTTAATTCACTGTGATGCTTCAAGCTTTAAGGGCATCATCATAATGTTTTACAAGTTCAGTTATGACTATATAATTAGTTATATAGACTTTGTCAGTCATAATGAATCTTTATGAAAACTTCAAACATGTTGGTATCTGTGCTGTCTGGATACTGTGTTGATTTGCATAACTAACCATAAAATCTTCCATGTAAGTCTATTCTTACTGCTTAATTCTAGTCTATTCTATTTTATAACATTATAATATATCATGTATTATTGTATTAATATTATATGTGAGACCTGTGTCAAGATTGTATCACAAGAAGAGCATGGCTAAAATGATTCTGAAACCCAAATTAAATAACTGATAAAAGAGTTGACATTTGGATAGGCATGTTCTCTGCTTATGCACATGAATATATAGTTAACAATAACAATTTCTTTTTTCAAAATCCCATTGCATTTCATATATCTAACTTCCAGTTTGAAAGATCTGTGTGCCACTAAAAAAGTATGACAGTTTGAGTCTTTTGGGGTTTTGCCAACACAACCTTCAGAAACATAATATGAGTTCATAGATGTCAACCTTGTTTGCAATATGTGCTCTAGCAGCCTTGTAAGAAATAATCAAGAGTGGCAAAACATTAACGATAAAAAGAAGCACTGCTTCCTTACACACTCTCTCTCTCTCTCTCTCTCTCTCACACACACACACACACACAAACACACACACACATGCACACACACATGATCTCATGTGGAGGGGTTCAGGCGAAGGCAGAAGACAAGGCACTAGCAGTTCTCACGTTAAAGGGCAGCTTGGCTGTGTGGCTACGGGAATGACACGCTCAGGAGAGTGTGTAATTAACTGGTCTGCAAGCTCAGCACAGAGGCTGGGATCACATTCAGCAACACACTTAATGATTACGCTGCAAACAAGCAGGCCAGCAAGTGAGCGAGCCAGCAAGGTGAGGCAAGCAGATCCTCCACAGTCTGCCTGCCTGCCTGCCGATGCTGAATATCCCACGCACCACCCACTACGCCAGCTGCACATTTTGCACATCGGACCACGGGTTCTGAAGGCAGATGACAGGAGGTAACCACAACCTTGGCCTTGGGGGCAACCTTGGCAACACTACACAGTGCAGTACACATCAGGTTTGACCTCGGTGGAAACCGAGTACTGTTGGAGACATAAAAACAAAATGTTTTTTTTCTGTTACACATATGAAAAAGGCTCAAAAGAATGTAATTATGCATGGATATACAATGGCTGTTTTCTTTAGCTGTAGATGCAAAGACATTTCCTCAATTAGGTATATTTTGAAGAATAATTTTTTGCTTTATGCTGTAAAAATAATTTTACTGGTTCTTCCGTTCCCGTTTTGGGCTTCAGTAAATTGTTTCAGAACTTTATCTAACATCTTGGAGGAAGTTGATTTTGCAGTCTTGGTGCAGGATTTGTTTTGTGATAAATGACTCTAAACCTTATCAGTCAATGGTGGACCATGAGAATGTAATTACAATTGATCTCTTGTACATGTCATCCATTTAAAATCCACTCCCAATATCAATCGTAACCCCTAAGTCATTGGTCTCAAGAAGTTAATGTTAATTAGAATAAAGTGTTACTTTTCCACTTTACTTTTAAAAAAGAGTGCAGCTGGCTGTGAATATATTATCGCGTCAGACATTGATACAGTGATATGTCTCCTTTTGCAACCAATGTGTGAAATATGGAAATACTGGCCACACATTGCCACATTGGGAGAACAATACTTTCTGTTTGATTGTTTAGATGAAATTAAGGTGTTGAGTTGATCTTTCAGTGACTGTAGGTAAAGTACTCTAGTGATCAACATAGCTTCATCTGCATTTATGCAAACCCATTCAATTAGGCACAGGATCTTATAAGCCTCCCTTAGTTAGAATGAAGATGCAGATAGAGATGCTGTTATAGGTTTCTATATGGCAAGATACATTACACCTGTTATAATATGTAGCTTAAATCCTCCTTACCTAAAACGCCCTTAATCTAAAAAAACTCACACTAATAAATTCATGGGAAAGTATGATGATTGTGGGATTTGTCAAACATATAATAAAATTTTCCAGCATTTGGGTGCTCAGACCTGTGACCAACACTGTGACCTCTACCAATTCCAACTTGGACGGATGTGGCTGTAGTTTGAAATACAAAGTTACTTATTTCATGCCCTTGCAGCCAAATGACCTGGTCCAGTGTGCATGAAATCAATGTGACTTGCATACTGACATTCCTCAACAGATATCAAATAGTTTGTCAAGCCTTTCCACTGAATGATGACACTTCTTTCCCAAATCCAATGTGATGTGTATGCATTCAGAGAGTGACATTTAGACTCATTTTAGAGTCTAAGAGCAAGCCCCCTCTTGTATCTGGAAAGGTGTGAGTAGAGTTTTATTATCAGAGTCAGGTTGATGGCAGTTTCCAGAAATGGTGATCTTCTCCAACACTTGATAAACAACATCTAGGAGAGAAGACTTCACACTTTGGCTGACATGTTTTTCCGGGAGGTGTGAAGAGAAAGATCGGATCGTCAGCAGAATGGTGACACCACTGATATGTGGCTCACCCTTATCACAGGTTGAACTAATGCTTTATACTGCAAGCCTGGCATGCACACTAAAGTAAAAGACTCCAGTGGTCAAACCTCATGGGCACACCTCAGCCCTATCCTATTTGGAGAGATCTGTCAATCTTTTTGTTTGTTTTGTTTTGTTATTATTGTTTTTTTGAAGATGAGGGAACTTTGGCATTGGTATAGCATCTGGTCCAAGCCTTTCCTGGCTGAACCCAGTTTGTTTATTATTTTTGTTTGATTGTTTTGTTTAATAAAAGGCCACTCTTGACTGATAGTCCAGTTTAAGGGTGACAGTGAATTTATCTCTGTACTCTGCTGCTTTCACCTCCATTTTAGGAATGTCCAGAGGAACAAACACTTTAAACCTTGCCAAAACCATAAGGAAGTGACCAGGTGAAAAATTGCAGTTGGACATGTGAAGGGTGGCACGGTGCACCGCACTACACCTGATAAACCCACATAAAGGACCACAGGATTACAGCCTATCTGATACAGCCATGCTGTACAGTGTGCTCTTGATGAAATGTATATCTTTGATCTATCTGCCACTGAAATACATTTGTGGGTGTGGTTGATTGATGGTGTCAATTCTTAGGACACAAAATCCTCAGGGATAAATTCTAAAATTGTATTTTCATGTGAACTGTCATGTAAGTGAAGCAGCACACTGATGCTGCTTGCTGCATTATTAATGGGAAACTTGGTTCTATTAAAGGCATGGAAATCCTCCTTTGCTTATAGACCTTAGTGTGTGCTCCTTTTAGTTTACAATCAATTTGCCACATCAAAACATCACAAGTCTGTGCTTACTGAGATGTTAGCCTTATCTCATGCCTCTAGATTAGAGCTATTGACATTACTTTATTGCAAATAGATCAAATACCACTGAGAAAGACGACAGCTGTTGCATATGACCAAGGTCTTTATTCTGGCCATATTAATATACAATCTCCGGCGTGTCTCCTGCAGATGTGTCTCTCCACCTGCTATCCTTTGGCAGGATTTATGGGATCATTGGCACAGAAAATATGCACCGTTAAGTTTTTCACACAGTGCAATTCAATCACATCATGAAATCCCTCCTCGGTCACCTCCCTCATTGTGTGCCATTGTGTGCAGGTATTTGGCCCGCTGCTGCACCACCTAGAGGATTTAATTCCTCCTCGGACTCCAGCGGGCAGAAAATCACCTCCTGAAAAATCATTACTCTCCATAATCCCTGCCTCGGCTCCTGTAGGACTGAAATGTGTGGATGACAAAAGCAGAAGGGAAAGAGAGTGATAGGAGCATTGGCCATGGAATAAAAGCAATTGGATTAGAATAAGTTTGGGGAAAAAAAAGACGGAGATATAGCCAAAATTGAATTCAGGCTTTTAAGTGCCCTTGCCTGTCAAGGTCCTTCATTTCTCAGTTTCCAACTTTATTTCACCTTGGTGACAGCTGTGAGAGACAGTGCAAAGACCCAATTGGGTTTAGTCTTAACGGAACAGCTTCTCCATCTGTGTCATTTCCAGTAGTTTTGCAATGGTGCTTCCATCACCATTCAAGAGCAGACATGACATAGCATATTCAGGTTAATATGAAAGGTAGAAGATAATAAAGTGTACGCAAATGATCTTTGACAAGTTACAAGTGTTCAGTAGAGCAGATAAAACACAACTAAACATCTATTTTGCTGTTTTGTGGACACAGATCAAAAGATAGGCCCTAGATACCCACAATATATATTTTTTTTCTGTTGACAAAGCATGTATCATAGGCATCTTCATAACAAATGTGTTTCTGGCTATACAGCTGAGCATGTACTTAAATACAGTGGGGCTTCTGCTATTTGCAGAGTAAAATTGGAGCTTAGACTCTCTGATAATACTCAGTCTGCCCAGGCACTGACCACCAATGAATGGAGAGATTCAGTCCTGCTGGGGGATTGAGAGTCAATGGATAACCTCGGCGGGCCTTTGTCTCACCTCAACCCCACAGGGAACCAGACATGGAGAGAGGTAGAGTGGGGTGGAGAAAGAGAGAAAGAAAGAGAGAGAGAGAAAGTGAGAGGTAGAGAAGCGGTGGATAATGAAGGGCCGAGAGTGTGAAAGGCGGAACGGTAAGGGTGGGGGGCGTGAAAGGAAGGAAAGAAGCAGAGCAGAGGAGTGCAAAAAGAGACCCAGCGTGAGACTGTGTCGACCAAGTGCTTCTCAAATCCACTGATTATGAAGCAGCCATGGTGCACAGAGAGAGAAAGTGTGCAGGAAGGCAGCCCGGCCCGAATAACCACAAAGACATGAATGAGAGGAGAATAAGAGCTATCAAATGTGTCCCCACAGGCAGTCCAAGATAACAGTCTTGCCTATGTTATTGAGACAAGGGCATGGTGAACTTGATACCTTGGCTGTTGTTTTGGCAATTAGTACAACAGAGCGGAACCTCAGTCAAATGAAATGCATCCTGCAGTGGTGAGGATTCAATTATCTGTCACACATCCTATTAAACACAAAGACGTTTGACATTCTGCTCCATCATGCAAAAAACTGCATTCGTTGACATTGTCATTAAATTAAGCTGACGATGAACATGAATAAGTTATTTCACGACTATCATTTTGGTCTTAAATAAAGCAACAGTCTATCTATGAAATGAAGAATGAAAATTGAAAATAGAAAGTGTTTTCACCGGTGCACATATTGTGAAAATGATTTCATTGGTGCAACAACAACTGACATGAAATAAAGAGTTCCTCAAAAACAAACCAAAAAAACAAAGTTGTCTTTCTAAAGTGCACATTATCTAGGTCACAACTATCACGTCTAAGTTACCCTATACGAAACCTCAAATCTTTTCCTTGTCTGTCTGTGATTGACATTGCGCCATGGCCATTTTGTAGTTAAACACAAACTCCTCTCCTCTGCTCAGAAGCAAATCTGTACAGGGTATAAAAGATGTGAGGGGGGTGGGGGTGGGGGGGTCTAAAAGTGTTCCTTCCTCAGTCTTGCATCAGTCCGTGTCTGCCTACCATGCTACCCCCGCAGTGTCAGGTATCAGGAGTGATCATTATCACAGGATCTGTTATGTTTCCTCCTATACTTCGGCAGCCAAGTACACATCACATCATGCTGACGCAGACACAGAGACAGAGATAGCCTGGCATGGCAGCGCAGAAGGCAGAATGCAGAAGGCAGGGATAGACTTCTGAAGAACTGCCTACAACCAGTCGAACCCAAAGGGATAGGCTTCAAACAGAGCAGTGACAGCCATTTTTTTCCCCTTCCTTTCTCTGTCTCCACCATCTGAACCAAAAACACCCGCTGGTATAATATCCTTCTCTGACTGTGAAACAGCCGGAGTTGTTCTCCATCTCAACGTGTTTGTTTCACTGACCATCTCCTCCTTTGCGCTCCTTGGCTGCTGCATTTGTGTGACTGGGTATGGACTTGGCTCAACTACCGACCCAATGGAAGGCTTCTCCACAGTACCAGTGTTGGTTGTTCGGCTGAAGAGTGATGTACTATTCAGTGGGATAATTGGGCCAAACTGAGTTAATGATAATAATGGCATATCCCTGGTACATAATTTCTATATCACATCAGACCAATTGTAATTTTATGTATGGAATGTATGTATTCGTTTGAAGCCTCATTGATCCTAAAATAGAAGACTGCCATGTCTAATATGGGTGTCCAGAGGTGGAGGCAATAATTTGTTTTCCATTCAAGAGGGGAGACAGTGCAAGCGCTCGCTCTCGTATGTCTAGACAGGAGAATGAAGACCACTTTCTCATAAGAGTGTTGGAATTATGCTTTCCTTCTCCTTTGTGGGTGGGCAACAGAGCGGCCCGTTTGCTCAATGAATTGAATTTGTGGATCATTACACATGGTGACCCACGCTGCCTGAGAAGATCACTCACAAGGGACCACAATTGTTATTTCATTGAGCTCAGGCCATCATCTGAAACCATGCTTTCGTTCTAATGTCCTGGCACACCTCTGCATTTTGCAAAGTGGTTTCATATCTCAACCCTGACTTCCAACCTCATATGCTAATTCTGGATCCCACATTAAATCATCCAAGGCATTTCAATCAGCTTCCATAATTTTTCGCTGAGATGTGTCAAATGCACAGAGTTGGCATTGACATTCATGTCTAATTAATGCATCATCCTAACTTCTGCATGAGTGATTTGCTGCTCTTTCAGTTTAGGAAGACTGTGGACATTGGGTACCACACTAATTTTAAAAGCAATTTTATGACCTCCACATCCAGTAAGATGGAGCTACTGAAGAGGAGAAAACTGTTTTTTTTTCCCCTCCATTACCACAGCGTCTGTTCAAACCTTCACTCATAGCAGTGGTATTGTTCTTCAGCAACTGATTCGTCAATCTTTTATTTTAAATTTCTTCTCATGGTTTTTCCTAACTCTTGGGCAAGCTGTAGCCTGCCCTATGTGTCAACCAATGTAATTTCAGAATCGGCTGAAGAATCACACAGACAGTGAGCAGTCATCAAGGTCAGCAGTGAAGACAGCAAACGTTGCCATGGGTGCCACACCACGTGCTGTCCACTGCTGTCTTTGGATCATAGGGTGTCATAGGATGTCTGCCTTCCAAGCTCCTGTCACAGTAGAGCAGCCAGTGCACCGATACAATAGTGTTGCACCTGGGTGTGCTAATTTCACTAAGCTGCACCTGCGCAGGCTAATCAAGCAATCTCAAACACTCAGGTGTTGACACACTGGTCCAAAGAGCACAGCCAAAAGCCTCCAGGCCCCTATTTTAATCCAAAGATAATTTATATTCACTACAAGAAGCACTAACAATAGGTTCTTAATGCGCTTGTGTGGCTGGGAGATTGAGGGAGATGCCACAACTGCTTCAATGACATGGTGTACAGGCACAATTACAACACATGATAGCTTTGTAGACCGCGACAGAGAGCTGGATTTGTCTAAAACAGGGCTCTTGTATGGAGTTATACCAAAGGACAGTCAGTTAGGTCTGTTCTTCCCTCCAAAACTACCCCTGCACAATGTTCAGCATCAGCAGCTTTTGTCAAACATGAAACTGCTGGAGTAAGAAATTTGAACACTTTGGAAGATGGATGTTTTTAATGTACCTGTGGCAACAGGAAAAGTATACCCCTGTCTATATGGGCAAGTAGGAAATTATGTGTGCCCTATGATCCTAACATAGGTTAAGAGTAAGGAAAGCATTAGAGAGGTCATGGTCACCAGAGAATTGTGGATTTTTGCTGAATGAATGAATGTTTCTTTATCATTAATTGTGAGTAGAGACAAATCACTAAGGGGGCTCCAAAAAAATTTTGATGAATGGATTAGTGATGTTTACTGATATGCTGACACAAAAATCATTGCAAAGTGTGACCTCCATCACCTTGTATTGCTTCAAACCTCAAATTCAAATTTACATACGGCTGTGATGGGTTTGAAAACATAGGGCCTCAACTGACAATGTATGGTCAAAAACCTGTTGGAAACCATTTTCCATGCAAACCATTTTGCGATTTTTGTCAGCATATCAGTGAACATTACTGATCACTCAGTGAGTTTCACATCTTTACAAATGAAACTTGAATGTGTTTTAGGAAAGATTGCAACAGGGCACCTATGCAGCCATTCTGTAGGTGAGGGGTGCTACCGCAATAACGGGAAATTCTCAGAACAGAGACATTCGTCAAAGTTTTAATCTTAACCATTGTATTTCATCGATCAGACGATCAGAAAACAAGGCTTTAAGTGTAAAAAAACGAACCTGTCCTTTAACTGAATATGCTTTGATGTGTTCATCCAAAGGTGAGAGCAGTGCCAACTAGCAAAACCCTTTGTTTGCCTTTTGCCTCTGAAGGTACTGAAGGTACTCCCCCTCTCACTCAGCATTGTACGATGCTGTGCACAGGTAAAATGCCATTCATGTGAGGACCTTGTCAGATGGCCTACAGTGTTTGGATGTGAAATAAGAAAAATAACATGCAAAGACATGCAAAAGGAATTTAAATGTAAATATGCCTTGTGCCAAACAAGGAATATCAGTCTCTAAGTTGCACTGTAAAAATAATAATAAAACACCTTAAAACAAATAAAATACCTTCAAAATATTTTTCATTTGAAAACACGCCTTTTGCCACACGACATTATACTTCCTACTGCCCAGCAGTATGTATTTTCAATGTTAAAATAGCTGAATAGTAGAATATCTTCACTGCCATCATTTTGAAAAGTAGAATGTGTTTGCATTTGTGTAGAATGGATTTTTAACTAAGCTCTCATTATTTTCACCATATTCTGAGAAATCACACGCTTGTGATCATCAAGACCTTTTTACCCAACAAGCTGCTGTGATTGCCTGGACATCACGGCTAATTGTGTTTCCCCATTCAGACAGAACAGCCAGTCCCCTGTCTTGAATCTCAAAGTGGGTCACTGTGTGTTACGTTGGTAAGGGGCACTAAATCACTCTGCAGGGGTACGTGTCTCTGATAGCCATGGGGTCCCCATCAGATGATTTATATGGATAATACTGATGCTAGTAATAATAATAACAACATTTTATTGGAATAAGAGATGAAAGTAGGTCAGACTCCAGCAGACTTATTCAGTCCTGGACTAAGGCGTGCCTTTGGAGACACCAGACACAAAAAGACTCATCCATCAAAAAAATTCTGCCAAATATAGCCAAGGAAATATAGTGGCTTGCTTTTCCACTCAAGTAAGTGGAAGAACACGAACTCTGCCAGTCACTGAAAAGTTTACAGACAAATTCACTTAGGTTGTTTTTTCAGTTTTTTTTTTTTTGGAGGCTTCTTAGCCCAGCGGGAATGCTGTCAAAATGTAATAATAACCCTTAAGAAGTTTTTTTTTTCACTTAAAATTACAACCAAGGATGTCTGCTCTTAGTAGGCAGACTTTTTGAAATCTCATCATGTCACTCTACCTCTTGTCCTACTAAGAGAGGAGCATCTGCAGCATTTCAAATGCTTGAAGGAGATATCATTAATAACAGGCTGCCTATACTGGATTAAAGCTCTTTGTGTATGCATCTCTGTCTTTCATTTTGACCTGCTGAAGGTCAGAGTAGACAGGATGCTCTCTTTGACAACCGGTGCGAGACATCCATCCATCTTGGGGTTGCAACCATAGTGATAGAACTAGGGTAGCACACTAGAGAGAGAGGGAAGAGGGAGGTAGGTGAGAGAGTGTCTGTGTGCCCAAGGGTATAAAGGAGTCTTGCCCTCAACATCATACCCCAAAGCTGGTCTCCCAACAGGGAAGTTGGGAGGGTAATTGAAGGAGGTGGATTGAGAAGCAGTGAGTTGGTTATGGCTGAGAATTAGAGCGTTCCTGATGTAATGTACCACCTACAAAGTGCATGGCGACAATCAGTCACCTTTCATCACTGACTGAAATTATATCCCAAAATGAAATCTCAAACACAGGGTTTCACATGGATTTTATATACCTGTACATGAATCTATGGACCTGCTTTACTATTCAACCTTTGGATGGCAACAGCAGATATTGGTATGTCCAGTAGCCACCAATTTGGTCAAAAATTGGATGCATCTATTGTGTGTAAGAGACAGATGGACAGGGGCATGGGCAAAAGAAGGAACAGACCTCAGCTTGCATGGGAGCAAGTGCACCGAACTTAGTGACTGAACAAGATCACAAGCAGATGAAGTCTCAAGTGATGAAACTCATAAGAACAGAGTGTCACTCCAACACAATAACAGATACTCCACTCCACAGAGAGTCCACTTCTGCTCAGCAAACTACTCCATACAGAACAGGATTAAAACACAGACATCAATATATTCAAAACAGACCTTTCTCATTAGCACAACAACAAAATAAGTTTCCCATTAATTTTCTGCCAACTGCGTGCCAAGGCACAGCACATCTTGTGCCTGTGCCAGCTGGACGGATGCAGGAGACCAAGCAGTGAGAACTAGTGCTGAGATTGGGTTGTGCCTCTGCCATTTGCCACATGGAATACTTAACAAGTTTCTTTTGCGCTGACATCAAAAAGGCACAGGGAGGCTCCTCGGGGATGTCAGTAGGCTAACTTTGGTCTCTGGTGAGAGGCCACAAGGAGCCGGCTGACTTGGCTTTATCATCTTCTCTGTATGCTAATGGGGGCCAGGCTCCAGCTCTGTTTGGTATACAACACAACATTCCCCTGCCTTGTAAAAAGCCATGTTCACAAGATCTTTTATCAAACGCTAGACAACTGACCTTCACCAACGACACAAAAACACACAATATAACATAATGTGCGCACACACACAGACACACACCACACACACTCGTTTTTCTTTGTTTGTTTGTTTCCCATGATTAGATACTCTGTGGTGTAAAACCATGCTTCTGTTTTCATGTCTTTCAAATCCATGTATCGCTGGCTTCCAAAATAGGGTAATGGTTTCCTCCTGTAAAATGTATGTATATATGCTACATAATGAATCTTTATGACAGGCTAAGAAGGACTGATTTGGGCAGTGAGGGTAAGGCCAAGCAAAATAGATGATTTCAGAGATTATCTCTGTTTCAGTTTCATTCATTCCAAAAAAATGTGGTTCTGTCCTGTGAGTGCATAAATGGCTTATCTGACACATCTGTTCTGTTGAGAAAGCAAAAAGACAGGACCTTGGTTGAAACAGCGCCTCAGCATCATAGAATCTGTCAGCAGCGGTGTGTTCACAGAAGTGAGGTTAACAACATGCCTCATGATGGCCAAGGGAGGTACTTCTGGTATGGGATTCAACAAAATGAGATGACTATATTTATGTTGTGGCCCAAGTCATTTGATATTGAGCCAGAGCCTACGCTCCTGTCATGTGAAATATAATTAACAAGCTCTGGTGCTGTCTACCGCCACTCTCTTTCAGGCTGGTGTACACATTTATTTAATGAGGAGTCCTTTACATGACAACCTGTGGTGGTGAATTACGACCCCTGCCATCGTTCTGGTAGGTAGGTTTTCACCACGGTATAATGAATGCTCATGGACCTGATGACTTTTAAAAAACAAAACAAAAAAACAAATCAATAAATAAATTTTCTGTCTCTGCTGCACTTATAGCAAACAAAAACATGCGTCTTAGGTGGAGCAGGGCACAATGCAGCCTGATCAACCTCAACTCAGCAATAACTGTGACTTGTCCTTGAGGTGAGTGCTCTGCAGAGTGGAGTACCACCCCCCCCTCCCACACACACACACACACACGCACACACACACCACCACCACCACCACCACTCCCACTCCACAATGACATGCTAACTGCCGGTCAGACTCTACCATGGCCAAATCTCTCGCCATCATTGAACAGAAGGATTTGAAACGGGCTTTAACCTCTATTAGCTTCCTTGCTACTGACTCAACTGGCTTTTCCATAAACAGGTACCAAATTGCAGGTATACTGTTATTAATTTAGCATACGAGCAAGAATCGTTCCAGCTCCCTTAAAGAGAACAGCTGTGTGACAGAAGCCAGACCATAAAGCTTCGCCGTGGCCATAAATCACTCAGTCTGACAGCTCCTCCCCCCAATCTACACGTGTCTCATCAGGGTGGGAGGGAGACAGCCATCATGCACCTGACACAAGGACATAAATGACACTCTGCTCTTAACAACACAATCTGCCATTTTCCTGCAGTTGGTTACAGAGCTGACAGGTAAAATTAGTGTGGATGGGGATTGGACTGGTAATATGGACCACACAATGGCCCCTCACATGAATAACAGTGTACAGAATCAACCATTTCCTCATGTCACAGACCGCAGATTTAGTCTCGAAGATCACAGTTGTAGGTCACCATGACATAAATTGTTCGACTTTGACCGATGGGTGGGTATATAATGACACAATGCTCACTTAAACATATTATCGATGTACAGTCAGCGGCAGTTTTAGCAATCCGTCAGTCCTTACAGTATGCACAGGCACACAAACAAAAGACTGTAGACTAGAACAGGAACTCTATTCTATGACAATGAACCTGTGCATGAATGTCATTTCAAATGATATGCGACTTGGGTCATGGCAAACCAGGGCTTCTAATCTTCTACCTGTCTGTAAAATTAAATCTACTTTTGGTTTCCATTTCTTCCTTCCTTCTTCCTCAGTCTCCAGTCGAACCTCTGGAAATTAAATCCACATTTTGGGCGACAGCCATCATGTTGGTAATTACACTAAAGTCTGGACGTAATTAATTTTATTGGACCAGTTAATCGATTCCTGATGAAAAGAAAGATTAAGCAGATATCTCTCTTCTCTATTCATTTCAGTTTTTCCTTTCTCTCATTGTGGCTGGCTTTGGCTAAGCTATTATCCCTAAATGACAGTGTTGTATGTGGCTGGCCTTGAGCCAGCCTAGGCAGTTTGTTAGTAGCCGTTCAGGCCCTGCTATTGACCATGGCGATACTAATACAAATTGCGTCCCTCATAATAATGGGTATGATTTGGCTTGTTGTTTTTTCTTAACATGCTAGTAGGTGAGTGGTGATGATTTGTGTGCATGGTGTTTGAAGTTATGCTTCCAACAATGTAATCTTTGTGTAGTAGGTAGGTGTGTTTGTGTGGGACTTGTGGCCCACCTGTCTTACTTCAGTACATTAGTTCATCACCTTCCCCTAAATGAGCATGGAACTCTTCTTTATCTCTACAGCTGTGAGTCACTTGGTTTTCACATTGTGACCCCTGTGTCACATCATCTGCATATTGTCATTAGATGCTGTCATATACAGTACAAAACATAAAGACTAAGACTCAGTCTATAAATTCATACAGTTAACCACAACTCATACATGATATTCAAAATTTGTTTTGCCAGAAAACTATTCTCTTCAATGTACTAAAAGAAAACCAACAAGTGAGCTGACCGAAGCAAAAAGGAACCATATCTTAACAAATGGAGAGGGGGGAATCAATTTTAGATGAGCAGTCTAGAAAAGATTTGCACCAGCTCAAGATCTGCATATTATATGCATACAAGAATAAATCTGCCTGCTTGACTTAATGATGAAGGACAGCACTCTGAGTGGCCCTGGGCTGTTTTGAATTACCTGGTAAAATGAGCTGACGTGAGTTTGAGTCTCCCTTCCGGAGAGGATACAATTGATTCTTGACACCTAATGCTGTTTCATTGGCACATCTATAATGTGTAATGCTGACAATCAAGCTGCACTTTTTTAAGTGAAAAAAAAAGTCAGATTCTGAATTCAAATCAACCTAAATAGGTACAATTTCTAAATGGTGTGTCCGTCAGTCATATTGGATAAGGTTTCCGCAGAAGAAGCACATATTCACAAACATCACGTGTATAGTTATGGTAAATTACATGTAATATGTCAGTGTAGACCATGCACCTTCTGCAGTCTATATTGATGTTGTCTTTGTATATCTAAAACTGAGACATTTTAAATACTGTATATCACATGGACCCACAAGGGTCTCAGTCTTGTGTGCTTCTCAAATATATCATATCAACACACGTAAATCCTCCAACTGCCACAGTCTATGACAGTATCCTCTAGGTGCTGTGGGACCCACTGAAGTGAGACTATGGGTAATTCTCATCAAATCCCTGTTTTTGTTCACGGGTAAGGCCCAGCTGGTCCCTCTCTTGGACCACTAAAAAGACACCAATAATGAAATAATACTGTGTGCCACCATGGAATCAGTGGGGTAGCTTCATGTAAACACTTGCAGATGCGTGGATTGAGTCTAATGTACTCACAGCTCTATTAGACTTGTAAACAAAGTGGCAGCTTAGCAGGAATGTATGTCTTGATGTTCTTTGTCTGAATTTAACATGAGAAATTAGATGAGAAATATAAACTGAAAATGCATCTTTTTTCTATTAATAAACAAGCAGAAATGTACTGAGCATGTAATGAGGACAAAAATAAGAAAGGAACCATATCTTAATTTGTATGATTTGGATATAACAGCTGTCTATATGATATTATAATGAATAGCACTCAAATGAAGTTTTGGAATTTGAGATTTAAATCTTAAAGGCCCAATGCAACTATTTAGCTTAATTTACCTTAATTTAACAGTTTAAGTCACTGTGGTGGTTCTGTAACGCTTGTAACACTGTTTTGACTCCCCCTAGCTTATCTGGCCGGAGATGGGGAAAATGCAAGGTTTGGCCGGCGAGCCATGGCCAAGACTCTTGGAAGTCTCAGTGGAAGTCTCAATTAGTTACTAACGAACTTTACGGCACTACGCACAAACACACTCCCAGATAGGCACCATCTAGCTATAAACACAATGTAGCGAAGGGGACTCAAACATTCATCATGGAACCCAAAAAAAAAGAAACAGAGAGAACCAATGTCTGAGGAACAGAGAAAGAGGAAATGGCAATGTTAAAAATCTAGTTCAAAGCTGTAGAGGAGCTCTGTAGAGTTAAATTTGAGCACAAACCAAGAAAACAGTGAAGGAATGGTCAATCCTGCATAAGAAGGCTTTAATTAGAGGAAATGAGATTCCAAAAACCATATCTACAATCCTGCTGATATATAAAAAACATAATCACTGTGAGAGAATAAAAATTCAAGTTCACCAACACTAAAAGAGGGGCTGTATCAATTAGGCTTGTTATTGTGCATACTTGGTGTTATATGATAGGATTCTATAACATCAGTCCAAAAGGCTTTATCTGATGAGAGCAACACCATGAAGCACTCAGGCATTCATGTTTCACAGATTTATTGCTCTGATCAGGACTGAACTGCCACACGCAGCAACAAGAAAGCATGCACCATGATTGAACTACAACTGAAGTGAAACATTCAGTCTTGGTGCACAAGCAGAGACACATTAGTTGTATGGTCTTGGATGAAAACATTTGAATGATCAAGTGGGAAAAAATCATGTCTCTAACCCTTTACCCTGTCCTTGTTTGAAGCTGCACAACATTCCACATATTCTGCAGACTGTAGGGCTAATTACATATAAAAATGTTATCGTAAACATGAAATAGTCCATTTGACTTAATGAGCTTCAAAAACATCATATGAATAATGCATTGGAGCACTTTTATTTTGTCTCAAGGGGGACTTGCAGATAATTCAATTTATTACTTTCTGGAGAGATCAGACCAAAACAATACAATTAGATTTTCATACAGCCCATAGAATGCTTAAACTGCCATGGAGCCATATTGTGGAGCAATACCCTGTGCCAGTAATCAGTCTGGACCTTCCAAATCCTGAGATGGGTTTTCCCTCTGGGCCGCTGGACTGACTACCCTTTGAGCATTTGAGATGTTGTACAGCTATTCAGATATTATATAACTGAAGAGAGTCAGTAACTCCATTTATTTTAGTGGCTCATACTAGACTAGCTAGACTAGCTAGACTCAGCCAAAAATATGCTCAGTGGGCTGCTGCCATCTTTAAAAAATGGCATCTAACATATGCTCACTACCACCCACATTTTCACAAACAAGCCAATTAGGTGCCACATTATAGATGACTGGCTGCCCCTCCTAACAGGATACAAATAATGGTGGTGGCAGCAGGCATATTAAGTGCCTCAAGCTCACCCTTTGCACACTGGACTTTTCCCAAACCAGCTTCTACCCACTCCCACTTACTCAATTATGGAGTGAACTCTGTTTAGTAATGACACTCCTGGCTGTGTAGGGCATTATAATGAAGGGACAGAATTTCACACAGTATTGAACTTTGGGATGGGCTCAGTGGAAAAAGGAAGTTGTTGTTGTCAGTTGCTTTCAGTCACTTTTACTGAAATAACCAACACAATAAAACCAACACAATTAACAACAAGCAACATATGGAACATAAACTAATATTTTGTTATGTACAATTCCAATTTCAAGTTTGTAGGAATGCACTTCAAATGGATGCCTGGTGCTGAGAAAATGGAAAGGGAGGCAGAAACCTTGAAGGGTCATGATTTCAATTTGCTTGAGGTTAAACTGAGAACATCTCTCTCAGACTTGAAGACATGAGAGATGCAGCAATGTAGGCGTGTAATAATCTCACTGACACTAAACAAATTGAGGAGGACGCAAGAACAAGAGTAGCACAATAAGGATGACTGTCCTTTGAATAGAATGACAAAGCCACATCAAGAAAGGGCTCCACAGGAATAGCCATTTTTGACTTGGGTTAAGTCTCCGCAATGTTTCTATGTCCATCAATGTAAATTGTCCACTTGAACATGAGAGCTGTCACTCTATAGTGACTGTCATTCATTCCCTCTCTGAGATGAGGACAGCCACAACTTATATTTCACAGCAGCAAGGTAGTCACTCATTTCTAAAGGGTGGTAATTGTGGTGAGAGCAGACACTGAAGCCTTCATCTGTATTCTTGCTGGATGATATCTGTTCTGATGCTTTATTGCTCATGTCAGGTGGAGCTTTACCAAGCCAGGAGATTTACAAAGGAGGCATTAAAAAACAGATAAAATCAAGAAGCACTACCCCCTTGAATGATCAATCTATATAGGATATTGAATGTATTTCGGGACGACTAAGTAGAAAACACAGTAACATGTCTGGTAGTGTGTCAAGGTGCTGCTATGTACTGTTCTTACATGTTGTTACAAGTTCTAACGATAGATATTAAGTATTCACTGGCATGTCTAGACAGGGCCATGTTACAATGCTGTATTGTGTGACCATGATCTATATTACAACAAACAAAAGAGCACCTCAAAGAAGGTGGTGAAATTTGGCATTTTTATGTTGATGGAAAGTTCATAAAATGTTTGCATGCACCAAAGTCAACCATCTGGAAGTGGTAATTAGTGTACAATCCAGAGGTAGAATTAATGTGTTGAATCAGATGGCTTGCAAGGGTGGGACTCACACATGACAGGATTTTTGTCCCTCAAACAATCCGCTCCAGCACCTCCGCCAACCCCCAACCCCCAAACCCCCATTGTGTAAATTTGCTCAATGTGTAAAAATGTCAGCTGTGGTGTCAACCATGGTTGCGAAATCTGTGTGAACAGTGTTCATGCTCAGGTCACTTTCAAATCCTCTCTCTGGAAACAACTAATGGAGAGGGCCCTTATGGATTCACTTTCTCTTACAGCAGTGAATTCACTGTATGTGTGTGTGTGTGTGTGTGTGTGTGTGTGTGTGTGTGTGTGTGTGTGAGAGAGAGAGAGAGAGAGAGAGAGAGAGAGACTTGAGTAAAATCATATGTCCAGTAAATAGCATATGAAAGCATATGTCCAGTAAATAAGCATCCTCTATAGAGGGGGCCTAACTCTTAAAATGCACAATTTTCTAACTGTCTTTGAGGACGATATAAGGGGATATTCTTTACATCCTATTCCTTTTTATAAATTAGCGTGTTTTATGCTAATGTGGTTGCAGACTACCTTCACTTTTATATCACACATAGAACACACACTTTCAAAAGCAGTCATGGAAAGGTTAGAGACAGAAACAATATAGACAAATTAGTCAGTGAAGCCACTTTCAAAAGCAGTCATGTATAGGTTATAGAGACACTTTTTTCACATGACAAAACAGACAAATCAAAACAGATAGACAGAAAGAAAGAAAGAAAGAAAGAAAGAAAGAAAGAAAGAAAGAAAGAAAGAAAGAAAGAAAGAAAGAAAAAGAAAGAAAAGAAAATGAAAAGAAACGGTTGTCTCTAGCTTCTCTGACTGGTATAGCCTCATTACATTTCAGCCATTATGAACCATACTTGTCTTTCACTTTGGTCACCTGAGCTGTTGGCTCACAAGCCACCTGATTGAAATAAGCATGTAGACCAAACATTGAATTACACAAGATTTATAGGCTACTAATTATCATTGTCAGTCATGCTGTGGATAAACTAAAACGTGAGGATGATAATAGCATACGATCACCATAAATTAAAACTATTTATTCACGTGTATAGTTGCGTGATGAAGGTATGGTGGTGAATGTATTTGTAATTGATTCTATAGTTTCATTTAACAGCTTTTCCGTTCTTGCTTGATACTAACTAGTGCCACCTCCAGCCTTAATGGGAACTGACACAGCTGCCACCTGCATGCAGACTGAGAAGGCTGTGAGGAGACTTCATTTGCACAGTGTCTGGACTGGACTTATTAGGACAATGACATAAAGAGGCTACACTCTCAGGCAGCAGAGCAGAGGCATGTGCAAATACGGATGACAGCGGCTTGTTAAATTGATACATAGCTGAATTGACCTGTATCATTAGGCACTTCTAATCTAGCTCTAGGAAGGCAGCAAGCATTGGTCTCTCTCGATATGTACTCTTTAAGACATGTCAGATGGTGGTAGATATGGGGGGGCAAATTGAGTATATTATTAAAATGCCTCAATCTTGTTGATAATGAAATAGCATTCATGCCCACTGACATGGACCTGTGCTTAGGACAATCTCATTTACGCTCTGGAACATGAGCCTGCTGTAAGGGAACACTGCAGTTCTGAGTTGATGGCTCCCATGGCTTCTTGGATGTCTTATATACCCCTCTGACTGACTAAATTTGTATTTTTATTTGTTTTGAGTTTAGAATTTACAATTTTTTGAAGACCTTGGTTGCCAGTAGATGTAGTCACTGGAGATCTCTTTGCTTTCACACATCATCAGATTTTCTTGCGCATTTTTGTCAAAACAAAACTTCAGACGTCAGACTAAAAATGACCCCTGTTTCCCTCCCTTACCTTGGCTTGGCACTCTGCTTGTTTCTTAGTGCATTCAATACTTATGTACTATACTATTCAACGTTATTACACGTAAGGGATAATGTATTGTCCACTGGTCCATATGTTTAAGTCCCTTCAGAAGATCCCTGAGATTCATTATCCACTTATTATACAGCTGCTTGTCAAAATGAGAAGACACACTTCACACAATATGTCTTTTAAAATTAAGTTGTTATTTCTGATTGGTTATCTAACAAACGTAATGGACTAACAGGATACATAATGGGATTTATGCATATACAGTCACACTGTATGAAAGATATAGACAATATTCAGTGATGATTATTTTAGAGGCCTACTTTCATAGTATCATAAAGTCATAAAGATATAATAGGTTATGTTTCTGTTTGTGTATGAGTTTGTTTTGTGTGAACACATAAAGAATGGTGGTCCCTGAAACACACTCCTGAGAGCCAAGAGATCAGAAAATATATAACTGGTAAAGTCAGTCAGCTAATGTGGGCAAACATCATTTCATACAAATCAATACCAGCTTTCACAGGAATATTTCACTTTTATTTCAGTATTTACTGAAAACCCTCAGTAACAAAAACAGAAATGTTGTAGCAACTGTATCCATGAAAGACTGATCTGGTTCTATGACAGATTTTTGCTTTTGTTAGCAACTTCTTGAAAAGCCTTTTCAGCCTCTCCCATTCGTATAGGTGTTTTGTAAAAATGAGATTCCTGCAGGTCTATGAACGCTGCCTGCAGAGTAATTCATTTGTGTACTTATTCCATAGAGCTGAAAAGTGATAAAGTGTTGAAGATGCAAATTACATATACCAATCAATAACATAGCAGTTGAAACAGCTAGTACCCATATGGCTCTTAAATTACTTCAACATGAATTAAGATTTCGCTGCACATCAGTGAGAGTTGCTCTACAATCCAGTCAGCACAAAATAACACAATGAGAAAAAATCAGTACCTAACTTTTTAGGTAACACATGCCTTTCCTGTAGAGTTCTGCTAATCGTGGTCAAATATTTAATGAAGAAATAAAACATATAATAATTAGTGCATATGAATTAATCATATAATCTGCAGCAGTTGACACTGAACAGAATGAGGATCATTTTGTATCTCAGATCATTATTAATAAAATTTCTGTGGGCCATAGCACTCACGTGCACTGATTAGAGGATTTCTGGAGAGTTGTGGATGATTTACTGAAGAGGCTAACAGGACGCTGCACAAAGATGTTTAACATGTTCAACATTTGGTTCATATACAGTAATCACACCAGACCAATGCATAATAGATATCATACCCTATAGGCTAAAGAACAAAATAGATACCTACCTACTGACTGATAGATACTACTTATACTACTGACAGGACAGTAGAACTGTACAATGCATACAATGTTACCGTATTACTAAGACTATATAAAAAGATATTAAAAATTACATAAAGGAAACATAACATTTTACTGAACACTGTGTTTTCAGCATATAGTATGTGTGCAAATTATTTTGTTCAGTGTAAAGCATGTGTCTATGTCATTTTCTATTGTGTGAAATGTAAAAGTGAACAGAGGCTCTGACCCTGTATTACCTTTAGAAACAAAAACAGCAGGCTCTGTTTGGAATAATATTAATCTCCAGCCATGGTGAAATTCACCACAGAGAATGCCACAGATTAATGGCCTGTAACATTGATGTACTTTAGTACATCAGAGGAAGGCGATCCCCTGTGGAACTCATCGCTAACAGTGATTGATGCTACCGTGGGAGAAGCACTGGCCAGAGAGCCACAGCTCTCACTCACGAAAAGCTGACACTCCATCGTCTGTGTTTACCCGCAAGATTTACTGTGCTGCAGCCTGCTCATTCTACAGCATGTGAGCTGCTTAGGGGCAGGCCACTGCCTAGCAGCACTGATTTAAGAGTGTATGTCTGTGTGTATGCGTGTGTGTGTGTGTGTGTGTGTGTGTGGTCAGCACACCATGGCCATCACTATTTAGCAGCTGCACCACCACCATGACCAGTAGGGCACAGCATGTTTTTTGAAAGGGTAAAAGTGAGTAACGGAGCAATAGAGATGAAAAAGGAGGGAGAGAGAGGGGGAGGAAAGAAAGAAAGGGAAAGAGGGAGAGTGGCATACAACAGTGGAAGAGAGAGGATAATCCACAAACAAGCCCCATAACTCAACAAAGCTCAAACCAGATTGTATGAAGAACACTTGTATTACACTACTGACACTGCAAGATTAAGACATAAAACACAATAAATTATCATAGCGAGTTCAAACTATGCTGGACAGTGAGTGGATTCTATTCCCCCAAATAAAACATTCATTGAGAAATGATGATCAAGCCCTCAAGATGACTACATGTCCCATTCTCAGGGACCATGGAATATGGAATGACAGTCACACTGTTTCGTAGAAGGCACATGAATCTGTGACACTTCCAGGCAAAAAGTGGAGGAGTGGAGGAGGTTGTGACATCTCTCTCCTCATGTTGCACCAGATTTGTGGGTGACATTCAGATGACATCTCCAAGTAAAGCTTCTGTCTATATACAGTCTGACAGAAAAGCTCACTGTGTTGTTGGAGACGAGAGCCTCTGCAAACATTTGTGACTGTTACTTTTTCTAACTGTTGAATTGTTCACTGAGACTTTATGCCACTCTTGCAAGTCAAGAACATCTGCTCATTACCTCCCATCAAGCTACTGACGAAGAAAAATCCTCCAAGACAAAATCTAAGAACAATGCACTCCATTGCTACTTTAATATATTTAGCAAACCAAACCTGGTTATTGTTCCACACAGAGAAGCAATGTAACATTGTTCAGTTCAGTATGTGACTGATTATTAGCTAGTAGGCATTTGTATCTTTTAGTATATGATTTCTGATGGTTTCATTTGAAGATTTTGATGCCGTAAAATGTAGAGCACTAACTGGTACAAGAAGTTTAAAATCTGTTCTTTGTTTGGACAAGTTGCTCATTCAAATCCCTGCCTTCTCTACTGGTTTGCAAGGGGGTGGGGATTCAAGCAAAACAATGTAGTCACTAAGGAGAAAAAGAGAGGAGTGTGCAAAGTCATCAACTCAAAAGGCCCTGGACGCTAGAATTGATTAGCATTTAGATTGTATCTGGTTTAGAATCAGATGGATTGTTACAGATGAATGAAATAGAATCTTTATCACAGACAAACAGAAAATAACTGGATGCAATCAAACTGACTAAATTGTTTTCTAGAGTGTTTAAAAGCCATGTAATATGACAATGAAATATTTCCAAATGGGCTGTTTATTACAAGTGTGCGGTTGACCCGTGACCAGTTGTCCCGCAAGGCATGTATCTATATTTTTTCATCAGCGACTAAATATCATTTCAAATGACCTATTCATTAAATTATTATTCCTGCTTTACCAAACAATTACCATATCAATGTGTAAATAAAAAAAAATATTTTATCTTATCTCAACCACACATTCTAATAATGCTGGCATTCTCAATAAGAGGTTAACTTAAAGGTCATTTTTAATTGGAGTCAAATAAATTAAAAGGTAAATGCATCTGGCATGTTAAACCTAAATAATTACCCTAACTTTGTTTACACACAATAGAATGGCCAAAGCCAGATATGAATCTTTTTGGAAATATAGCTTAATAATTGTTTCGGCATTCAAGAATCCTCCAGGGTTTCATGTTTTGCAAAGCTACAAATTTTTGACTGCATATATATTTCCACTCACCCCCCCTACAAAAGCCCTGATATAAAAAGGCTTTTTAGAATGGAGGTAGCCTGGCAGCACCTCTCTTTTATTTTGATGAATTAGAAGTGTGTGCTTTGTATTGGCAGTATAGGGTGTTCTTTTCTGATTGAACACTGTATTGGAACCTGTTGTATGCACTTATAGACTTTGATTTGTTGGCACAATGCTCATTATGTAGTATCTGCCATTTAAACTTGTCACTGACTCACTAGGGCCTGTCTCTGCAATCCAAGTCTATATCAAAAAACAATTCCAGAGTTTACCAAGCTGGTCATATTCTGTGATATCAAAAAAGCCTGACTTATCTGAGGTAATGTATCAGCATCATTATGTAAATATAGCTGCTACTGAAATGGATAGGACAGGTGTATTAAGACACAATAAGGTCTTGCACAGGTTGTAATTTCAGTGGAAAGAGCTTAGGGTTGGCTTCTTTTTCCGATATCTGCACCTTTGCTGTATAAATCCTCCAGTCCATACCACATCCACTGTGAACTTTATGAGCTTTCTATTGATTGAAATGACTACACTCTGAACTCTTCCAGAGGTAACTTTAAAACAAAAAAGAAATGCTCTGTCAATGGTTCAGTAGCGCTTATTACTAACTTCCTCCTGTTATCTTATAGAGCCATCTGCTGGTGTACCATTGAAACGTCAGAAAATTATAAAAGTAGCCTAACCAAAATTGCCAAGATTACTTTCTGTATCTATATGGATAGATTGTGGTAGCTAAAAACATTGCATATGGTGGTAGTAATACAAACATTGACTGTTTATACAATTACACTCAGCCTTTGCTGTTTTGTACAGAAAAAATCACAGTTACCATTAAAAATGTGATTTACCTGGAGTTGTGACAGCCTATTACCCATTTTTATCTTTTTCTGAAAGTGTGGTTGAGAAAACATTTTCATGCGATTCTGTTTCCGAGAGCTAAAACACATCCACCTACCTCAGTGTACACTGTACATCAATGTCATGAGACACCCTGGGAGGCTCTCACAACAGCGCGGATGCCCACAGCGTTCATTGCAACACCACGCTGAGCCTGGTAGGCTGGCGCCACACATTCATTATTCCTCGTCACGCTCGCGTTGATCGAGCGACACGGAGCTAAACACTCTACCCATCCTCCCTTTGCCATTTTATACTCCCTTACCTTTAATTACTCTTGTATTCATTTAATTAAGAGGCTCAGTCCCACATGAATATTTAACGTCCGTCTCTTGTCCATCAGCTAGAAGATCAGCCTATTATTCCTTCAGCAAAGTCTTCAGGCCCAGTCTCTGCTATTTTGCAAATGGCTCAAAGCTAAAATTTTTTTCCAAATCAGTTGAGTATCTTGTTAGACATGCAAAACAGATGTGTTTGTTCAGGTTTGTTGACATGGTTGTAAAGAATGTAAAAACTTTCGATTGTCACTGTTAACACTCTATTGAGAAGTTGTTAAATGTCATCTTTTCACTTCATCAAGTTGTCCCAGAATGATTTGCATGCTTCCACAGCAAATCAAGACATCCCTTGTAAGAGTATTGCACTCACTGTTTGGGAATGTGTGCCAGTAACCTCTTTCACACTGTTAGGATTTTTTACATTCCGCAAGAGCAATGGTAGGAGCCCATGATGTGGTCACAACTGAACTGACTATTTCTGAAGGGATTGACCACAATTGGGAACAGTCTCTATTGGCTGTCTTGCGTAGAGCTGCCTCTTCATCAGCTGAGCCAATCTTTCTCTTGCAATAAAATATGCCAGCATTGCCACAACATAGTGACACCAAATGATAGTGTGTGAATATCCTCAGACACCCCCTCGTTGGAAATACTTTCTCGATCAAGAATAAGAGCCAAGAATCCAGCTGAGGTAAAACACAGCTTTAACAGTTTGGCTACGACAATACACATTTTCATAGAAACTGATTTAAATAATTTTGTTAAGCAAATAAAAATGGCTTTGAATGGCTTTTCAGCGGTGTAGACCAGACACTCATAGAAACAGTCTCCAGCATTGTAAATTCAGACTCAACCTGTACCCTTCATAGAAATACTTTGGAAATAATAGGAAGTGTGCTGACTTGAATTATTCACTGCTTGATCACTCATAATCCTCCTATAATCACATTGCTATTCACACGACCTCACTGAATTTTGTATCAAATTTTTAACATAAGAGGTCACGTTCTACTTCACTTGCTTTATGAAGGTGAAGGTGGAACTCTGACATTAAATGTAAAATCAAAGCCAAAGATCATAAATGCACAGATCAAATAGGTATGTCTGAATATGTGCTCTTTACTGTACATGTTCATAGGTTGTAAACAAATTGCAAGTACATAAACAATTACACAGCTGCATTTGAAACCTTCTCTCTGGCAAAAGATGTTTACATCCCTCACGCTGTCTGACATTATCTGACAGATTGCATACTGCTGTGTAGCAAAAGGCAGTTGTAAAAGATAACATTAAAATATTTGTGAACTGTGGAAGCTCTAGACTGTGAATCTCTCATAACCTATTTGCTGCATAACAGGCCAACACATATCTTCAATGACTTTTATATCATTGTAGTCCATGTTGTCCTTCCATATATTGATGCTGGCTGGCGATATGTCTCCCTCATACATCAGACTGTACAGGTTGGTGGAGGTGCTATACATGAGCTGGTTTAAGGCAGCTGGGGAAACAGGCACTCCGAGAAATGAGTGTATCTTCCTAGCGGTGTCCTCTGGGAAATGCACTACATCCTCAAACTTCACTCGCATGAAGTTGTCTGTAGCCAAGTCATGGTTGATCCGGACAGTCGCGGTGGTGTGGGCCAGCCATACCTGTGCAAGTAGCTTCACAGGCTGTGGTTCTGGCTGTGAAAGTAACCGTGTCACAGCCTGGAACTCAACACTGAACTTTGTGCACACCTGCCCAGCACTGCCAGCACCACCTCTGGCACCATTATTGCCCTCCAGCTCAGAGAGAGCAGAAAGGCGTTTCTGAACATTTTTACGGCTATAGAGACTTGGCGTACTGCTGTACAACATCATGTAAATCCATGCACGTGGGTCGCGTACTACATATATTGCCCTGAATGAGGACCCAATCACTTCCTGGATGAATGGTACTTTGAGAGACCAGCCCCCACTGGCCATGTTCAACACGGGCCGGGCATTTCTGTACGTAGCTACATGGCGCCACAGCTCTCTGGTATACTCTAAATTCTTTGTGGTACCTTTCTTTCTGCTTTTTTGCTGTGCCAGTGGTTGCCTTCCAGCGTACTTGCCTTTAGTTTTTTTGTTGAGACGGTTCGCATTTACAAGAGGTAGCTGGATGTTCTGTAAGTGTAACCTAACATTGAGCACCACAGAGTGAAACCAGCCCTGGATTGCTTTGAATTGCCCTCTCTGGGCGTCCGTTATTGACCACTCACATGGATCCACAAGTGAGTCAAACTCAAACTCTGTCTTTGGCACTCCCAGATGGGCAGGGGAGACTCTGATGTATACAAAGTCAGAGCTGTTGGAAAAAAGCTGCTCAAGGATCTCAGCCCCTGAACCCGGCAAGGAAGTAATAATGGTTGATGGCAAGGTGCTCACAAACTGGGGGGAGAGCGAAACTGTGTCTCTGTCACCACCTGTGATCTCAGCTGATTTTGTGCCACATATGAACTGTGCACAGCCATTAGAAAGAAGAATGAACTCCAGTAGCCAGAACAGAAGAATGAGAATTAAAGTGTAACGCATGAGCCAGTGTAATGGTTTGTATAATGCTCTTTTTCTCTTTAAATATGCTGAAACTATAAAAATGATCAATCCCATAACTGTAGCAATAACCATTCCTGTATGAGACAAAGTATATGATTCATTGTCACTTACAGCAGTTTGAATCCCCTGACCAAAATATACTATTTGATGCTTGTTTTCTACTTTAGCAAAACCACTAAAACCTAAATAGTTAAATCTGGCACCAATATCTTGATAGTTTGTTACAATTGACACTGTTGTTTCTGTATCATTTAGTTTGAGAGATAATCTGACCCCTTGTCTGCCATTGTCAATAAACCCAAAGCTTGAGACTTTAACAAAGGGCCCATGCATCAGATATGCAATTCTGATGACTGAATTTGTCATAGGAAAGGTCACATTTATGAACTGCGTCCACCGCTTCTTGAACTCAGCAACTTGTTCTGCCTCTTGTATCCTGGCAACAGGACTCAGACCTTCACTGTCAAGCCAAAATATTTTATAATGTGCATCCCACACATTCATCAGTGCACCATTGTACTTCTCAAAAGCTCTGTAAGGCACATACTTAAAATCAATATCCAAGTTATGAAAGAAGGCACTGAGGGCATCCAACGGTGAGTCCTTCTGTTTCTGCACGTGATCCAGGACAAGCAAAGTTTGAGAGTTGAGCAGCACCAGGGCACGGTAGACACTTTTCAGCTTCATGGCAGAAGAGTAGGCCGACACAGCCTCTCCACTGATGAACAGGGCGTCCTGGTGAGAGGATGCAGCCACCACCTCTCCTGCTGTGCTCCCCACCTCCCTCTCTCCCCAGAACAGCCACTTCCCACACTCTCCCAGCTGTCCCTCCCACGGCTTATTGCACTGGCTCGTCGGAGACGGAGAGAACACTAGAACGTTGTTCAGATGGCTGTACTTTGGTCCATACAGAGCCTCCGAAATAAACACCTGGCCGTTAGGAGCAAATGTGAAGGAATTCTGGTCTGGATGCTCATGGCCTGGGTTGAAATTAGTCCATCCCTCAACCCAGGAGTAAGGTTTTGCATGGACAATGTCATACACAGCCCTGCCACCTAGCTTCCCTGACTTGAAGGAGACAAATGTGTTCTCCTCTCTGTAGGGTAACCCTGCCCCGTATGTCACCACACCCCAGTTTGAAAATATGTGCATTTTTGCTTTGCCAAAGCCAGGTGGTGGTTGAGGTTCATTCTTACCATCGTACCAAATAAACTCTGTGTGTAAAGTTGCCCACCTTTGAGCTGCTGACTGCATCATTGGTCCATCTTTAGGCCTGTGTTTCCTGACTTGCTTGGCAAGCCAGTTCCCCATGCCATTCTGGAGGACAAAAGCATCCAAAAACACTAATTGACTCTCAGGACCATAGAACCAATTGTAATTAGAGTCTGCAATGCCCACTGTCCTCTGGAACCCTGGCAGAAGAGTGGCATAGTAGAACCAAAAATGTGCCCGCAGCCAGTTGTTTTGTGTGTTGTCAATATGAAAGTGGCGCCTTGCGAGGAAAACGTACTGTGTGATTGATTTTGCTGTGTAGCTCCCATAAGCAACACCCTCATCCAAGGATCCATCCACGACATGGTTCAGCAAAAACATGGTCTTCTCCATGTAGTTCACTACCACCTGTTTCCACATCATAGTCTCTGGGTCACTGTGCTCCCCTACAACAAGGGCACCAGTGAGTATAGCCATGATATTGGTGGTCTGATGGTTCTGGAGAAACTGCTTCCCCCATCCCCTGTGCTTGGACAGCTCATACAGATCTTGAGTAGCTGCACGGATTTTCTTCAAGTACTGCACCCGCCTCTTTGTGTCTAAGTAAGTGTAGATGAAATCATAGGCTGTAGCAAAGCCAGTGAGAGAGTGGGCCATAGGAACCTCATCATTGGGTGCACTTGTTACCATCCAGTCTGGATAGTCAGCCATTCTGTCCATATATTTCAGTAAGAATTGTGAGGCAGCTGAATCGTCTGGACAGAGCAGACAGTACAGTGCAAGGGGGGGTAAGTTATTCCCATAGATCTCATTCCATTTGCTGCCAAATTCCTGGTGGTTTTCAGGCGGCAGGTACAATGTGGGATTAGACAGCATGGTATCTACAGCATTATGAATCACTTTGAAAATATGTTTGTGCGTGGTTCTCACCTTCTTTTGAAGTGACCTGAGCTCAACTTGATCAAAAAAGAGACTGGGATGAAGGTTAGAGGACATAAGTTTCCAGGGCTCTGTGGTGGCGTTGCCTGACAGAGATTTCACCCGATCCATGTCCTCACTGAAAAGAAGTTTGTCTGAGACATTGAAAGTGCCTGAGAAGGCAAGCCCCACTGCCAAGAGACAGAGTAGAGTTACACACCGCCCAGTGTAGTCGGCTGCCATGATGCAAATTCCAGATGTTTTATGTCACCCCAGTTTTTACCCCTCCCCTTCTTTAGAGTCTCAATGCCAAATTGTCATCAGATAGAGAAAGCTTCAGCCCTCTTTTAACACTTTCCTTGAGCCTGCACGGGTGTGAGAGGCGTGTTAATACAACTTGGCAGAACTGAAACATTTTCAGACTTAGGCTACTGATTGCTGTCTCTGCTGTTTGTCATGCATTTTCATCTTGAGACAATTGCCTGTCTTTTTTAACAGTTATTTCCATCCATACGTTTAGGACGCACAACTCAACAGCAGAAGTTGAACGTGATGGGTCAGCAAAACGTTTTATATCACGTCATGAACAAAAACTCACACAATTACCTGTTGTCCAATGTATCTTAAGGTGGGATGTCAGGATGACTAAAAGGGTCCACATAAGGAAAACATTTCAAAACATCGTCTCCTTTATAAGGTCAGCTCAAAGCCTGTTCCAAAATGCGTTCCAGAATCCAGTAACAGAAGCCCTTTTTCACCGATAGGGTTCCAGTTTGGTTCGTCGATAGAATTCCAGTTTAGTTGAATAGCGCGTTCTTTCTGAACCAACAACTTAACATTTCAAAAAATATTTGTAACATTAGTCCATTTACTTCAGCGAAGTCATTCTAAAATATCGATTGCTTCACCCTCCATTTGTTGAAAAGAAGTGTCATCTTCATTTAACCCATTTAGTTCCATTCCGAGAGGAGTCAAAGTTTTTTTGTGATTCACATGACGAAAACCTCTTTCCACGATCTGTATAAGCACAGGTCCCTGAGGAAATGGACCATAACCCCGCCTTTATTGTCCCCATAAGTTCACTTTAGACATCACATCTGAATCAAATCATACAGAAAGAATGAGATGGGCTCAACTGTCATGCGCGCGTTTGTCGATGGAATCAATTTATTGCTCAATCACTGAACTCCAGACTAGACTTGGCATTACACACAGTAAAATAATTAAATAAAGAGCCTATACATACATAATGCACACAAGATTTCACATAGGAAGTATAATTTTATTTCTCCAACTCTGGTGCTAAGTTATTTTACTCTAAGCTGATTGTTGTTTAAGATGGGACTGATAAGTGTACTTGTACAATGATGCTGTTCTATGTGAAATTAAAGTACAGGTACTTAAACTTGTTATTAGGTTAAAACGAGATAAGAGGGACTTTGGAACCATTAGGACCACATGCTGTATAAGAATTTTTCTTGTAAGGTTCCCAAATGTTTTTCCCTATAGCATCTATATGGGAGTTTACTTCTCTGAGGGCCATTTACACCCATAGGCTTTTATTCCCATATCCCTATCCTTACTGGCTTTTTATTCCACTACTGTCTACAAAACATACTAATACTGCCAACGACTTAACAGACTTAATCAGTAACAATGGAAGCCATATGAGACACCTTCAGACCAATCGCTTGGTACAGCATTATTGCAGTATAGACACAGGAAAGTTTGTGCTGATGAAATGTCTTTCCTTTAAATAATGTTAGAATTCCAAAGTACCTGCCTCAAGTTGATCCCTGAAATGTCTTCTACATTCAAGTGTTTCATAATCAGTACTATGTCAATTTGTAAGGGAACCAAAAAAATTGAGATCCATAACAGTTTTAATGGCAATTGAATAATCGTCTTTTTCCAACCATGGATTTACATGTGGTTGAACTTGGCCATTTCATTCCAACATTCTCCTGCCACGTGTGCTAATCCTCCTTCTTAGAAGCAGAATTCTTCCTCTTATTTTCTTTGTGTGCGATCGCCTTTTTCTCTTTCTGCTTTGGCTCCTCATCTTCATCGTCATCCACAGGCTTAGCAGTGCATGTGGCATATATTAAGATGCCAATGATTCCCACAGGAATGCTGATAATTAAGCTCGTCCAGACCGGTGCAACTTCAAACATGGTCTGCATTAGACAGACAAAGTGTCAAGAGATAAGTCACAGAGTTTACATACATATATAAGACCAAATGTCATGGCCAATATTGAGGGCAGTGCAATATAATATAATATAATATAATATAATATAATATAATATAATATAATATAATAAGTGAATGCATGTTCTTATATCAGCCTTATATAGTAGTGTGGCATTTATGGCCATACTTATACATCTTATATACATATACATATACACATATAGCTATTCTCTGAAAAATATGCTAAGCAGGTAAGTTTTATCCACATCTCCACTGAAATGTCATATGCTTCAAAACTCTCACCTTCAATGTTCTGGTTGCATCATTCACAGTTCTTTTGATGCGTTGCACAATTCCATTTCCTCCACGTTGCTGGACACAGAAGATACACGCACATTCAGTTAACAACAGAGTGTTACATTGCAGATCAGGTTTTGGATGACACACATAAAGTTCTACTGTCCTCAGGAGATACTGGACTGGTTGAAAAACTTCCCTGACCCAGAAAGAACTTTTTTCTATGCCATCTAACACCTTTGGGATGAACTAGAAGACAGATAGCCAACAAGGCCTCCTTGTCCAACATCAGTGCTTGATCTCAGAAATGCTCTTCTGAAGGAATGGTTAAAAAAGTCCATACTCTGCAACCTTAAATCATTCCAAAAAAGTTGGACAGCTGCAAAGGGGGGTTGGGCAAGTCCATTTAAATACCTATGGATTTAGACTGGGATGTCATTGAAGTTCCTTTAGTCAAAATGGTATACGTCCCAGTACTTTTGTCTATATCGTACAGTGTATGTCTCTAGCCTGGATCCACTTTCAAACTTCTCTTATTTGATTTCCCGCCTTTGGTATTCCTGTCTAGGTTTTGTAGCAGGGTCATTTACAACAGGATGAAGTGGTGTGACCTAGCCTAACACAACCACCTCAATCAGAGATTGAATATTGGTCTGGGGAGGAAGCCATTACCTGCCATTTGTCTAAGGCTGGATCAATGAGCGTCAATCAAAATATCTCTGTATGCTACTGGACAGACCTACAACCAATCAGATCAATGGTTCTGATGATTTGATATGCTTGACATTTCTTAACCACTCATCTTTGGCAAGTGGCTTTTCAGCTTAGCTTCAGAATACTAATTAAGAAGACTTTCTTAATTCTTAAAGTTAATGCTGCCATTTTCTGAGGCTGTCGAAATGGTCTTGTCAGTATTGCTTTCTATTTCGCGCAAAGGCATATGACTGTTGAAGCCGTGTAAGGTGACAGAAGACTTGGAAATAGCGTTAGTGGCCATACTGAGCTGAAGAGCGAAACCAAATCAAGCTCCAGATCAGTGTGTGTGAGCCCAGACTAGGCAGTACCAGCAGAACTGCATTTCACCATTGCACAACAGATGCCTCAACATACTAAGCAGCCAAGTTCATCTCAGATCAATGCGTTAATAGCACAGCAACAGCCATGTGGTCAACACACAGCATTCCACTTCAAAGACAGGTGGTAGATGGCTGTGCAAATCATTATGTAGCATCTCACATACCTTAACCTTCCCATCCAGGACACCATTAAGGAATGAAAGCAGATCTTCTATGGTCTTCACTGGCTGCTTGGGCATATAGTATGCATCATTGGACAGGTTTAGCACTATAATGCAGGGTGCCTTCACTTCACTGAGGAGAATTGAATCAGGTCATTCTTGACAGCATTACTCTTGTTAAAATAAGAGCCAATCTAGCTATTGAACCAGTTTATTGATATTAATTCTAATAAAAAGGTATAACCTTATAGGTAATTATATTGTCTATGTTATAGTTATGTTCTATATGTTATAGTTATAATGTCTTTGGTATTATGAAACCAATAGGATGTCTTTTAACTTTTGCTCACCCCATAACTATGCCATTTACATAGCTGTTTTCTTCCATGTGGCCAAACTGGTAGTCACTGTTAAAGAAGACAATGGGAGCATTTAACATGAGCAAACATAACATTTCTGAGAAAGAGCCAAAGATTCTGTATTTACATTCACATTTGTATTTGTGTTATACCACTGTATATCAAAATGCTGTTTTGCGCCCATGAAACACTTCAGATTTATATTAAATACTAAATTACGTAATCTTTCATTACACCGATTACCAAGTGTTGCCATGTCTTTATTGTCTGTTATGTCATAATAGTCCAAGCCTCTCAATGCCAAGCACTTATAAGTGAACACAATATCACCTCTCACCTGCTGAAATGATCTTTATATTCTGTTGCAGCCATCTCAATCAGAGACTTAAACCTGGATGAAGTGAGAGATTTTCCAATATTTTAAAACATAAAGTATAGAATAACCACAAAAATCATTGGCTCTCTTTTTAATCCTCCTGCTTAACCAACCGAATGTTTTCCTCAGATGGATTCTTCTCATCTTCAACAGCAATTGCCACAAGTTTCCCTGGTGGGTCAAGTCAAGCAAAAGATCATCAGCTAGGATAGTAGCAATTAGTGGCTTTTTGGCACCACAATCTTTCAAATTGTGGAGAAACTCCTGAGGTATTTTTGTAAAGTTGTCAACAGACAAAAAAAAGGTTACATAATGTGCCATTTCTAAATGCTAGTGTTATGAATAAAAACTCAGTTTCTTTTACTTTCATAGCTTAAGCAGATAATGTTTGAATGTCTTTAAATAAGACATTTAGATTTATTTAACAATAAAAAAAAAAATTTATGGCAACATTTCTCAAACTGTGGGGTGTGGGCACAAGTCAGGTGAGACACTAAGATTTTAGACCAGGGGTTGGCAACCCATGGCAAACGAATTCTCACTGGAATGCCGTTGATGGTGTGCAGCCCCTGTGTTTATACATTAGAAAAAGTTCAGCTGTCTCATCAGCTGTTGAACAGCTATTGGCTGTTGTAGGGTGCATCTTCTGTAGGGTGACTGATGTATAAGTAAGTATGAAACCTGCGAGTCTTCACTTCACGGCTTTTAACCGGTTCATGGAGCAAAAACGAACCAAATGATTGACATTTTGCTATGAACTTTTTTGAAATGTAGGCTACATGAACAGAACCACCAGCCAGTTTTCTGCTTTTTTTGCAATAATTTGTAAGGACAGAGAGACCACCATAGGGCAGGTTAGCCAATTCCTGACAGTTCCCATTATGCAAGTTAGCCTGTAGTGTGCATTTTGATGTATACAATTTTAAATGATTAATTTGGAACGATGGAATGATTTAAAAAAAAAATAACATGAACATGTTCCTAAAGTGTTGCCTTGCATCTAGCCAGAACAGATTCAACATATTCTCATGTTGGAATTGTGGCGCCATAATTATGCTTAAAAAACAATTGGTCTGTTGATTGGCACGAAAAGGAACAAGACCATTTCTTATTGCCACTTCATGTCAAAAAGGTTGCTGACCCCTGTGTTAGACCAATCTTGAGACCGACGGCTGCATCCTGCCTGCCAAATTCTAATTTATTCCTCTCTGTCAAGTTACTCATGGAGTTTTGGTCACACAGATAATATAGGCACATCACGTAGACATTTACATAAAATAATACAGCTCTGCATCCGTCTCACTGAAACATCTCATGATTTCTCAACTCAAATATGGCAAACCACATATCAAAATAAACAGAACCTCCCGATGCTAATAGTATATAGCATTACTCTTTATGATTAGCAGTTCCTGAGTAATCTTGTCTTGAAATCACATCTGTGCAATAAAATGTGAATAAAATATGAAAATATGTAAAATATTCTGTCAGTATATATTTTTGGAAATTGCAAAAGCCAGTATGCCACCATCATGATTCGTATAGGCTAGGCTGCCCTGAAAAAGCAAACCAAAAAAAGATGTAGCATGTGTAGATGGCCCTTATAATGACTGAGATAAGAGCTTAAGAATTATGTAAAGCAAAATGTCAGATAATGTTGATATGCAGATAAAGATTGGACATATTTTGCTTCCATTTTTTGTACGCTAGGGGGCATGTGGGGCATGAAAATTCGGTAAAGCGGGCCAACAGAAAAACTTCGAGAACCACAGATTTAGGACATTTTATATTTACTGAACTTATCTGCATTTTTGTTATATGATGTTTTATAAAAAGGAGTTTCACAAAATTTACCTGTATCTCCCATTGCATATAGTGTGTAAGAGTCAAGCTTGGTGTAGGTGGGGAAACGTTCCCTATTCACCCATGTGGTAAGGTCACCATGCTCTTCTTCTGCAGTAAGAGATCAAGTAAGAGATTCAGACACAAGGAAAATAGGAGCAAATAACTCATTATCCATCATGTGCCCTTAGAACAGTGCTTTATTTATAGGGCATGACAAAAGCATGAATCCAGGTTGGATATTACATAAAAACATGTCTTTATACAGTAGCTGAAGTTGTTTTAGCCGATTGTTAAAGCAATGAGCAATGTTGATATTAAGTAGAATGCCATAAACTGCGTGTACACCTGGCCGACTTCAAAGACAGAGACACCAACTGACCACTGCAAAAGCCTCCGTTGCAAACGTGTCATTACAGGTCTGCCAATATCGGCCTCACATACCACTAAATTTTGGCCACAGATGCTCCTCAACCTGCCCAACTGTCAGCCCAGTGTGCACTCCACACACTATGTTTCAGAGCTTTTACACTTTTACAAAAAGATCCCTAATACTTTATCACACACTGCCATTAAAGACAGTCAATCCATAGCCCTGTAGTTTGAGGTCACAGAATACTGTCTGTAGGAAAAAGAAAGGGAAAGTTTGATATAACATAGACCGAATAACAAACTGGCAGCCAACATTAACTAAATGAGGCATAAGACATTAAACTGAAAGTGAGTTTCTGTGCCCCATTCAGTTAGTGCTGCCAGTTCACTATTTGGTCTATGTTGGATTTTTTTTTCAACTTTTTTTTTTTCATTCTTTTCCCTTCCAACAGCTCTTTATGACCTCAAACAACAAATCTATGGATTGACATACACCAAATTTCTCCTTTAACACATACTGTACATGCCACATAGACACTCACATTATTAGATTCATGTAACAATTGGCCACATTACATTTGATTTTTTGTACTTCATGGCGGGCCGCTTGAAAGGGAGCAAATTGTAGTTTGGCCACCCCTGATCTAGACAAAGATGCCATCAAATCAAAAACTGATATCCAACATATCCTGCACTGAAGTCATAACACATATTCACTGTGTATGTGAATGATGCATCAGAACAGCTACAGCACAAACAAACACCAGAGGCACACAAATATGAAACACTTCCCAGTTCCCAAGGGTTCCAATAGAATATTTATGGGTTTGTAAATGTCTGATTTACACTGCCATGTAAGGATTAATTATTCATGAGATTCACATATTGATTTTTGGATATTCATAACTAGACCATAAGACATAGAAGAGCAGCATCCAAAAAATTAGGCTGCAGTCTTGCAACAACCCAAAGGGTTCTGGTTTGACTGGATTTTTCAGACAGCCTATTGGATATACTCTATATCCATTTCCAGAAGGGCCTTTGTGATATAGAGTTTTCTTCGAGTGAACAGGGGATTAGACTGAGGTGACTGAGGTGTCTTTTCTCCAGTCTATAATAGGAAAGCAGCCTCTAGGCCTTGGCTGGACATTCAGGTTGACTGAGCCACAGACGCTAAGAACCACTAGAAACGGACAACAAAAGCTAGTTGGACTGTAGTTTAATGAGCATGGAGCACACTCCTACATGTCTCTGATCACATGCTCTGTGATCAGTCTCTACACAAAGAGCTCTCAAGATCAAAAAACAACACTGTGATAAACTACTCTGTTCCTCCCACTCTTATATTTGGTGCCACTGAGCATTTATTTATTTATTTATCTATCTCAGATTTAGCTACAAACTACATTACAACCTACATATGCAAAAAAGACAGACATACCATCATATGTGAAGTAAGTTCCATCTTTGAATACAACAACTGATGGAACTTCTGGAAGTGTCACAGCCTGGTGTGTGCAAGAGAAACCAGATGAACAAACAGAAAGAAACACCAAAGAAATGGGGCAGAATTAATGAGTGAAGACTATGAGTCCTAATTAAATGGTGAAAGAAATACAAAGTCTATCAATATGCAAAGTTCTTGTTTGTGAATTACACCTATCATGTGGCACTGAGCTGACTCCTCAATGTTTGATGTTACAGGTGTCAAATTATCAAACTGATCTGGGGTCCGTTTCCAAAACGGTTGCTAGTGGCAATGCAATTGACCACTGCCAACCAACAAAGTTGCCAACTGTTTATGGAAACCGACCACTGGCCTTTTTAATAAATTAGCTTTAATCAGACAAAAAAAAAATACACCCGTCATTCAACTAAGGCCCAATACAGCATTGTGTATAGTATACAGGTATGCTTGAGAGACCGAGAAAGAAAGGAACAGGTAGGTAGACAGAATCGTATGTAAGTATGTATACAGAATAAAATAACTTTAGGGTGATGCCACTCACCTTAGGTAAAACACTCTCTAAGGCAGAGAAGAAGGATAGGTATACTATGAGCTGAGAAGCCATTTTCACATACTTTTCCTGTGAAAATAAGAATTAGTGTCAAACACCTACATCAAGTAACATGCTATACAGAATTCCTCTGCATGCTTAAAACATTACACCGCACCACTCCCTGATTTTGTATAATAACAGGTTCTCCAGTTAATACATTAACATTTGTGTTCGTGTGCCACTTTTAACCAGGAGGCTAATTTTAAACTGTAATGTTTTAGTGAGATGTTTTTACAAATATTGAGCCTCACATAAATGTGAGGCTCATAAAAAGAAACATGATCTGGACCTAAGAGGAACTACAGACCTTGTAGCTCTAGTGTCTGAATATTTCTGCTTGATAAACAAAACAAGTAGGCCAGTCACATACTGCCTATAAGGACCAAAAATAATGAGGTTGGATTGTCTGGTTTAAAACTGAAAACATCTGGAAGGAAAAATTAGAGCTGTGTTCACTTTGTACCTTAAGAGGTGATGCTCCTCCGACGTACACAAAGAGAATATCATTATGACTCATGACATGTTGAAACATTTGCTGATTTGGAAGTGCCCGGACAACAGGTCTAGTTATTAAAAGCACACACACATACACACACATTAAGTTGGTACTTAAAGGGATACGCCCCCCTTTTGGGAATTTTCTAGGCTGATGGCATGGAACTATACTCTCATTCTGTTGTAATAATCAAGGAACCTACCATGAGATCAGTGGCTTGCTCTACTTGACTTGGACACACAGTACAGGGACTGTTTTCAGATGTGGTAGCAAATTTGCTTGATTACTATGCCGGAAAGACAGTATAGTTCCATTAGCCTAGAATCGCCACATTTCATCTTCCATTGGATTTAGTACACTTTGCAACTACAGAATAGTCTAGTTGTAATTAGGAAAAATATCTGAATTCTTAGTCACTTTTGAGCAAGACGCTAATGGGTGAGATGCTAATGGTCTAATCTGATTCATTTACATTTATGTAATTCACAAAAATATCCGTGAAACACATTATAGGATTGTGAGCTAGATACTGTAGTGTGCTGCTCTCTTCAGTATGGTACAGCTAAAACAAATTCAGTCACTGCACAGCACAGCATCTAAATGTCTCATTTACCAAGGGGTAAATGGGATTTGGACATATTTTCCAGGACCCATACCCTGATACTCTGTTGACAAATTCAATTATCTCATCCTTCCGTCTGGGGCCATTGTAATTGAAGATCTTTTCACCCTTAAACCTATTATAGAGGAATTAAAAAAAGATTAGACTATTCAAAGTGACAATGATCTATTCCTAAAATACACAAAAAAGATTTAGGCCTAAAGGTGGGGTAAGTGAAACGCGTAACATGTTTTGTAACACTGAGCAAATCTCCTCACAATTCAAACAATAACATAGAGATTTTTGGGCAGGACTAAGGAAAGGGTGAGTTAGCTCTTGTGAATTTTGTTAGGTCTTTCATTACAATATAATGTACATGTCCATATAATGTACAAACATTTGTGAAGAAATACAGCATAAACATACACATAAATTTAACACATACACACATAGACACAAACACACACATAAATTGTACTCTCTTATACTAGTATAATGATATGTAATAAAGACTATCTTGAATCTTGAATAAACAGACATGATGTTATTCAGCATCACTTATCCCGCATTTAAGGTAATTCATAAGGTTTTGAAGAGACCAGTGTCAACACTCACAATTTAATTGTAGGATATCCACGGACACCCAGTTCAGATGCAACACCTGTTTTTAATACAAGAGATTTTACAGTTAAAATGACCACATGAACAAAATGCAGTAAACTGTGCTCAGATGAATGAATAAGTTAACATTCATTTTAATGGACGCTGCACTGGGCAACAGCTATAACATATTAATTCATTATGAATTTACTCCGTTACTTCAATTACATATCAATATATGAAAAAGATGAAAAATGCCAACCATATATCCGCCTTATACAGTAAGTAAAACAGGGCATAGGAGAAGGTACATGAAAACACAGTGTGCGCTACCAGAGGAAAATGTCTATTCGGTTGGACTAAATGTCATACACTGCTTGCTGAGGGGGTGTTCTAACAAATAAGTATGCTAGCCATCTGGTTGGCATTTAACCACCCTAGGTTTAAATACACAGCTTGAATTATCCATGTGAAGGGTTACAGTCTTGCAATCCTATTAGATGACAACTGAGAGCAGCCTCCATAAAGCTACATGCTGCCAAACCGGTTTGCCAAAATTGCTTACCAAGTAACCCTCATGAATGGCTATAGAATTTTGGTCTGACTCTGAACACAGCTCACGTTATTCTAATATGCCCATTAGGCCTACCACTGCTGCACAGTTTGACATAGGCCTACAAAAGCCACAGTTTGATGCTGATTCACGCACTTGTCTTATTAGACCTACACGCATGAAACCAGGTCAGGCTGATGACGATTCACTTACTAGTGTGCTTGGTGCAGTCAATCATGCCCACATTCACCTCAGAGCCCATACTCTTCAGTTCGGCTCCTACTTCATACCAAACTGGGGCAAAGGTATGACAGAATGCACACCAAGGAGCATAAAACTGCAGGGCATAATACAGCAGAAATGCATACCTATCAATCCAACATGGGCTACATTATTTGAAGGGAAATATGTGTTGGTATTAAACTTACCTCTACCAACCACATTTCTCCTTTTCTAATCTCATTAAACCTAAAGAAATTTGATTCAGAAATGTGTTAAAGGGATCGAAAATATAAAAATAGGACATTGAAAAGTAGGAAAAAGTTATCATAAAATTTTAACATACTTATCATCAAGTTCTTCCACATAAGCTGTTACCGACGTTATAGCAAAGAAAATCACTGTAAAAATAAACGATCAATAGAAAATAAGTACATAGGCTTACTTGTCGGAGTTATTGATGGGCATAAGTTGTCAAAATGCTTAACTGATCCATGTGGACAAGCCTGAGGCTCTAACCACAGCACAGATCCACTACTAAATTACTCACGCTTACCTGCACAGGTGAACCGTTGTGGGGCCATTTTCGCCATAGAAATATCCTGCAATGGAGAGACCTAAGATTTCTGCATGCGCTATGTGAAAGCGTGTGGCCATCAATAGATTCCCAAGAATGTGACGTCGCCTTAGCGCTTAGGCCTACCTGAGCAGGGATTTAGAAATCTGCTTAAGCCACTTGTATTGAAGACTCGGGTGTCGACTGAATTGTGTCAGTAGGCTCTCATGCATATGACACATCTTGATGGTATTTTTAAAATAAGGCCTGTCTGTTTGTGGTCATCATATCATTTAGCACGATATTGTTGTAGGCTATGATACATCATTGTAGGCATTGGTAATAGACAAAATTAAAGCAACGATTGAAAATGTTCAAAATGTATAGGATACCGGGAGAAATTACCAGCACACGCTCAAGGGACACGCGGCCTCAGCCTGCAAAGCTCAAATATGTAGTGTACCCAATATACCAGAAGATGGCGACGTAGTGCTATAACTTCCCTATCTGGACGCCTGAGCAGTGGTTCTTCTCTAAACTCCACCAGCCTACGCATGGTGCGCGAAAGTCTAATTTGGTTTCAAGTAGGACTATGATTGGTCAAAGAACTGTGTTTTGAAAAATCTAATTGGTCAACATGCATATCTATCGGCGTCATGTTTCTTATGCGTTGTCTTCGTTGGATGTAATGAGTGTGGATGTCAACATATACTTGTAGCTCACTGGCTTACATTGGTGTCAATCATCTCACATTCCCTCCCGAAGGTACTGCAAACGGAGTCGGAGGGGAGAGGCATTTGTTATTATGGCACTGGCATGACTTAGCTGGGTCGGTGCGTGCCATGTAACTTGAAGTACTATGAGAGCTCTATGCTTTCAGTCTGGAACAGTGTTTTCAGTAAGAAGATTTTTTAAGCGGTTAACGTATGCGGAACACTGGAAATAAGCATAATACATGTTACATATGGAGTTTCGTCTGCAGTCTTATTCTTTTACGGCGTATGTGTGCTAACAGGCTAGTGCGTTGTTTGTTTTCGGCGTAGCTACTTAAAACATACCAAGAACTTCAACTCGCAAGCTCATTTTCTTTTCGTGCTTGCCAATAGCTGTTTTGGGCAATGCAATTCTGTAGTTTGCGAACGCTGAAGTTTGAACAGTAGTATATTGAAAACTTTTGAAGTAGCTACCTTGCTAGCTTGAAACCCGTGATGGTAGGAATCAACGTCTGTAAGTTGGGGTAGCTAAAGAAGTTCGTTAAGATCTTCACAATACCTGTTCTGCATCCCGTGGATATAATGGCAGTGGTGGATTGCACATTAAACTTTTGACTTCACTGTGACTTGCAATGGGACTTAACGAGGCCTACCGACATTTTAAACGGATTCTCTTGAGTAAAGACAAACTACCAGGTAAGAAAGTCACTCTCTCCCGGAACGTTGGGTAGCTAACGTTACGGTAGGAGTTGACACAACATTGTCTCTTGTTTGTTGTCAAGTTAAAATTGTACTAGACAGTTAAATAAGTTGCTAACGTTAACTTAGCTCGCAATAACCACTTGTTGATCAAGAGGCCGTCGCAGTTTGTTTTGAACTCCGTACCACCAAATTTGTGTTCTGTCGCCCAAGCTTTCTTCATCTAAATGTTTATGTTTGTATCAAATTCAGTGTGTAACGTTACACACGTTCTCGCAGTTGACACCTAGCCTTATCATTAAAGTTACATCATCTTCAAAGACTGAAATCTTGTTTGCACCTAGCTGTTGCCTAATATTCAAGTTGAGTAAAAATACTTTTCAGTAAAATTAGTTTAGGGTGATAGAAGCGTAAAAGGTTTGAAAGGACTGTGATATTATTGTTTGCCTGTCAGGTGATTGAAAACTCAGCTTTCATAACAGTGTGTGACATGTAGATCTAGCCTGTATTAAAAGGGTATCGCTCAGTGTTCTAAGGTATGCTATTTATGGAGCTCTTGAGCAATTCCACAACCTGCTCCAGCCAAAGTCCAAGCTAGCTATTCAGAATCTCCAGTTTACCTGAGACGGGCCCTGAGAAAAAAAAGCTCTCGCTCCTAAGTGCAGCTCAGTCATTATTTCAAATCTGTGGAATGTGAGGCATGCTGGTTTTTCAGATACTTGTGGTGTAAAACGGATCGCAAGGTCTGATTGTAGGTGACTTAAAATACCTTCAAATAGACTATTAGGCTATGCTAAAGCTAGTGAGTTGGTCTCCCCACTCCTAAAGGTGTGGTAAATTAATGCAAAAGTATGCTTCCCACAATGCTCACTAATACTCTCACACCTATCTAATGACTGCCCTGTGTGACTGTTGTTTCCACCCCATTCACTGTCACAAAGGCTGATATTCTCTTAGCATAGGGTGGAACTGGTATTATGCGAGTCGAGACAGACTTTTATCTACAATTCTTAGAAAGGTTTTGAACATCTGTGGAATTGCGGAAGTCTCATCATAACATGCTATATCAAGTTAATGATGAACTTACTGCAGCGCCTGGACAGCCTGCATATATGTTTGGTAGCCAAGTCTTTGGTAGCCCTCACCTGACCGACATTTGTATAGTGCAAAAAATTAATCAGTTTGAAAAAAGGTTCAATGAGATGAATCTAGTATTAGGCCAAGTTCTGTCCCTAGTGTCATATGCTCATTAAAAGTCTTTTAGAGGGTCAGGGCCCACTGTGACTGTTTATATGCCTTAACCTTTTTATTTGGAATGAGGATGTCACAGTGGTTAGCGAAACATTCCAGGCCTTCCAGGCTTTGTACAGATTGACTGATTGACTTTTTTTATGATTGGAACATATGTGGTTGAACAAGTCACTGGCATGTACACTCTCAATCCCGCAATTTAGCCTACAGCCTCTAATGGTGTTTTCATAAATATGGTCAGCACAATTGTTCTTAAATGACAAAGGTGACAAAAGTTATATACTGACCAATAAATTCCTGTTGTACATGCTAGGACATTCTAGGTTATATTTCCCTTCTCTGTTATCTTTATACCTTGAATGTTGAACTTTGTTCTGAGTATCAGTGTGGGGTCAGTGTACAGTTAAAAGCACTGATTTACACTAACTGTCTTAGACTGCTGGATGTTTGCTGAGGCTGAATTATCTTGCCTCAGGGTTCTGAGGAGCCACTATCCATTTGATGAGATTCACTTCTTCCTTCATCTTTTTTTTCTCTCTCCATCTCTCTCTGTGTTTTCTGCATTGCATTAATCCCTCCCTGTCTGGCTGACATCCCCGCCCTTAAGTGGTTCCTCCACCCTTTTTTGTGCGTGAAGATAAGTAGGACTACCGACCGGTTTGTGATGCATCATAAACAGTGGGCCTACTGCAGGGATGTCGGCCAGCTGGGACAAAGTGTCTGGGAAGTCAGGGTTGGACATTAGCAGGCCTATTCTTGTCAGCTTTTTTTTTTTTTTTTCCTTTCAGGCACCGGATCAGTCCAGTGCTCTGTGCATCTGAATGATGGAAGTTTTCTTTCTCTCCTTTTGATTGAGTTCCTCATGTTCTTGAGACCTTTCTTTCTTGAGTTCCTCTCTTTCACACATAGGTTCCTGGCCCTTTTCCCTTACTGGATTCCCAGAAAGCTGAGGCATGACGACATAAGCATGTAAAGTGCCTCCCTCATGTTGTGCGTTTTCCTGACGGGGCTCAGCACACAGAAATAGTTGTGGACATTCTTGGCAGCGCTGGCTTTGTAATTTCAAAGCGCAAGAAAAATGGGAAAGAAGCTTTGGTGGAGGAGGGAAAAAGTCCTTTTAAGGATGTCACTGGTGGTCTGGCTACGCCAGCTTCTCTGTTCAGACAGAGTGGAGTGAGTCTTTATGTCACCGCGACTGTAGCGTTGTTGAAAACGTAATATCAAACAGTCTGTGGTTGTTGACAGCCTGCCAAACTGTTAAAAGACGTTTTCATGAGAATGTTAGGCTCAGCTATAAAAAAGCTCATGCTATAAAAAACTAGCTTAAAGTGGTCATTCATTCTCCAACTGCTTGTTTGAAAATATGAGTGGAAATAGAGGTCGCTAGGTCTATGGCAAGCTAAATCTGTTTTAGGAGTGGTTTCAGCTAATACCTATATAGAGATAGAAATCTGTGGTTTCAAACAACAGCTTGATGCTGCTTTGCATTCATTCAAACCATTTTCTTCCTTCAATAGGAAAGGGCACCTGTTTTATCCACTGTTTATTTGTAAACTCATAATGAAAGAGGCTGAGTGTCAGGCATGATTTTTTGAAAAATAAGTCACGATTTTCTTTTCATGTTTTTGGAATTTATTCCATTGTGGATGAAAGACATGGGCCTATTTGACCATTAGACATGAATAAATGAATAAGAGAAAAAAGGTCAGTAATTTGGGGAGTTAAAGGTAGTTATAACAGTACATGAGGTTGGTAACCTGCCAAGACACCACTACACCTGCTGGAATCCACCAGAGGCCTGTTTATATGCGCCTGTTGTTAAATTTATTCTGCCGCATTCTTGCAGCTGTCTGCTGAGAGGATTAATTGGTCAGAAGAGGCAGGGAAATGCCTAGTATTGTGAAAGTCGTAATGAAATGGCAATACAAGTGAAATACCCTCAGCACTGTTGGCTCAACTCTCCAGAAGATGTAGAGGTGGTTTGTTTTGTAAATAAATGAAAGGGATAAGTTCTACAGATGGCCACTCCTCCACATCACCTGCAGAGCAGTGACAACATTGCTGATGCATGAAGACTGTTGGTCCCTGTTTAATCCAACACGTACCTGTTTAATTTCCCTTAGGCTTGCCTCACACCATTGCCTCTTGGCTGTCAAAGATGTGAAGGGTCCACTGCGGAGTCCTCCACCACGAACCTCATCTGCAGCATCAGTAGCCATGGATCGGAACAAGCGCAACTCCATAGCCAGTTTCCCCACGCGGCCCGACCGGGTGGAGGAGTTGGATGTGGGGGTGGGTGGGGTCGAGCCAGGCCAGCTGGACAGGGTGTGCCCTTCGTCCTACCGGGCCCTCATCAGTGCCTTCTCGCGTCTGACGCGCCTGGATGACTTCATCTGTGAATGGATCGGCTCAGGCTTTTTCTCAGAGGTCTACAAGGTAACCTGAGCCATGTCCTGCTTCAGAGAGAAGTGTTAGACTAAGTGTTCAGAATTTCTTGAAGTTCAGTAGAGATGCCATCTTCCATCTCACATCAAATAGCTCTGTACACCATGCAGATGAGAGTCCAGTTTAAACTTGGGAGACCATTGAATGTTACTGTAAGTTATAACACGCAAAGTAATAGTTGACTGCACAAAATGTCACATCAAAAGGTTAAAGTACTGTAAGTAAACAGGCAACAAAAAGGCTACAAGAGACTGATGAACCAATTGCGAAATCAACTTTACTTTTTAATCTGCTTCTTTAGATTGAACATCTGAAAAGCATCACCAAGAAATCTCTTGATGCCTTGTGTGTCTTGAGGCTCTTTGTGTTTACTGAAACCCCATAGGCCTGTTTAAGTGCGCAGAGACTGTATTTATACACCCCCTTTGAAGAGGCATAAATAGCTTGTAGAACAGAGAGAGAGAGAGAGAGTCTAACCGTCCCTGCTGGCTGTTCATTAGCTTAGCCTTTGTGATGTTAGCCTACTATTTTATGAGTGAGCCAAGCTATACACCCCACAACCCCACTCCCACAGTAAAAAAAAAAAAACAGCAACAAAAAACAGTCACTATTAATCAAGCTAGTGCCATTTTTCAGTTTCTACTATTCATATCAAAACAAGGTCAGGGAGATGTGGTAATACCACAGTCTATAATTGGTCACAAGAATGTGCTGTATGAAAATAGAGAGCTGCGCTGAAGCAAACAGATGCATATCAGAGTTCTGGAGATGTGTGGAATTACACTGGTGTGTCATAGGGCCTGTTGAATACAGAGGTTATTACATAACAGTGGCAGTGGCAGCGTTGTGAGCCTCACATAGCGGAACTGTAAACAGTGTATCCTAGCACAGAAGTGCAGTGTTTTGCTGTATCAATGATGCTATCAGTAAACTTGCTTGTTATTCAGCAAGGTTTACAGCCGCTCTTACAACTGTAGTTTGTCCAAAAGTAATTTGTTTTTGCACCTTTCCGTTTTGCTCTCGTGCCAAAAAATTGAATGTGGAATGTTCCAAAGGGTCAGGCCCTCTGCGAAAATGAGCTCACATAGCCTGATCTGTCACAGGGCAAGATCAATGCCAGTCATCACAGAGGAATGGCTGTGGCCGTGGCAAAAGGCCTGTCAGCAGTTGTCTGGACAGGGTGAAAATCCTCCTGCAGATGGATTTAAGGGTTCTCATGGACCTAGTTGTCGGGCATCAGGCTTAGTCAGAATGACACACTTGGGGGAGTGTGTGTGGGTGTGTGTGTGTGTGTTGGCGGGGGTGGGGCAGGGGCATGGTCTGGTTAATGTTGGCTGAAGAGCAAAGATGTGAAACAATTAGGCTAGGAACGGTCATGAAGTGGATATTTCGGTCAGGCTGTATGTAGCGGTAGCTGCAGCATTGCCAAACCACATCCTTGTTCAGTGCTGCATTGTAGTGAGGCAGCAGCTGTGCACATGGGGTAAGTTTAAACCTAGCAGCTAGGCTAGCAGGCAACCAAACTGCAACATAAAGTGTTGAGCTTCATACAGTAATTCATATCATGTTGACAGGAAATGTTTGTCATTTAAGGTGTTTTTTATTTTTGTTTTTGTTTCTCACTCTGCACCAGCTTACCATACCGCCTTTACCAACCCCCTCCCAAAAAAAGAACACTCAACTTTATTTTTAGCTCATGGACAATTGCTTTCATAGATTTTAAACGGAGAGGGCAGCTATGAATGGAGCACAGAGACATAACAGTGTGTGCAGTGAGCCCTGCATTAAAAAAAAAAAAAAACACACCCCAAACCATTAGCACATGTCTGTCTATATGGTTCTAGTTCCAGGCATGGCATGTAGGGTCGACAAGGAGGACACAAGCCGCATATCGCAGCCCATGTGTGGGGGAGGGGCTGTCAGGGGCATGTCTAGTGTGTGTGTGTGTGTGTGTTTTTGTTTTGGGGTAGACGGAGAAGGGGGCAGGGGTTTAGGCACACAGTGGGGAACCACTTCCATGCTTGTACACAGACTTAATGAACACACAAAGCATCTCATAGATCATACCTTTACAGTCAGGCTAAAGTTGAGGGGCCTTTCCTTCTTCACAGAGAGGTGTTTCCTCAATAGGAGGTTATGGGGAGGCCAGGGCATGCCCCAACCCCTTTTTTCTTTGTGTCTGCTGCAAGTCCAAGTTAATTGGGCACAACACAAGTCTGTGTGATTAAAACCTTCAGCAGGGGCTTTCCAACTGATTTTTGACAGAGGGATGTGGTCATCACAGAGACACATTATACATCAACAATGTAAAATTGTACTAAAAAGTCCAAAGTGATTGGGCCCAAATATATATAATTTTTAGGAAGTTAATTTTACAACATTCAAATGTGACCTTATATAATGTTAGGCTTTTGAAAGCGGGTTCAATCCCTTTGCCTGCGTGATAACCCTCTGTGGGGTTGTAGCAATAATCAATGCCCATCCATCTCTTGCATAACATCACATTTCTGTGAGTTCTCTCTCACTCTCTCTCCCTCTCTCTCCCTACCTCTCTGTCTGAAACTGCAACGTGAGCTTACACAAGTCGATTGTCGCTTTATTAGCGTGTCATTTTGCGTGCTGCTTTGTTGTCGGTTGGTCTTCAAATGGTGCTGCACAGTAGCTCTACTAACTGGGCGTACAACAATTCATTATTTACTTTGTGTGTGGGAAGGAAAGGCTATTGTGTGACTGTTGGAGAGAAAAAAGGCAAAAATCACCCCAAGATTTAGAGTATGCAGGATATGCTGCTCTGTACAAAGAGCCAGTCACAGACCGACCATAATCGGGCGTGGTACTGCTGTCTTTGGAGTCGTGTGTGTGTGTGTGTGTGTGTGTGTGTGTGTGTGTGTGTTAATGACCGGCTGCACTCTCCCCAGGTGGGGCCATCTGCCCCTCCTCGTCCTGCTGGGCTGCTTGCCTTTGCTGTGACTGGTGGTAAGAGCAAGGAGCTAAGTGGTGAGCCCAATAGAGAGGAATGTGTTTGTGTTGATGTTGTAGTTGAAGGAGGAGAGGAGAAGCACAGCACTTCCCTTTTTCCACCAGCTCCGTACTTCCTTTTCAACCAGGTTCCTGTCCTCTCTCAACCTCTCCATACCGTGCTCTTGGCTGTCTTTTCTCTCTGGTCACAGGCAGGGAGCGCTAACAGTAGTTAACCTAGTGCTGTACTTTTTCCAAAGGCTCCTTGTAAACTCCTGACTGAATATTCTGTTGTAGACTGAACCCACTCTGTACCCACTTCCCAACAGTTGCCTCAAACCTGTGGATCAAATACAAACCATTTCCCTGCCTTTAGGCTCTCATGTTGCATCACTGCCTTTCAGCTTGAGGATGTGAGTTCAGATAGATAGTTAATACTTCAGGCTGTCTAAGCACTTCCTGTAGAGCCTCTCATGCAGGGTTTTTTTTTTCCTCCGGTGATCCCTCGCAGCAGGCTGCTGAGTGCAGCATGACAACCCCTAGGCACTTCAGTCTTCAGCGCATTCGAAAAGCTTTGTGGCAATGATGACACTCTCACTCACACACACACACACTCACACACACACACACGCACACACACACACACACACACACACACACACACACAGAACGACAGAGTGTTGCCTTCCTTTGCTCAGCACTTTAGAGTTGCACACAAGAATGTGATCTTTGTCCCCCTGCACTTCTAAAAGGTGTGTGAAGCAACAGTGGTGTGGTGCTCCTCCTGCATGAGTCCAGTGTCACTGCACATGCTGTTGCCTGAGTGTGAAAAAAACCACTCACTTTAATCTGATCTTTGGTGGGCTATTGTATAAGTCAGGTTTTATTTGTTATCACTTGACTGACTCAACAAGATCCACAGCTACAGATGAAAGGTCCAAGATAAGATGAAATGTGTTACCTGAGGATGATCACTATATAGATGCATTTTGTTTGATTGGGGCAAGCAGATATTTACATTCTATAAACCAAGCTCTCTGTTGCAGTGACTAGTATCTAGAACCAGTGTTCATGAAGATTATATTTTGTGTGTGTGTGTCTGTGCGTGTGCGTGTGCGTGCGTATATTCCAGGTACGTCACCGAGCCTCCGACCAGGTGATGGCTCTAAAGATGAACAAGCTGAGCAGCAACCGGGCCAACATGCTGCGTGAGGTGCAGCTGATGAACCGTCTCTCGCACCCCAACATCCTCAGGTGTGCTCCCTGACCTCACCCCACCCGTCAACAGACACACACACACACACACACACACACACTTAGACACGTTACATGTCCTCATGTGCTAACTGCTCATCACAAGGTCATGCATAAATTTGCTTCAGGATTTAGTAACCAAAACAAGCGCTGGGAGTCAGTGCTGCATAATTGCCTTATGTAAGTCCTGCATGACTTTGCACAAGTGGGTGCAATGTGTTCTTTAACGGCCTAAGTCATGCAAAACATGAAAAGGTCATTACTTTTATAATACTGTTTGTCATTGTAGCAGTGGGGATCACATAGGTAAATACTGCTTGGAGTATTACATTTGCAGGACTGTCACAGTGGAGGAGAGCAAAATCTGTCCATCTAGTGTGTTCTAGCTTGTAACCATAAAGAGCGTTCACTATGTGAGTTTGTTTACACCTGCTATGTGCAACATCTCTAAAGGAATACCCTACCTACTGATAAGACAAGACACAAACTGACATTTTCAATGGACTGGTAGTAAAAGAAATGTTCTTAGTCCGGAAATAGTTTATGTCATAAGACATACCGGTAGACGCATAATATTAAGCACAGTGGGAGCGCTCAGCTTCATTGAGTGAGTGTGCTCATCTGTGTTAGAGACATATGTAGGCCTCACTACAACAGTAGCCAATTCATGATGACTATAATAATTTTATATCTATATAAATAAACACTTGGTTGGCACCTTGGTTAACACATTTTCTGCGGGAAACACTGAACATTAGCTCAAAGATGATAGTAGTTGTATGTGTGAAAGTGGATAACAAACAATGGAAAAAATCAAGTCCAAACTGTTTTTTTTAGACATGCACTCTTGTTGATTGATGTCATTTTCATGAAGGGACCGCGATTCTGTAGTAGCGGTGTGCCTCAGTGGTTTGTGCTCCTCTTTATTTCCAGTGAGTGGCTCAATATCAGTGCAATTTGCAGCCCTTTCATCTTCTTTGGAAGGAAAAAAGACCTGGGACTGCAGCTTTCCTTACAGATCTCTGTCACTCATTGCTTTTGTGGAAGACTGGGTCGAGGGGCCTCTAGTCTCCTCCTTCCCTGGCGGGAAGCGGGACAGAGACCCATTAACAATGGATGGGCTGAAACGCCACCGAAAGCTTGAGTTTCATTGATGTCCCTGCCTTTCAAACAACTGACTTGACCTTTTACTTCAAGCTTCACAAAGGTCACTGCTATCTGTCTCCACTGAATGCCTATAAATAGTTTTTTTAAAGGATGTAGTCACTGTACTGTTTTTCCCTTGGTCATGTCAGAATATTCAGATGTTTTTGAATTCCTGCATTATGCAAAAGATACAGTGTCACTTTGTCAAACTCAGCAGTACTATTAAGACAAGAAGTTGCATTCATGCTCTTAAAGGATACCTGTTTGCAACTTAAGTGTCAGTGTCAGTGCTCCCGAAATGAATCTCTTCATAGAGTTAGTGGGTTAAATCTGATCATGGCTTAAAAATGTTATTCAGGCAAGTCTGTTACTTGTTCCCACCACTGCAGACTTTGCCTTTGTCAACATGCTGGACCATCTTACATAATGGACAGAGTGACTCGAATTGTTTTAGTCGTTCCATAGTTGTGATGCGCGACTGTTGGTTTGCACAAGGGAGTTGTGGCCAAGAGAGCAGGGGACGGAGACAGAGGCAGCATGTGTACGCACGCCACAATCACTGCATTGTTGCATCCCATTCCACCAGGGCGTGTGGGGCCCTAGTGCTGACAGCAGAATTCTGAGGGGGTCTTTGTTAATGAAATCCCAACAAGGTCTGGCCATAAACTCAGGCCTTGGGGTTTATTGGGCCATAACTTAAAAGCCGCTCACAAATGTTTGCTGTGTGTGCCGGCGGCTCACGTGTGACAGCCCTGCCCACCAGGGCCGCTTGACATCGATAGTGCCTGTTTGTGCCACAAGGACCAGCACAGGCAGCCCCAGTCTTTCCTGGGTCGGTTACGATGTGCAATGGGGGGCTGTAAAAACACACACACATATACACTCTCTCTCTCTCACACACACACCGTCACTCACTCACACACTCATTCACTCACAGTCACAGTGAGCTGAAAGATGGAATGCAGATAAAGACAGAGTAATTTGTTATGTTTTCCATTTTAGGGGGAAAAAGCATTCATGTTGGGTCTTGCCCCTTGTAGGTACTGGGAGGAGCTACCAGTCTTAACTGTTAACACTCAACGCAAACAGCTGAAGTTATATATATAAATATATAAAGTTTCAATTTCTTAAAGAAATGATAATAATAAATGATAATACATTTCCATAATTGCCACATTATGGTTGTGGATAAAGATTTCCCATCACTTTTCTCCAATGATCTGAATGCAGTCCTCAGCATCCTGTAGAGTCTCTGCGGAGCTTTTCCACACTCTAGTATCTCTGCATGTCATTTGCAGGATCTCAGGTTATTGGTCTGGACTACTGCCCCCTGGGGAAAAGTACTGTTAATGCCGCCTTTAGAGATAAATGTTTTCTTCTATGTTCATAAAAGCAGGAATGCTCAGTAAGTCTCAGTGGCGCTGGTGTTACTCAACCAGATCTTAACTTTGTTTTTCCCCTCACTGCATTTGTCATGGTTTGTCGTCAGACGTTGTTCCCCTTCAGACAAGTAAATTAGTGGGTGAAATTAACTGACTTATTCTTTTTCTTTCTCTCCTTTTTTGTCTCCCAGATTCATGGGTGTTTGTGTCCAGGAAGGTCAACTCCATGCCCTGACAGAGGTAAGAGGGACATCTGCTTTGGCGTGGGGGTGGAGTCAGATTCTTGGAGGTTGTCAACTCATGGAGGTTGTTGTTGTTTCTGGGTATGGCAGGATCTCTTACAGCCACAGATACTGTCTGAAAGTCCCTGAAAGCCCTGTCTTTGTCACCAACCGTGTGTTTACTCTCTCAGACTTTACTGGGATTTTACTGTAGTCATTTCCTGCTCTTGGTAGTCTGCTCCTATGGAGGAAATAGGTGCCTGTCTTAGGCTGGCAGGTTAATGAATCAGTGGAATGTGTGGAGGAGTACAATTAACTCTCTCTCTCTCTCTCCCTCCCTCCCTCCATTTTTCTATCCCTCCTTCTATCCTTGTTGTCCTCAGTGTCCTCTGGCTACACATTTAACAAAAGAATGTAGCCTTTCTGATGGGCAAGTCTCTGCAGGCCCTAAGGTGGAGCCCAGCACTGCTGGTGCTGTTTGTAGACAGCCGCCGTTCTGTCAGGGGCCCATGGCCCAGAGTGAGAGTAAATATCGCGGTGTGGCACAGCACAGCACACACCATACGCCATGTGATTTTATGACTGCAGCCTGTAATCAGCAGCAACTCACTGCCGCTTTTAAATAGGGTGCTGCTAGTGCACCCGCTCACCTCGCACGGCAGCATGGGCTGCCTCTGAGGCTAAACGCCCACCACACCCCTCACCCTCAGGAGGCTTGCCCAGAGCTAAAATGGCCCCGGAGGCACAACAGCAGCGGCCTGCCTGAGCAGTGTGTGTGTATATGTGTGCGTGTGTGTGTGTGTGTCAGAGGTAGCAAGTTAAGGGAGTATGTTGGGTGTCTGAAGTACATGCAGCATATCAGGGTTTCCTGAAGGCAATCCTAATTGAGACTGCATTCAGCCATCATGTGCAAATCTACTGCATGTTGCAAGACACCTGTCGACACAGCTATGGTAGAATTGAGATGTCGACATTGGTACTGTAAGTGACAGTACAGTCACTTTGAGCTAAGGCAGTCAAGCATCATTTTATTTCTTTTTGTTTTTCAGTCTCAGGATTAAAGATGTGAAGTGGAATAAGCTTGGGCTGCAAACTTTTATTTATCCTTTTATGACTCTCCCCAGCCTCCACTAACTTCAGCCATGCAGCACTTGTTTGTTCAGCCTTACTGTCTTACTGTTATTATTTTGCAACCCTCACACGTTTCCTCAAACATCTGCAGTTACTGGGACTTCCTCTCCAGTTTGACACAGCAGAAGTGTCACTTGATATAAAAGTACCATCCAGCCCCAGGAACAGTAGGACTGTTGTATCTGTGTCCCGCAGGGCCCAGGGGAAGGATTCAGTTAGCCAGCCGTCAGGCAGTGAAAATGTATTTTTAACCGTGTGTGTGTGTGTTTGTGTGTGTGTGAGAGAGAGAGAAGAGAAGAGAAGAAAAAGGAAGAGAGTTAAAAGAAACAAGAAAGTAAGAGAATGAGAGTAGCTGATGGTTAGCATTACTGAGGCATAGGCAAAGCTGAGTCTGTGCTGCATGACTCAGTATGGCGGTGGCTATACAGTAACTGATAGGGTCAGGGAAGTGTGTGAGAGAAGTCCAATCTGAATATTCACAAATCCACAACAAAATTAGACAGACGTTAGAATGTCACGCATGGCCCTTTTAAGTAGGCTAAGCCATTGTGAGCATTGAGGCTATGTGGGAGTTGTGGCTTGTGGACAGAAGGTTTCAAGGCAATAACGTGACACCTTTGTTAACCAAGAGGTTGTAGTGCCCAGTGCAAGGTTGGGTAGCTTTTATGAAAATACTTGTTAGTAATGGACATCCAACCTACTGACTTGTCCTGAGTAATAGAACCAGTGTGTAGTGAGGAATGGTGGGCGATTATGGCTAGCTCTGAGGCCAAGTGTGGAGGAAGGCTGCTCTTACTGTTGGCACATTGACCTTTGCTCTGTTTTCCCTGTGCTGATGTACATTAGCGGGAAGAGGCATTAGTGCAATTATAATCGTAAGTAATCCCTAACCCTCCGGGGATTATACTATTATTTCAAGCTGCACGTAACCCCAAGTGTGTTGTACCATCCTGAATTAAACCCAAATAGAGCGATGATTAATTTTCCCTGTCTCTCGCCAGGCCCATTGTTCTACATGTTCTCTTGTGCGCCTCATACTGCAGCACGATGAACCCTGATGTCATCAGCGTTTAATTTTACCCACGGCCGCGGGGTTTTAGCACCCGCCTGCATCAAACGTGCTCTTTATTGGTGTTCAACGGTCTATAAGGCTGCTCTCGCGCCAGAGGGATTAGTTCTATAAAGGTGCACGAGCAAGGACGCTGTGACCAAATGGCCTTTTAATAAAAACAGCCCTTCTTTTCCAGTCATGTGACACGGTCACCTGAGCCAAGAGTGCGTGTAAGTGAGGTCATTCTCCCTGTCATGCCCCTAGTGCCCTCTGCCCCTCCCACCTGGCCTCAGGGAGGGGGGGGCATCAGTGTAGGGGTTCGTGCAAGCATCCAACCTCTGTCTGATTGGAGGAGCACAGGAGACAGCAGATGCTGGGGGTGCTCCAGGGGAATTTGTGGACTAAAGACAGTGTAATTCCCTCATCATCTCATCAGCCCCCAGCCCCACTTCCAGCACCCACTCACACACACAGTCTGCATCTGAACAGACAGACAGGGGCGGGTTTGGGGGGGGGGGTGAATCCACTTCCAACGCACATACACACAAATATCAAGGTCAAAAAGACCCCCCCACCGAATCATTACAGTGTCTGCATACACATATGCACCTAGTGAGCCTGTCCTCTCCTCCTGCAAATCATGAAGACAGATCCATTCAGATCTAGACTTTGATCAGCCTGCACACAAACCATGATTCTGATCATCATCATCCTCAATCATCATCACTGTTCAACCTGAAGCTGTATGCCTCCCTGATTTGAGTGTTTTCAGCACACTGAAGTAAACAAGGCAAAAAATAGACTGGACAGTGTATTTGGAGAGAGCGATATCTAAGACCTTGCATCTGAAGTGAGAGGAACCACACACACATACACACACACACCAGCACCTGTTACTCGTCCCTGGTGGTCAGAAATAAGCATTAGATCACACTTCCTTTAGCGCAGTCAAAACGTGGAGTTAATCAGACAACATTGAGCCTCCAGGAAATATGTCTGCGTTGTAATCACAGGCTGTAAAGTGCATTCGATTCCTTCAAAACCTGAAATGGAACAATTAAGCAAGGCTTCACTTTAGCTTGAGGTTTTTTTCTTCCTCTATTTTTCAACCATTCTGTTGGTTGTTAGGATTGTTGATTTAAGTGGATTTGTCAGCTGTGGTAGTTTAAGGTCATGAGACATCTACCCCAGCTCTACACCATGAGTTTATGATGCAATACAACTTACACACGCACACACACACACACACACACACACACAAGAGAGTTGGTGTGTGTATGTGTGTGTCAGTGTGTCTGGGTCTGTGCATGTACTCGTTAAGCCTCACACAGTAATCCCATTCACACGGCTTTGGCAGTAAAAGATAGCAAGGGACTGTCAGACAGCCACAGATCACAGGCGCTCTTCCAGTGGCACACTTAACCAGCTCAGGTCATCCACAGTCCGTCCACTCAGAGCTGCTCTCCAGGCAACCACAGTCTCACCACTGCATTTAGTAGGAATGAGAGTGGCGGGTATGGGAGGATTGGATCCTCAGTCTTGCCTTGGGTTGCTGTGTCTCTCATGCAGTGCCACTTCCTAGTCCTACCAAAGCAGTTTTTCCTCTGTGTTTACAAAAGTAGGCCACTGCAGAGACCCTTGAGGCCCTAATTAGATAAGTGTCAAGTCAAATAATTCCCCACAAAGCTAGTATTGTATCACAGGTTGCCCACATTTCCTCCCGGTGATGGCCACGGACAACTCTGTGTCTGCTGAATTAGATTACGGGCAGCCGAGTAGTTTAAAGTCACACAACACGGCAGTTTAAAAGATTAGTATGTCATCGTTAGAAGGGACCTGCTGGGCGCCTAACTTATGGCTGGGGTTTGAAACGTATGCTGTAGGGGCTCTGAGAACAGTCACAGATGGGGCATTAGCTACCTTTTTTTTAAAAGCATTTTTTGACTCTTCAAATGAGAAATGTAAACTCTTGAAGGTTTTGTTAGTTTAATTCTCAATTGATTCACTAGAGGAGGGTGGATTTATTCCCTACTCACATAGGGTTGGTGAGATTTTGGAGTGACAAAGCATACTAAACGGTTAATTTCAGAGGTAACCCCTCTCACTGCAATCTGTCCTTTGATGTGTTTCTCAGTACATAAACGGTGGCAACTTGGAACAGCTGCTGGACAGCAACAAGCACCTGAACTGGGCTACTCGTGTGAAGCTGGCCTGTGAGATCGCTATGGGCCTGGGCTACCTGCACTCCAAAGGCATCTTCCACAGGGATCTTACATCCAAGGTGAGAGAGGCACAGCCTGAATCCGGTGAACAGACGTCTCGTAGTCATCACCTGGTCTGCTGCGCTGTGTACAGCTCATGTTATGTTTTGGTTGGCGTATGTGATAGATGGGGTCAAGAAGACATAAAACAGCTTTATGTTTTCTGCACAGCTGGAACCTCCTCTTGAGGACAACATTGTTTACATTCTTCTGTGGCTACCATAAATCCCCTCAGACCATCTTTAAAAGCACAGTTGTGAATGTTTTCCTGCAGATACATCAAACAGGCTTTTGAGGTCTTTGTGTTTGTGTTTGTGTGTGTTGTTCACAAACAGAACTGCCTAATAAAGTCTGACGAGTCTGGCTACACAGCCGTTGTTGGAGACTTTGGCCTTGCTGAGAAGATCCCCAGTGATGAGTGAGTGACCAGAGCAACATCATGCCCTCCTGTGCCCCCTCAGTCTTGGTCTCCCCCCTACAGTGTACACATACTTACATACATACATAAATACATATATATATACACACACATACATACACATAGTCAGTCACCTTCAACTCAAATACCCTATGACCATAAGTATTTTTAATATCCAATCACATTTAACCATCCCTTTTGGAGCTGATGCTGTTATATCAACAGGATACTGCATCATTGTTTGGGGAACTTGAAACAGAGAAAAAAGGAGAAATCGAGACTTTTATTTTAGGGATATTTTTCTGTTTTTTTTTGTTTTGTTTTTTTCCCTTACCCCTTTCATCATTTTCCAACGGCAACCGGCAGCACAGAGTGTTCTGTGTGTGTGTGTGTGTGTGTGAGAGACAGAGGGGCTGTGGCCGCATGCCGTGATCGTGGCCATCCAGAGCTGAAGCCCTAGCTGCGAGGAGAGGGAGCTGAGCCAGGCTGGGGTCATCTGATTAGGCAGGAACATACCGTTCACAAGAGGGCTAATAATACCAGAAAGTGCTCAAGGAAACTCATACTCTCTCTCTCTCTCTCTCTCTCTTTCTTTTTCTTTCTCTCTCTCTGGCACCATGGCCCCAACCTCATCAATACGCATCGGTAGAGTGAACGATATCCCTGTGCCTCCAAGTACATTTTTCTGTTTTTGTTTATGTTGTAGATGTAGTGGGATGCGAGTTCAGTGTGTACAGTGCGTCTCATAGCTCTGTCCAATCCAGTGCGGCGGGCCTGGCTGGGGCATTCTATTACAGCTAATGCTGTAAATGTATTCATGGTTCTGATGAGCATGTTAATATCTTGGTCTGTGAAGGTTATCTGATAGTTACCCCTGTGTGTGTGTGTGTGTGTGTCTGTGTGTAGTTCTGAAGGGGAGAAGCTTGCTGTGGTGGGATCTCCATTTTGGATGGCACCTGAAGTGCTGCGAGACGAGCCTTACAATGAGAAGGTGAGAGTCTGGTGACTCATTCTGCAGCAAATACCTCAGACATTTTGCCTGTCTTTGTCTATTGCTGATGACTAGAGGTGCTCATTCTCCCCATCTCTCCACCTGCAGGCAGATGTGTTCTCCTACGGCATAATCCTGTGCGAGATTATAGCTCGCATACAGGCGGACCCCGACTTCCTGCCTCGCACAGAGGTGAGACTCAGACTCAACAGGTCTTGTACATAACAAGCCAGTGAATGTTTTGCCATGTCTGTAAATGAGTAGTGTGTGTGTACTGCATGTGTGTCCTAGTGGTGGTTGACTGAACCTGTGGTACTGTGACTTATTCATTTATGATCAGAGATCATAGACATACTCACTATGGATGTAGCAGAATACAAAGCCATCAATGATAGAACTGTGTGGGGGGGACTCAGTGACATTAGCCTGCCAAGATGGTCAAAATGGGTTAAATATAATCTGAGATACATTTTTATTACATTATAATTATTTTTGGTAGTTTGATATATACTTTTGTGTACTGGTTTTGGAACATGCCTACTGCCTACTGCTTTCCCAGTTGATTCTTGGAAAAGCTCATAAACTTCAATCAGAATGGTGAGGTTGATGTTGGCTGGACACTCCTATTGATTGGTTGTCTTCTCTGGCTGTGCTCTCGCTCCTTTGTCCTCCTCCCTGCAGAACTTTGGCCTGGACTACCATGCCTTTCAGCACATGGTGGGAGACTGTCCCCCTGACTTCCTGCAGCTGGCGTTCGACTGCTGCAATGTAAGTACAAAGCTTATACAGTTAGTGGCACAAAGAGTTTGTCTTTGCAATGGTAATGGCTCTGCCTTCGTGTTTTCTGAAATCCAGTTTTTATATGTTTTTATTTTATATAGCCCTCCTCTGTGCGAGCATCATTCTGTCATCCCAGCAAATGGATTGACACCCTCTTTGACTAGCTGCAGTACCTCTTGTTATAGCCTCGGCCCCTTGCATGTTGTCAGGATTGTTTTTCATGTGTTCTAGATGGACCCAAAGCTCAGGCCCTCCTTCCCGGACATCGTGAAACGTCTGGAGGAGCTTCTGGGCCATGTGCGCGTCGAGGAGGCCGAGCAGGAACGTATCCACACCTCTGTGGAGGCCGACAAGAAGACCATCCCAAAAGGTCTCTCCCTCTCTCTCTGCCCGGGACAGAGTAAAATCTCTGGAAAAAGATATTTGCTTCAATACTTACCATTGGCACCATTGCTTCGTTTTCAACAACCCTTGTCCATATATTATATTTATGTTCCCACTACGCACACACACACATAGCAAATTAACTTGTCATTGGCCACTCGACACCCAGTTTCCATGTACGTCCTGGGGCTTGCTGGTTTCCTGGAATGGGGCAACTGTAAGACAAGCGGGCCAGTGTCTGTGCCAGCCACAGTGGCTGTGTAACGTAGCCCTGAGCTGCAGATCCGTCAGCTCTAAACGGGCCCATGGCCCCAGCCGGGGATGGCCTTTGCTAATGAGCCACGGCTGCCATTATTTTTACACTGTGTCTGCTGGCAGCGACCAATTACGCTCACAGTTTAACAAACCCACGGTCTAATTGTCCTCAGCAAGTAATTAAAAAGGGGGTGGCGCTTTCCAACAGGTGATTAGAGTGTTGCGTGGCGTGGTGCGGTGCAAATTAAAACCTGCCATCCATAAATCATTAGGACTCCTCTTGGACCCGACTCTGATTCTAATTGGGTGCAGCTGCCACTTGAGTTTGCTTTTCCCTCTTGACGAACCTGTTTGTGCCTATAGCTCAATTACAAGCTGTCTGAGAATAACATATGCTTGCTTTTGTCAACATTTCAAGCTAAAATAATGTAAAAAGTCTATTATATAATGTTCATAGCCAAAGAAATAAACCAGCCAAGAGGGTTTAGTGATGGGAGATGGTTTTGCTACTTTTGTATGTAATCATAATCCATTTGGACATAATCAGCTTTAAACTAAACTCAATTACATTTTATAAAAAATGCACAAGGCTGTTTGCCAACTCGTGGTTTAACTGAGGTGGTTTGAGTTAAGTGTGAACATGTCGCCCCCTAGTGTAAATATATGCACATGGAGTCTTGAATTGTTTAGTCTTGAGCAGTTCATCTGACAGTCTCCCACTCTTTCACTTTGTAGGTCCAGGTGATAAGCTTCAGGGCATGAAAAGGTTAAACCCCCTGGGCTTCCAGGATGACAAGATTCCTCCCAAGTCACCCCGTCCTCGCCGCAACATCTGGCTGTCACGTAGCCAATCGGACGTATTTTCCCGCAAGCCTGGGCGCAAAGTCAACGTGCAAGACCCATATTATAACCCCGGACCTAGAGGTGCTGTGCGTGGAGGAGCGCCCAAAATAAACCCCTTCAGTGCCCGAGAGGATCTAAAGGGTGGCAAAATCAAGTTCTTTGATGTGCCCAGCAAGTCGGTCTTCTCGCTCATGTTCGACCTGCGCTCACCACAGGGCAGTCTCAGGGGTCCGCAGCAGCAGCAGCAACTTCCACCTGGAGCGGTGTCCACGGGCAACCCCTGTGGCGCTGCACTTCCCATGCCATGGCCAGAGCCTTGGCAGTTGCCTGGCCGGCAGTGCCGCTCACTACCCGTCTCTCCACAGCTGCCCCTGTGCGAGGCTTTCTGCTCGGCGCCCGGCTCGAACACCTGCAGGCCAGAGCAGGCGCTGCCGGTTGCCGAGATCAAGCAGAAGCTGAATAGCTGGGCGAAGAAGTATTCCGTGATGGAGATCCCTCCCTTCCGGCCGCGGGCCGAGCAGGAAGAGGAGGCGCCAGTGCAGAGCTGGCCAGATGGCGGAAGCAACGGGGAGGCCGAAGCCATGGACTGCTCCAGCAGCAGGCCCACCCCAGAGACAGGTGAAGAGGACGAGTCGTGCGACAGTGGCGGCCTGCCCAATGGCAACGGGGCCTGTGAGGACATGGAGGCGGAGGATCAGGAGGGGCCGATGATGACAGAGCTGCCAGCCCTCACATTCAGTGTGTCTTCACAGCATCCGGAGCTGCGCCCAGTGATCCTCGCACCTGGCAAGCCAGAGGTGCTCTCAAGGTGCGACATTTGACAACCACCGACAAACCGGACTGAGCATCAGAGAGCCTTCTCATGATTAACTTAGGGATAGTACTGCAGTCTTAACATGCAGAGAGATTATTTGTCACACAAATCTTGAGTATTTAATATTTTGACAGAAAAACAAAATACTTAGTGTAAATATGCGGCAAGAGTGAAATTTAAGCTGAGACTTGTAAACTGAAGGACTTTGGGGTCTAAAGAGAGATGTGATGAACCATTGTGCCAGGTCTTAGATCCAGGTCACTCATTTGAGACTTTTCAGAAACCGTTTTAAGCGAATGCGCTCAAATAAGCAGTGACTTTTCAACGGCAGACCAATTGTGTGAATGTAACACATTTTACATCTGATCGAAGCACTATCAATGACTTCATATTCAACTCAGCACTTTCAAAATTTCACAAGTTAAGTAACAACTTAGCCTGCTCACTTTCTATTGCAGAATGACTAACAGGTAGAATGACATTGTCTTATAACATTGTCTCGATGAATGATTTAGTCTGTAGCTGTTCCGTTTCCGACAAGTCATACATTCCAGAGATGGATTTCATTTGTGAAGATAGCTCTCCCATCCTCACCCCCGTAAACTTAAGGAAAGAAAGTACAATCCTCAAATCGGTCTGTTTGTATATAAAATCATGCAATGGTACTCAGTACTACCATCACACACCACACGCCGATACACTGAATTCTGGGGGATTGTTGACCTCGACCTGGTAGACCTTGACCTGTCCTTATTCAACTCTCCGAGTGCTAGAAGTGCACTTGTGCTAGAGTGGGGCACACATAGCACACAAGGCATGGATCTCTCACACAGTGGCGCTCACTCTCCTTTAGGACCCACAGTCACATCTTCAGCCGTGTGCCGATCTGTAATTACTTAAGTTTTATCTTGCACTTGAAAAGATAAATGATTTTTCCTGTCTATTTTTGTTGTCACTACATTTCTATGCAATGAATATAACAAGGCAGGATAGTTTTGAAGAGAATCTATTTTGATATTTAAAAGAAATGTCTTAAATCTGTCTACAGAATTTGTGGAAGGCATGTTGTTAATGCAGCTTGGTTTGAATGGGGATTTTGTTGATGTAAAAAATCAGTTTTGTCGGATACTTATACAGTCTTCTTTTTGTCCTGACTGTTTTGTGTCAGTTTAACAGTAATACAGATGTATATTTTAACCAAAGACAGATCAGGACAATGTTTTCCACTCATCTGGCTTTAATTTTATAAATGTACACCCATTATAAAGCTTGTATATCCAATCGTTACAAATAAAACTTTATATGTAACTGCATTGCAGTAGAAGGTGTGTTTTTTTTGTTATGTCAATTGTGCATTGTTGCATGACAAACAAATGACGGAGATGGATTAACATAATTTAGAACTCTGGTAAAACAGAAGACTGGGACACAGTGTGTTTACCTGTGTGCCCACAAACCCAAAAGTCATCACTGATTACAAAGCCCTTTCAAACAATCCAGCTCTCTGAAAATCAAAATCATGTCATACTTTCTATCTTTGGAGTTGCATCATTACTCTGGCGTTTTCCCCACACAATGTCCATCTTGTGGACGTGTGCCTTTGACGACTTTGAAAATGTGCTCTTGACTACATGTAAAGGCACAGATTTACCACTGAGGTAGAGTTTGTTCAAGCAGCTGGGTAGCCATGTGCCTGGGCTTGACTCCTGCTTTGTTGCTACAGAATTGGCATAGGAGAAGATGTATCCTGTCATAAAGGCATCAAAGCCTGCCCTGTGGGTTCCCGTCTCTGCCCTTTTGACAGCTGCATTGGTTTCCCCAGCACTGACTGGGAACGATGAAGGGCCCTCAACTTGAGCCACAGATGGAACAGTTTCTCCCTCCTCTGTGGATGTGCAGTCTGCACCTGTGTTCCCATCTTCTTGAAGGCCATCAGTCATCTCAGCTACAGTACTAGTGCAGCTATTCTCTGCTCCATTGCTTTGCCCTTGCTCTTCTACATCGCTGCCATCTAAATGAGCCTGCTTGTAGGGGGGTGCATCCAAACCCTCCACACAGGGCTCCTTTGGGCCCTTTTGCCTCTTCTTGCGCTTCCTCTTTTGGCGCTTGCTCTCCTTGGTCCTCTCATCCTGCTGGATGATCAGGTCTGTGTCGTGCGACATGGGGCACTGCGATCCGTTGGGACACCACCCATAAGCCTGCAAACAAGAGGCAGACATAGGCCGTCGGCTTAATAATTGTAGAATGACGGGACAATGAGCCCACTGCCCAAAGGCCGCATTTACACTGGCAGTTACAAGTGACCCACATTACGATTTGTTTGCTTGAATGTGTCACATATCCGATCTGTGTAAAGAGTAAAAAAAAAAAAGAATTCCTCTGATTGGATACCAGGCCCTTTCATATGTGGTAATAAATCAGATATGGATCGTATATGTTCATATGACTGCAGTCAAAGTAATAAGATCGGATATTCCCTAGACATGTTTCCGTACGTCACTAATCTGAGAATTCTGTCCACTGTTTATTGATGAATGATTATTAAGCATGTGCATATGAAGAAGAAAAGTCAGAAGTCTGTATAACCCACACATCCTCATTAATGCATGCACGCCGCAGAGGAGAGAAATTAAATAAACTAGGCCTACTAAAATTTTAGAAAAAGTCTGTACAAGACTGAAAGCTCATTGCCAAATGCAGTTGTATTTTTCCATCCTGGAAATATCCATTTAGGAATAGTAGCAGAAAAAACTGTTATATGAGATTTGTTTTATGTATCCCTCCTAGGTGGGGTTACACAGTGATGTCTGTTTACCTTCATTGCACTCAAAGAAAACGTTTGTATAAAGATTGTATAAGGGAGAAAAACAGAATGTTTAAATTGACCCAGTTCTCCTCATACACTCAAAAAAGCAGACACTCACCTAAAGCAACTAACTAGAAGCTACACCATACCTGGGCCTTTGTAAACAGGCTCATATTGGATTTGGGCTCTTTTGAAAACAGATGTAAACATGCAATCAAAAAAATCGGATAGAAGCATAAATGGAAACTAGGCTTATCTGATCTGCAGTGTAAACGCAGCCAAAGACGCATATGAGTTTAGAATCTCGCTAAGTTCTCACACAGCATGCAAATGCTCACCGAGAACTGTATGCAGACATCGGTGGTGCCAACTTCCCCGTGGCCATCAGCACACGGCCTGTAGTCCACATAAGTCTGCATACTCCCAGTGTAGTTACAGAACTCCATGAACACATGAGGTCCCTTCCCACCAGCCTGAATGGATCTCCCATTATCCAATTTGCTGTGCAAATGAGAGAAGTTAAAGGTTCAGAGATAAGGTGATGGATTGTGGTGCAATGAGTTCCACTTTTTTCTGTTTTTTTTTTTGTTTTGTTTTAGTTTTTTTTAAATAAGACTTGCCATACCATTTCTTAAAGGCGTACTCCAGATAAGAGGCAGTGAGGCGCAGCTCATACTCTGTGGCATATTTGGTGTCATAAATCCCTGCTGGGAACATCTCAGAGAGGTCTGCAGTAAACGTACCCAGACGCTCAGGCAAATGAGCATAGAAGCACTGGTACAGAAAAACCATGTCAACCACTCCATTGTGCACAACCAAAGGCTTGTGAGCTCTGAGGATTTCCACAAAAAGATTGCGAACATTAATCGCATGGACATCCCCACCCTTCAAACACAAGGAGAGAGAAGGTTAGTGTTAGTGATCATGCTATGTGGGTTTTTAAATGTACTTTGAAGTACAGCACTGTTGCATATACTATCTAGCATTTACCTTATCATTTCCCTTGGCATAAGGGACTCCTTGAGCATACTGTTTGTTGAAGTCAAAACCATGTTGCACAAGGAACTGGACTGACTGGGGCTCAATAACATATTCCTCTGAGCAGAGTAAAGTCAAATTATAGACTTGCACGAAATAAGTATGGCCAGCCTGAAAAAGTAAGTACCACTGTAATTTAATGACTTTAACATACAGCAAAATAATTAAACAATACATATACAAATTAAGTCTTACTTTGTCCTCAAGTTTCTTGAAACATGCTATGCCAAGGGACAGAATGGAGCGTGTACGAGCTGCATGACAAATTGCCTTATAACGGTCTTCAATGGACCTGGAGGGCAGGACAAAGCAAATTCAAAACGTAAACTAATGAAAACTGTTCACTAACTGCAGCATTCAGTTAAAATAAAAAAAATTGTGCAAAAATAAAAAAAAAAAAACCATAAAAAACGTTTATAAAAAACATTATTAAAATATACCACCACACAAAAGTGGCCTAATGAAACTGAAAGTAACTTACTTTGCACAATTCATTTAGTGTTATTTGCCGATTCGCTATTCGTTCTATGTTGTAACAAATTTTCTTTTCCTACTGACCGCACTTGGTGATCTCGAACAACAGGGCTATGGATTGATTCACACCAGATTTCTCCTTTGATTTACGCAGGTTTATTACTAAACCACCTACTTGGAATACCTGAGTAAATTAAGATAGAATAAGTGGTAAAACTCCCAACTCCGCAGATGTAGAGATGCGAGTCCTATCCTAGTTACTTACTCTGCAAGAAGATTCTTCCTGTTTCCCAAACCGCTCAGTTCCTAAAAAAAGGAAAGGAAAAAAAAAAAAGACTTAAAGCCAAGCACCCACCGGTCAACACTAACGTGAATTTTGATCTTCTTTACCAGTAACGCAAATATGTAGTTGTATGAACTTTTAGTACATCACACTGAATACTGCAAGGAAGCTGCTTGTTGATATCTCACCGTGTCCAAAGATATAAAAGATGATGATTTAATAGCCAATAGCATTGCTGGCCACAACTCTTTGAAATTATTGCTTTGAACATCCACAACGGGGACCACCATCGGGGATGCCATGTTGTGCTGGATTCGATCACAAAACACTAATGTGTCGCTTTATTTGATAATAACATGAACGATAATATACCTTAAACACACATGGACTAGCTAGTCATGCAAACCAAAATGACTTAATAAGTGGAAGATTAACTCGTATGCGGGCATGGCCGGCAGTTGCAACAATCTATACGTTTCCAATAAGTTAAAACTATGTATGCTTGACCTCCAGTACAGTCGTATTAACCTAGTAGCCCCATGAAAACCCAAGACACACCACTAGTTAAATTGTCTTTTCTCGAACGTACAAACACATGGTAACGACGCGGAGGACCCTCTTTGGTGTCTTCCCGAATGCGTAGGGGAGTCGTCATCCTGGCATGCTGAAAACTCCCAATTAATGCGCACTATATTTCATTGTGTCCATGCGTATGTTTTTTTCACACACTTAACTATTGAAATTGGTTGTCAATGTATGTCCGGAAATTCCAATGATATTAACAAAACTACTACATCAGGCAATTCTTTGGCTAACTATTTTAAGTGACATCAGCAAAACCCCCGCCAACTGCCCCAGTGCCATTTTGGCTCAAACAAAGTCTGCATTTCACTATTTTCTTGTAGTCTCTCTTTTTATTTTCCGTTGTAAATCTTCTGTTACAATGTTATTATATATTCCATTTCACGTTTGTACTGTTTCTGATGTGTAGGTGTAGACCAACAACAGACGTTTTACCAGGAACCTTTTGCTAAAACGCTAAACTTGCTAGCAGTTAGCTGAGAGGGGCTCTGTAACGTTACGTGTCATCAATAGTGAGACACTAGTAACTTGAGCTAGCAAGCTAAATGCTTATCGCTAGCTAGCTTATAGCTAACTTTCGACACTCCATAAGGAAAATATGGGTGGATGTTCAGCTCCAAATTGCTCTAACTCCACAACTATAGGTAAACAGCTCTTTCGATTTCCGAAAGACCCAGTACGAAGCAGAAAATGGGTGATAAACTGTCGACGTGACTTTGTACCGACACCCTGTTCCAGGTTATGCCAGGCAAGTTTGTAAACTTGAGCACCCATGCGTCGTTGTGCAATGACATGATGACGATGTTTGTTTCGATTGTCCATTTGTCCAGCTGACAAAATAAGGTTCCGGATCATTTGTCCTTTCTCTCCCAAAAGACGCATTTCATATTATTTTTGCAGGATCATTTCGAAGAAAGTCAGTTTGAAGAAATCGCAAGATCACCAGCAGGGGGGAAGAAACTAAAACCTAATGCCATCCCTACCCTCTTTAATGTGCCCGACCCCCCATCTCCCATCACACCCCAGATAAGTCTACCTATTAAACCAGAACCAGGTAAGAAACTCAGTTGTAATAGCTGAATGAGAGGTACTTTCAGGTTATTTTGAAGAAAAAAAAAAAACACTTTTTCCCCATCACATATGCTGAAGTAAAATGTCTCCCCGCTAAAGAAAGTCTTAGAGCAAACACAGGCATGGCACTACTTTCTGGCAGTGCTGACAAAAGAGTTGTGAATGTTTGTAATTTTTTTTTCACTACACCTTTGTACATCTAGTGGAAAAGGACCTCAATGTTGGAGACCATGGCTATGCTCGGAGACAACCAAAACTGAGTGTTGAAGAGGAGGCAGGATTGCAGATCGCAGAGGAAGAGCGCCCTTGTTCCCTTTGTCAGCACTACAAGGCTCAGCTTGAACAGCAGCAACAACAAACAGCAAGGCTGCAGAGAGAGGCCAGTTGAACTTTTATATTGACAAAGTCTTCTGTTCTCACAGTGCTCACAACTTGACTTAATGGGTTATAGAGTTATCATAGAGTGTCTAGAGCTTCTTGTGTGGTCTTTGCAAGCTTATAGCTCATAGCAGCAGCGGCTTGTCTTGTCCCTTGCAGGTAGAGGAAATGAAGAAACGCCTCCACAAACTCAACAAGATTGAGAAAGGGCTGCAGATGTTCCTGTTTGAGGACCAGATCCGGGCTCTCACCTTGGCAAAGCGCTCACGAAGGGCCGTGTGGTCTCAGGATACTGTGTTGACTGCCCGCAAGATCCGTTGCGCCGTTGGGGTCAAAGGGTACGAGTTCCTCCGAGATCTGGGGTACCCCTTGCCCTCCTATAGAACGTTGTGCAATCGATTAGAGCCAAAAATAATGTCCACCAGTATGCAGGAAGAGCTGGCTGAGCTGGGCCTTGGCATCATAACATCATGTGACAGTCCAGAGGGCAGTGGAGCCAATGATGACGGACTTATAGGTGTGATGACGTAGTCATTCTCCTTTCCTGTGTCTTTCTTGTTTTTCTTGTTTGAAATGATAACATTAATATTTGGTTGAAGGCAATAACTCATCTGGCTCTTCAGTGGGATTTTTACATTGGTAGCTGATTACATAAAGAGTTTGTGATCAAAGTTGTATTTTTTAAATATTAAATTACCAATGAATATTTGAAAGATGCTGGTGCACTCTCATATGAAGATGTTACGGTATGTGCACAGCCATCTAAGGCGCAATTAGTTGTTTGTACACAGAGTAAAGCCATGAAAATAGTATGCAGGATATTTCAAGTACAGTGTGTTTACAGGGTTCCCATGGGTCCTTGAAATCCTTGAAACTTGTGAATTTCAAAAAGTTATTTCTAGGCCCTTGAAAGTTTTTGAAAATAGTCCGAAAGAGACATTTAGGTAGTCTCTGTGAATGATTATATCAAATGTTTTGTACATTTTGTTTCATTGTAGTTCTACAGCCAAAAACAGCAAATTCTCAAATGTCACAATCATTCACAACATACAACAACCTGGAATTTTAGGACAGTAGACGTGGCAAAATTTTCTGTGAAATTGAACATAAATATTCATTAACCAAGATGATGCAGCTTAGTGAGACACCTTTTTCTCAATGCCAACCCTGTTGTTTGGGTGGAACATACTTTTCAAACTTACTAGTCTTTCAGTTACATTTCACAATACACCTCTTAGGCCTGAATAAAAAATGTATGTATGTGTTGAACTTTGTCTGAAACGGCCACATTCAGGTCCTTGAATTTGAGGGAAATTAGACGCGTCTGTGTCTGTGCTAGTCTGTGAATCTGATGTTAAATGAGGTGTGGGAACCCTGTGTTTATCAGGAGTGTTTAACTTAATTTCAGCAATGTTCCTGGACCATAATGACTGCAAGACAAGTGAGTCGTCCAAAAATCTGATTAGATCAGATAAGAATATGAATTCCCTCACACAACAAAACACAGGTGCATAAATGAATTGATGACAATGTTTTAATTTTTGTTTGTTTGTTTTTCCTAAAGCCAGTAGGGAGGGAATAGACAAACATCTGCTCTTTGCTCTAGTATTTTTGCAGAATTTGTTTTGTTTTGTGCACGTGGTTATGAGAGGTTTGGCAGAATGACCACAAACATGCCGCTCATCACCATCCAGCACTTTATACTAGCAGATTCCACTCTTGTGAAGGAGAAACATCACTACAATTTATTGTACAACATGTACAAGATTTAGACCTATGTTCTCTCAGATATTTATTGTGTCCTGTGGACACTCACTAATAATAGGTTGCCTATTAAACTTCTTGTCTGACTGCATGATGGTAACCTACCATACTCCATAAGTCTTTATGGAGTTGCAGAATGGTATTTGTGCAGCATGCTATTATCAGACAGTGGTACTGTAAAATATTTTTAAAATAAAGTTTTCAGTGGGTACAGCACGTGTTCAGGAATGGTCAGTTTTCATGCAATTACATTGGTAATTTATGACAAACTCTGAATTGTGTCTGGGAGTCATTATGTCTAGTGCAAAACCCAATGTTTACCAGAGTCTTGTACTTTGCTCCAGTCATTTAGAGGGGGAGAAAACAAAGCTGCACAGACAGCTAAAAACCTGCTCCACTTTCTTTGTGTAAACTTTGTTGACCATGTAGGCATAGCTTGAAACAAGAGCCAAAGAATACATCCTGTATGTTGCCTAGCTACATACATACTTATTACTCTTCATTATATACAAATAAGGCATTAATGCTTGAAATATATTAAATGCATCTTGTTTTCCTGAAACCATGCAAGCCAATTACCCAATGTTTACTTCAAGCAAACAGTAACAAATGGTTTACCAAATGTACTCCTCAGTGTGAGGTTTGAAGGTTGTACCACATACCCCATGACCAGTATTCAGGACAAAACTGCAGAGGTAAGCTACCTTACCCAATGATTGGTTCTTGGTGTTTGTTTGGGGGCGGGTTTTGGCTCTGATGTGTACTATAAAACAAGGGGATAACCATCACCATAGATTGTAGTTTGACTGGAACACACCAAGAGTCCTACAGCCCCACTGTAGTCCTACAACAGGTTTGTATTTATTGGCTATTTCTATTAAGTTGTGTTAATTTTCATTTATTAAGATGTCACTCTATACCTCACTCTAAATAATAGAACAAATTGGTCCTCTGTCTTTTCTGTTCCATTTTCTCTCTCAGTTCCCTTTTTGTGGGTGAAGTAAGGGAAAGGGGCCATGCAGGGTCCCTGGACTCTATGTCTGTCTGTGCTCCCTGCCTTTCTGTGGGCCTCGCCACTGTTTGTGGAGAGGGACAGTGAAGCCTCCAGGATATGCAAGACTGCCCCAAGATGGGAGATAGATGGCAAAGCACCTATGGACGAGCTCCATGGACATGTAGTGATGGTAGCTCTTCTCAAAGCGAGCTGACACTTCTGCCTGACGCAAGCTTCCCGGTTAGTGAGATGTATAATGAGATAAAAAGTTTTTGTGAAGTTTTGCAATGATTAATGAGGACTGCATGCTCTTTTTGCAGACTGCACTCTTTGCCTGGCATTGTGCGGCAATGGGACTTGAGTGAACTAGATTATACTGTCTGTTCATAGCTCTCAACAGAAGTGTTTGTTCAATATACATTGTTAGATATGGAAGTAGGAGTAGTGTTCATATGGCCTACATAAAAAAGAAAAGAGATAGATAGATAGATTCTTTTATTATCCTGCAGAAAATCCCGGTATCCTTAAGCTTCCAACATGACATACACATTGCATACATACATTATACAAATACAGGAAATTATCGTTATGCGTTAAGTTGTCTGTTATAGAGGTAGTGTGGAATGTGCAGTAGGATGCTACACTAGTGCAAGTGTGTATATATATATATATATATATATACACTTAAAGTAGTAGAAAGTAGAAGTAGACCAGGTGAGGTCCAAGCATAGGACATTCACTGTGCAGCGTAGAATCAAGCGGATCAGTCTTATCTCACTCCTCCTCTGTGTGGCATTGTAGAGCTGTATGGCCCATAGGACAACGACAGATGACAGATGATTAAAAATGAAAAGATTGAGACACACAGGACATCTCGTATATGTCTCACGATAGCACACAGTTGCATTTGTTTTTCCTCAACTTTGTTTTGCTCCGGTCTGCTTGTTTTCCAATTAAATTCTTTTTTTCTCCTCAAGCATGGGAAACTTGCGTGACAGGCTAGCCCGAAGCAAGTTGGCCAACGTGTCATTCATGATCGTGAATGAGCAGGAGGCTCAGTCCAGGGCTATGTACTGGGAGCTGAAGAGGAAGGCAGCAAATGGCATCCCCGTATATCAACAGAGTCCCCTGCAAGATGACGTCTGGGCTGCGCTTCAGGGAGAAAAAGATGACATCCTCATTTATGACAGGTCAAGCTTGAATACACATCAGAATCATTCCCATTATATTGATTAGAAAAAAATCTTTGTTCTGTTGTGATCATGTCTTCATTTATAGTGAAATAGCCAAGATAATATACAATTCAGGTCAGCAGTGAATTGAATTACTGTATGCTGATTGCGAACATAGGATCTTTCTGTCCTGAAGTCCCACTTTCTCAAGTCTCTGTCAATTAGTTTTTAATACTCTTATGCTTTTCTCATATCAAAGTTATGCAAACTTTGCTTTAGTAAACCAAATGTTTAATTCAGGATGTTCTGTGTCTCTCCCTACCCCTGCCTCATACCATTTAGATGTGGCAAGCTGACTTTTCACATTGTGCTGCCATACAGCTTCTTAAATCTTCCATATGTGGAGGCCGCCATCCGGGCCACATACCACAGAAATATCTGTAATTGCCCAGTAAGTGCTAACTGCTAAAAAAAATTTGGTTATTTGCATCCCATCAGATTTATTGGTAAAATACTTTAATTCTGTCCAATTTTTATTCTAGTTACATTCTGTCACTTCCTTTGAGACTGGCTTCAACAATTCCACGGACAGTGACACCATGCCTTTTCCAACACCAACCCCTGACCAGATCCATAGTAACAGGACTGTCCAGACAGATGACCAACAGGAGCAGACAAGCAGACAAGACCCAACTGATGCAGAAAAGACCACTCCACCACTCCACAAGAAATTTACACTTTAGTGTAAAAAATCTAATTGGTGAAATTGAGAGAATGTTGTTTTGGAATATTACAAAAAAAACATTAGTTAGTATTGGAAAATAGGTCATCAATGGGCTCATAAATATATTACCTCTAAATTGTATGTTCTCTGTCTAAAAGGTGCTGGGAAATGTGGATTTGTCTGTAAAATCATTCTACCAATACATACATGTTGCAGTTCAAATTTAAGTTTGATTGAATGGTCCTACTTTAAACAATAGACATAGTCAATCAATAAACAAAGTTTCTCCCTCATCAGCTAAAGCTGTTGTGTGGCATCAGGGAACACTGAGCGGACCAAAGGATGTTTTTAATCAGGATTTTAGTATTAAATTAGCCACATGGTCAGATTTACTCTTCTCCTAGTTAGACATTTGTCTACGCTCAGCACATTGCTCAACATTAAAATTAGGCCCCCCTACCATGAAGAAATTAGGCACCTTCCCTTGGATTAAATGTCATTTACTGCAGCACATCTACAAACCGAAATATAATACATGCTGAAGAAACTTCCCAGCTCTTGCAGATTATTCACTGCCAATCACTAGGCCTATATCAGGATTTCAGATCTATTTAGACCATTAAGGTTTTGGCATGCTGTCCTATGGTTGAATGTGTGGAAAGCTGTTTTGATGTTTCAGCTTCATAGTTTTGTTTTTCTTTTTCCTGTCCCAAAGTGTCATTCTCATTGTTCAAAATGTCTTTGAGGACCAGTCTATGACTGGGCAAATGATGAGAGTAATTCTGCAGCTTTTTGTGTGTGTGGGTGAAAAAAATCCTTGACCTCCCTGTTGCATGTAATGAAATAGGCACTGTAAACCTCAGAGGTGTGCATATGGAAGCTGTGTGGCAGATGGGTCAAGGAAGTAATTTCATGCATAGATACATCAAGCTTCCTGAAGGCTCCTCAAAACAAAGCGCTCTAAGTTGGTGCACTACCAGACATGAGGGTCTACAATTTGCAAAATATACAAATATATAACCTATGGCACTATCATTTCAAGCAGGATTTCCTTGATTTGCATGTTAGCTACTCTTTGTGTGTACCTTCACTTGTAATAAAAATTATATCACTTAAAATGTTCATCAGTGAAATGAATTGTTTCGCCAAACTTGCTGATAGTGCTTTATATCTGTCAAAATGTAGTGCAGAAGTGTAGACTGTAAGAACGTATAGAAAGATGGACTTTCAACACTAATTAGCCTATGGAGAGTTTTTAAATAAAACGTACAGTTCGGCCTGCTCTACTGTGGTCACACTTAGAAAATGAAGATACACCGGAAAAACGAGCAGAACGACCTGCTCGTAATTTAATATAAAAAAGCAACAACAATAACATGCCAACGAAATAGGGATGGTCACAGAGAGATCTCCCTGTGTCCGAGTGAAAAGTCACTCAGTGAGACTCACGAGATAACCACGTCACGTGACCGACCCGGAGACCGCGGTCAGCGCACAGGCTATTCAATACTGGGTTAAATAATCCTTACATTCTTACATACAAATTTGCATATGATTCACGTCCAAATCATTGTAACGTTCCACAATGGGCCTACTGTTTCATGAAGAGTGCACCAATAACTGCGATGTCCTTGTAAATTGGGGGTTGGGCATTCTGAAGTTAGGAGTGACAGCAGAGTTGTATAAGGGATTTTGTGTTAATCCATCTTGGAGCGACAGCCCTCTTTAACTTTATCTCCTGATAATCTAACTTGTGTTACACTAGGCTACTGTGCTGACGGAAAAAGACAGTGCTTTTGGGGGAAAATATTGCAAATTCCATAGTACCTTTAGTAGCCTACGTTGGATTTGTCGTCTTCTTGTCTGTTTGTCGACAGATGGCAGCATTTCTTTATTTTTAGAATGACGAGCACGGCGGTAAGTCGGTCGTCCATCGATAGCACTTTTTGGATCGCATCATACGCTGACCAAGTAAAGATATTGCATTGTTATGTTCGCGCCAATTATGGTGTTTTTATTTTCATACAGGTATCTGAAATCGCCTCGCCGTGGCAGAGGCTTCAAATTTTCTATCAATGGGCGCTAGATAATGGAGGTAGGCTGAAAGAATTCTTTCAATCTTTCTATCCTATTTTTAATCACTTTAATTACTGTTGCTGTCCCTGCAGCTTTACTGGTCCTATGCTGAAGGAATGTTTATGTGTAGGATACGCTAGTGAGTAAATGCGACATTTTTGTTTCCAACATTATATTTCAGTGTTTCTGGTTCCATTGAGCCTGTGGGGAACATGTTTTATCTTATTTTATGGACAAAGTGTAATTTATGGACAAAACAAGCTTTCTGCTGATATGAAAGGTAAGTCTGTGATTGTTTGTGTCCGTCAGACAAAAGGACAGATCCATGGCTGTTGGTGTACTCCCCCATCCCCATCACCTGTATCTTCTTGTGCTACCTCATCACTGTATGGCTTGGACCAAAGCTAATGGCAAGCAGACAACCAGTCAACATCAAAGCCATACTCATTGTTTACAACTTCTCTATGGTGTGCCTGTCTGCTTACATGTTCTATGAGGTAAGTCAAAAGAGAATAAATCTTGACATGGCAGTCTGCAGGGGCAGAGGAGTGGTTGTTAATTATAAGCAATATAACACTGTAGGCAAACATTGAGCTTATGATTTGTTTTAACTTTCATGACTCCACTCTGTGAGTTTCTAAGATGAGATCAACGTTCAGTAAACAGGCTTGCACCGCCATATACATGTCAGTACAGTACAGTATTCTACATTTCTCTCTCTCTCTCTCTCTCTCTCTCTCCCCTAACCTTCCAAAAGTTCACTGTGACCTCCTGGTTGGCCAGTTACAGTTTACTCTGTCAGCCAGTAGACTACACACACAGTCCTTTAGGGATGAGGGTAATTATTTATTCATTTCTTTTATTTATTTTTTTCATGCTCTGATCTACACCCATCTGTATTTCTTAATTAATTACAAATGCACCATCCTTTTAAGTTCTACCCTTATTTTAGAGATGTGGACCATGGTAAACATTGAACCTAGTTTAATTGTTCCTTCTGCATAGATGGCCAAAGTGTGTTGGTGGTTCTACTTTTCTAAAGTCATTGAGCTGAGTGATACTGTAAGTCAACACTGTTACAGCACATTATTTAGCACACAGTTTCCAGGACTCTGTACTCATCCAAACTCTGCTCTCCCAGGTGTTCTTCATCTTAAGAAAGAAGAACAGTCAGTTGACATTCCTACATGTCTACCACCACTGCACCATGATCTTTAACTGGTGGGCAGGTGTCAAGTATGTGGCTGGCGGCCAGTGTAAGTTATAAATGCAAGCATACACAGAGTTTAGGCACTGAAGTATTGTAAGAGAATGTTTTTGATAAGGTCTGGAATGCTGCAGTGCCCTCAAAATACACCTGGGCCTGGAAACATGAACATGAGGCCTTGCTTTTAAGTAGACGAATCATAGGGTCATCATTCCAAATTTTCATCTGAAGCCCCTCAGTTATTTTGATGTGTTTGATATGTTGCTCTAGTAACTTTTGGGGTTTTGCGTGCATCCTCTGTATTTTTATAGCAGGTAGTTTTATTTTTTCAGTTTGAAAGTACCACTAGTCAGAAAATATGAAATAATACCAATGTCTTTTTTAAACCATTTTCAAAACATTTTCAAAAAGTGCTATTGTGCATAATTTATTTTTGTTCAGCATTCCTGATTGGACTCATCAACTCTCTGGTCCACGTGGTGATGTACATGTACTATGGATTGGCTGCCTTTGGGCCCCATATGCAGAGGTACCTGTGGTGGAAGCGCTATCTCACCTCCTTGCAGCTGGTAAGACATGATCATCATGTTGCATCCTCTAGGTCACGCTAATATCAACACAGGCAATTACAAAATGAGCTTAAAGCCATCCTCTTTATCCTTGAAGAATTAAAGCCATCCTCTTCATCCTTGAAGTCTAGCTTCATATAGTGTTGTTAGTAACAAATCTCAGATTTCTGTCACTGTTAAGTATATTAAGCCAGTACAAGAGTAGTTGTAACTATATGGATGTATAGATCAGTACTTATCCTTAGGTAGAGTGTGTAAGAGTTTTCAGGGATTGTTACAACACCCAAAACTGAGCTGACGTACTATTAACTAATTAACTAATAGCCTACTTTATGACTACTTTATGCCTACTTTATGTAATAAACAGCATAGTTAACCAGTGTCATTTGACTATTGCAGCTCCAGTTCCTCATTGTTACTCTCCACACAACCTACAACCTCTTTGCTGACTGCGACTTTCCTGACCCCATGAATATGGTTGTGGTGGCCTATGCCCTTAGCCTCATTGCTCTCTTCAGCAACTTTTATTACCACAGCTACATTGCCAAAAAGAGCAAGAGGGCGTGACGACACGTGTGGAAGGAACTGCAGCCTCTGATGTACCTACCACCTGACACGAAGCAACACTCTTTGTGATACACAAAGTGAATATGTGTACACCTTTTGGAAAATAAACCACTCACCTTAAAACCTGTGACTGTTATCACTTTTGGGTCAGGGATCAGGTTTAGTGAAAGCAATCTTGTAGAGATGCTGTAGCATCAGATACTTTGCCTGTGTACTGTGTCACAGTATCTTTTCTTACCTAAAGAATACACATTGCACACACACACACAAAGAGGGCAGTCTCTCTCCATACCATCCCCCTCCCCAATAGTTATTAGAGATGTAGTGTTTGCTGCGCTCTGGTGATCTGGCCAAATTGAAATAGACCCGACTCTCTTTCTCCTCCCCACTCCATTTATTTATCTAATCTCCCTTACTGACACTTCATCGGTCAGGGAACTCTGTGAACAGGGAGGACCAATCAGGGACTGCCAGGGAGGTGTGTCCATTTGCGAGATACCCGCCCTTCCCTGTTAGTTGAGTAGGGTGAGCTGTGCTCTGTGATGCGATAAGCCCCCACCTCCCCTCCCTTTGCCCTCAGCTGCACTGCATCACAGAGGAGGCCATCTGGGCCATGATCATGTAATTCATTCATTCCCTTGACTTCTTTGATCTGCATGCATTGCGTTCAGCATGGTTTCATTTAGTCACATTCAGATATATACTGATGAAAGGCTTTCGGGGTTGGTTTCCTGCACCCGCCACACTACAAGGGGACATCTCTCTGGAATCCATACAATGAGAGTCCAGCACTTCTAGGTTCCTGTTACCAGGTCCCTGGTGCCTATTAACCATCTGTTTATCACTATAATTTTTTGGCATCTTTTTCCAGACATTTGTTTCCTCTGTGAACAGCAAAGTGGGGAGTCTGTGTGTGTGTGTGTGTGTGTGTGTGTGTGTGTGTGTGTGCACTTAAAATATAAGCACTGTGTGCCAGTGATGGGCTCATCATCTTGTCATGCCTCATCCAACAATAAACTATAACAATGGATGCTGACAAGTACAGAAACCACAAAGGATGAGTGAAACATCCATTCTGTGAATAAAACAACTTCTGTACACACAACCTAAGGCCTATTTAGTACATGTTTACAGACCACAGAGCAACATAATTGCTTTATGCACAAAGTATGGATTATGTTAAATGTATATTTGTTTTTTTTTTTTTTGTAAAACGCTGTATTACCAACTTACCTCAGTCACTGGTGTAACTGGAGTCAACATTTTTAGGACTGCACTAGTGGTAAAGAGAGCACCTTTGGAAAGGAAAGCAGCAAAGTTTATCCCAACTTGTGCTTCAAAATACTTATCTGTCCTGCGCAATTCTTCCCAAGTGTCATTGTGGCACTAACTAATCAGACACATCCCTTTTGTGTAAGGGAACAGGGACAGTCTTAATGTAAGGTGTTGAGTCTACAGCCACTGGCTGCTTGGCTGCCGCTTTGAGCATGTGGAAGTGGACACATCCTGCCTTATATCAAATGGAAATGTTTGGAAAGGCTCTGGAATTTCCTACTCTCATGAGAGATTCAGAACTGTCACTACAGTCCGCCTGTCATTTGACACAGCCTTTTCATTGACTGTTTAAATGAAACCTCCAGCACTCTCAAAGGACTCCAAAATGGTGTGTATTGTCTGGGTGCTCCATATTACTTCAGTCCTCCTTTAAAGGCCAATTTCTTAGTGGCAACTGTCAGTTGAAGGACATTGACTGAAGTCACATAAGTAATAGCCATTTTGTGGGTAATCCTTTGTTTGACAACAGCTGTGGATTGAATGGAGAAAGCCTTCTTTGAAAAGAATGTGAGGTGTTACTCTCTGGTTATGCTGCTGGAATTCCATAATTTATTCATAAGTCCTGCTCATTTGTGCTGCACAGAAACAATGGGTTACACATGCCCGAGTGTGCTGTCTCACTCAGTATCAGCTTCTGACCAAAGGAGGGGTCACTTCTTCTCCATCTTCAACCACTGGTCCAAGACCATGCATTATTTGATAATGGAGTTTCATTGTGGGAATTATTTTTAAAATTCAGCAGGTTGCTGTCAGAGTGGTGATCCCGGGGTCCCCAGAATCAGTTAAAAAATCCTGGTGTATGAAGTAGCCACATCGAGATGAATGAAAAGTTAATTAAGCTTTTAATCAAAATAACACTGACTCATAATTTGTAGATTGAAGTTGAACCACTCATCAGACCAGCAGCATTACAACTACTCCACCATGCCCAGATTTAAAAATCCAACTTTTCAACGTATCCTAAATAGGTTAGGTAGGTTAAGGCATGGAATGTAAGTACAAAAAATCTATAGTTTGGTCAATTAAATGCTGACCTACTGTTACACTTTTTCTGCCTTCTTTGGTGGTAATGAATGCACAGTATGGGTTTCATAGGGGCTGGTGCCATAAATCTTCTCTTTTGTCTTGTTTTTACAGATGTTTTTACCCAAAGCCAGATGAAATGTACAGTGTTCTTAATGCAGAAATCATGGATTATATTATTCTGGTAGATTTGTTAAAAAATTGAGCTTTTTTGTTGGTCATCACTAAAAGTATTATTAAGGGTCCAATCATTTTTCATTGATCAAGTCAAGTCAGAGGTAAGGGCCTTGGACTGGGTTTGGGACTAATCTAGAGTTGTCACAGGCAACATTTGTCTTTGCCAGGGCCTTTATCACGGAGCATTAAACCAATCCAGATTGCCTTATCAATCATGCTTAAAGAGAGGGGTCAACACCTATTTATATTTTCTTTTCTGTAAAAGTAGTTAAATTAAGGCAGTCTGGGAGGGTGAATAATGGATAATATGCCAGAAGAGGTGTGATTGAAATTCAGTCAGTCAATTCAATCAGATGAAAAAAACAGCAAGCAAGACAATGAGTAAATATATCAATATTGTGAAAAGGAAACAATGCAGGTTAAGGAAGTCCAGTCTGCCGTCTGATTACTGTTTGCTGTCCTGATTGGCTGAACAGTTTTGTTTTCCCACTGAGTTGACCTTTAACAGGTTCATGTGGCTCCCTCTGTGTTGAAATTTTCATCAGCTTCTCTGCTGTTAGGCTCAATTGCAGTGTGCAGTTTGCAGAGAGAGAGAGAGAGAGAGAGAGAGAGAGAGAAGGTAAAAGAGATGTGTGCAGTGAGTAAATTAATATGCAGTCATCTTTCGCTGATTGACCCGATGGCTGCCTTTGCCTATTGTTTAGAGAAATGATCATTACAGGATTGCACAAGGACATGTTCATACACAGCACCTCAAATCCTTACCCTTCCTCGGCTTATCATGGCATCTTATCTGATGGTCAGAGGTTTCAGTCACATGTGACTCATCTGCCCATGCCTTTATCACTGAGCCTAAAACATTAGATCAGAAATGATGATGGCGCCTATCTCAGCTTACCTCACCTCCTCCAGGCATCAGGAAACACATTGAAAACATGAACAGTGCATTCTTTAGCTTAGCTGACCCTGGGTACCTCGTGAGGCAGCTAATGTCCTAGGTCAGTTATGGGTCTGTCATGCCAAAGATGGAGAGGTTATATTTATAGTGCATCCAGGCAATTGCTTCTGGTGGAAAGTAATCCACTCAGGGTTCAATGCATATACAGCCATTAACAATGACCTCTGATGTGTACCAGGTTACATTTAGACACAGCTGGGTTTTTCTGGGATCTACATAAATTATTGTCTTAAACAATCAAGACACTAAATCATCATATGTTTTTTATCTGTCACACTTGAGCCAATAATCTGTTAATTTATTTAGCATGATAGAGTGTTGTTCAGTCTGCTTGCACTATGAGATTCAGACGAGTCTGCTTCTCTCTTACTCCTCTTTCATCTTGGGCCCTTCATCTTTGGCATTGAAAAGCAGCCACTCACCTCTAGACAAAACAAAAGGCCAATTTGATAGATGTATTATCGGTATTGCTCTGGCTTTATTTCCAGAGCTGTGACCAGAAGATCCATGTAGAGTGGTGAGACTGGGGGGGGGGGGGGGCCTCATCAGTGGACCATTTGTCTCTGCATTATTCAGAACAAAACAGTCTAGGTCCACCACCACCCCCACTACCCCTCTGCTCTCTTTCTTTCTCTCTCTCTCTCTCTCTCTCTCTCTCCATGCCCACTCCTGGAGAAACACACATATCTGCACCTTGCAGTGAAGCTTCACTTTGCTGAACACAAAGACAAAGGACCTCACACACATGTGTGTTTCCCAAGTCCCTGGCAATATTAAATATTAATATTGGCACAATTTCTCCTGCTCCTAGGGAGGAGCGGAGAGCAGGCTTGTGGTCATCAGTGAGTTATGTGTTTGTCCCAGTGGCAAGACGTTTGTCAAAATCAATTCTATGTCGGGCAAGAGAAACAGCCGGTGTTTAAAAGCTGTGTTTCAGCGCTGCCAGCCCCCAGGCTTGTGGTCATGGATGTTTGTTGATGTGTTAGTGTGTGTTATCTTCCTTTGAGTGTGGAATTTTCCCTTTGAATGCTGTTTGTGTGTGTGTGTGTGTGTGTATGTGTGTGTGCACGCTCGTGCACAGTCTAGTATCGTAAATATGCCATGCATAATCATGACAGTGTTTTGATTACATAAAATCCCTTTTTGTTGTTGTTTGCGTGTGTTTTTTGTGTTGTGTGTGTAGTGTGTATGTGTCTTGTGCTGCCTGCTCAGAAGTTGTTGTAGCAGCCCGCTGCATTTACAGTCAATCATTATTCATGTGCTGTGCAGGCCCAGCCCTGGCTAGCGCAAGAAACAAGGCATCAAAGCCCAAAGATGCTCATCCAGTTCTCCCCCCTCTCCACCCCCTTGTTCTCATAGGAGTGTGCTCTTCTCCTTTTGAATCTCTCTCTCCCCCTCTCACTCCTCATCTCTCACTTCATTGAATGATGCCCCACCCCCTCCCTATCCAACACTCACACACCATGCGCAAACACACACAAACACACACAAACACACACACACACACACACACACACACACACACACTGGGGGTCACCTGACGCAGCAGATAAGCCACTGAGGGCTGCAGGCCCCCTCTGGGTGTGCAGTAGAAGTGAATTACAGCACCGTTCCGCGTTATTAAACATGACACTCTGCTAAGATAATGGAGCCTTTCTTCATCCCCATTTGAAATCCTAATCTCATTTCTTTGATTAATGGGCCCTGATCTGCATATCAAGGGCCCTTGCTAATTTACTCTGGCAAATCCCCTTTCATGATGTGCTTGCAAAATCATAAAAAAGAAAAGAATATATATATACATATATATATTATCTGTCCCCATGATCTTCCATGTGCTCTTCCAATATCTTGTCAGATGATGCATTCCGAGTTAGAATGAGAAGCAGAGAATTGCTGTGGTGGTGTTAGAGAATCCACTGCACCAATGTGAGTGGAGAGTGGAATGGCTCTGGGCCTCTTCCTATCGTTCCTGTCCTCTACTGTGGGTGCACACATCATCCCCCTCTTTGCTGCCCTGCCACCTCAGCATCAGGAACTATATGTGACCTTTCCAGCTCAGTGGAGCCTGCCGGGCTGGGCCTGGGGAGTGCTGGGGCTCCCCTCCATCTGATATGTCTCCCCTGCAGGCCCCGTCATTGACTTGGGCAGCTATCTGGGGTTAATAATAAAAGACTCCATCTCCTAGGCGCTCATGTGAATGTGTGTGTGTGAGAAAAGGAGACAGACAGAGAGAGAGAAAATAGTCCCTCTCTCTCTCTCACTCTCCCTCTCTCTTTCACTAAAGCAGAAGAGGCTTGAGAAGAATGTTGAAGCTGGCAGCAACCCCCTGCAACAGTGTAACCAAAGATCTTTGAATATTGCTCCGTTTCAACCCTCTCTGGTGTAACATATGCACAGCTGCCCATTGGAAACCCTTTAGTATTGATCAGAGGCTTCTGATAGAACTGCAGTGGCCAACTTGTGGCTCAAGAAGAATGCAACCGAGAAAGGACAGACATTTTCTAAACCCTGCCAAGATTCTCTGACACTTTGCACTTTGCGAGAGGAGGGGCACACACAGTTAAGAGGAGGAGGAAGGAAAAAGAAAAAAGCCTCACCCTTCTTCCTACCACTTTCTTGTGCTCTCTCTCTATATATCCTCAGAGGTCAGAGGTCTGATTTTGTAAGCCGTTCATGCCATAACAAAAACAAAAATGGATGACCCTCACATGGATAGAGCAGAATAAGGCAGAAGGCAAATGCTTACAAATCAAATCTCCTCTGCACCTCACCTTACCTAAGCAGGGCTTGACATTTGCTAGTCTGTGTTTTGTGTGTTGTTCTATTGTGGGGGAAAGAAAAGAAAATATTGTCTGAAGGAAGCTCATGGTTGCACACGATTAGTCTTCTTTTCTTTCAGGGAGCTGTTTGTGAAAGCACCGAGGAGCCTCAATGAACTGCCTTCACATGATTGGAAAAGATATTTAGAAAGTGTATTTTCCTCCCTCCTACACTGTTCTTTTTCCTTCTATCTGTGGCCCTTTGCCAGAGGCACAATAAGTTAATTAACCAGCTCATTTCCAGAGCACCTCAGAGGAACTTGAAAGGCAGAGATGGCTAATTTATGGGTTAATTAATAAGATGAGAGAAAGGTAAACACGCTGGGAATCAATTTTGCAAATGCCGCCACAAAGTCTGCCGTGAGGGTACCTGCCCGCCCCAAAACGAACACACACATTATGGGCTCTCAGCCCACAGCTCCATGGATTGTTCTGGAACAAATGAAGAAGAAGGCCAGGCTGGCAGCAGCCTGAACAATGTGCACTTACAGCTTTGTCTGCCTGCACTATTAGGATGTGAAATGGGAGGAATCATTTAGACAAGTAAAGTAATGGTTGTCTCCCTTTCTTCGCCTCTTCAGACCGAGAAATGAGCAGTTGTGTGGTTAGATGGGAAAATACTAATAGTGCTTGATGTCTTTTGCAGTCTAGCCCTGTGATACTTGGCTGTATTTCTCAAAACTATTTTGCTGTATCAAATTTTGTCTTATTAAAATGTGTGCAGTTGCATAGCCACAGTGGTGTATGAGAAGTTAAGTAAAACCTGTCTCAATTTTGTGCATGTAAATGAAAAAGTAGCCTGCCCTCTTCTCTGTGGAAACAGAATGGCACACTGACTTTTCTTACTAAGGTGGGCATGACATACACAGACTCACTCTCCTGGCAGAGATGGTTTTCTTTCAAGAATGACAGCCTGCAAAGAAAAAAATAAATCTGATTACAATCATGCAAGCTAAATTACTTTGCAGATGGAGAAAATAACCTGGGTAAGATAATGAGCGGGTGAAACCTCAGTGTGATTGGCACCCCAAGCATAAATAACCTGGAATTATCCATAATAACCATGGTAACAGCATAGTAATTGCCAGAAAGTTCTCCTGTCTTCGAAGAAAAGCGGAAAAAACGATGGAGAAATTAGTCCTTGCAGTTAAGTCTCCATTAATTGTAAGCATTGTGTGCATTTATTTATGTCACCAAAGGCCTGCAGACATTCAGTCTCAGAGGGGTCCATTCTCTTGCCCAGAATGAAAGTAATTAGCACAGGGACCCCCTCTCCTCCCCTTAAAAGATGGAATCACATCCCTCCATAATCCACAAATCCGCCGATAAGGAAGGCTGAGGCTCTAGAAATAATTTGAAGTGCCAACATTTTAAATGTGACGTTTCTTTCTTTTTTTTTCTCTCTTCTTCTTTTCTTCCTAATTATTCACATCCAACAATGTGCTGCTGCTGTATGGCTTCCATGAGACTACAGGCGCTTTTTCCAACCCACAACAGATGTGTGAAGGATTTATAGTTCTGTTTCTCTCATTGCTATCAGTGGAGTGGGCCTAGCTAGGAAAATGGGTGGTGATATGGTACTAGACTACTAGAGGTAGAGCTGGTGCAGTCTAGTGTTTCCACATAACTTTTCCAGAGTCAGTGGAAAAACATCTTTCTGAAGACATTTAGTCCTGCGTATGGATTGTTGAAACTAAGCTGTTTTGATAGCCATTTACACAGGTGCTCTGTAGTCAATTTTGTATCTTTATACAAGATGTATGGAGTTGTACAATTCTATTAAATTTATAGATAAGCCACTGAGGGCTGCAGGCCCCCTCAGGGTGTGCAGTAGAAGTGAATTACAACACCGTTCCACGTTATTAAACATGTTGTACAATTCTATTAAATTTAGCTTAATAGTACAATCAGGTAGGCATGTGGAGTGAGGATATTTAAATGCATAGGGTGCCTAGCCTCTGAGAGTCGCAGAGCAAATACTGCAAAAAGCAGTGCCATGTTGCAGAGACTTGCTATTCATTCCTCTCTGCCTATAACACTATGCTTATCACTGCCAGGTTGAAAGAGTACCACATCAGGAAAACACCAAACTCCTGTATTGTCTTACAGATGTGCTAAATTCATGCAAGGAATACTTGCAGACAAACTGCACTGAGGTGCTTTATGACATCCAGCAGAGCCACTAGTCTCCTTGACAAACTCTTGATGAACCCAATGCTGTTTGTCTGGCCCAAGACCGTCTCTTTGCTGACTGAGAACAGAGGCCTTACAATGACAGAAACAGCTGCCCGATCCATGAACTTAACCATTAATGCCTAATGAATCAGTGAATCCGTGGAAGTGACAACCATTGAAATTTTTTGATCAAAACTGAACATTGGAAGGGCTTTGTGCTTTCAGAGCAAGTGCCTTCTTTACGCGTGCGCCCATCTCAGCATCAGCACCATCTTTTTTCCATAAATTCTCCAATTATAAAGATATTATGCAAACGGGTATTCAGCAGCTTTTTCTCTCAGCAGCCTTTAGGCGACAGAAAATGTTTGGCATCCCCAAAGTGGGAGCGTGCTGCAGAAGGACGGAGAGAGAAAGGTGGAGCGAGGAATGAGTGGAGTGTTGGGAATGGTGATGAGGGGGTGGAGGGACCAATAGAAGTATGGGGAGCAAGGATGCTGGACAGTATAGCAAATGCGTAGCTAAGAATCCATTTATGAGCAACTAGGATCAGACTTGCCGAACAAGACTGGACCTGTTTGACTTTTCAAGAGTACTGTCATGTTACATGAAGATTTTAAAACAAATAGCATAGAGATGGAGAACCCTGAATTTACTTAGAAATACCATTTCACCCAGCAGTAGCCCCTGTCCTAACCCCCCCCCCCCACACACACACACACACATACACACAAACACACACACACAACTCTGTTGGGGGACAGTGCTGGGCTTTGTTCCTCCTCGTCATTGCTCACATTCCCAGAACAGCCAGGCTTCAGTTCCAGGCAGATTTCACAGGAGGAGGGACAGGGCCCTGATCCAGCCCCCGGGCAGCCCCTTTTCACCCCCAAAAGCTAAGGCCATGGCTCTGGGATTTATTTAATGAAATAGGCTCTTGCCCAACCAATGGCAGTGGACTAGACAGCGGTGCCGCAAGGTAGTACTTATAGGACTGAGTGGGCTTTCAAAAGACAGGCCTCATTGTACAAGAATATTATAAGAAGAAAACTGCATTTTCCAATGATAAGAATATAATAAGCAGTCTATTACCTCTGGTTTTGGCAACAGCGATATAGACATCCAACACACAGTATATGTCTCCCAAGAGATGATTAGAAGGACTGATAGAAAAAATGGTTCATAGCAGTAAGGAAAGGTGCCAACTACCATCAAGCACCAGCAAGCTTCCAGTGCAACAGATAGCTGTTGTGTAATTGATCATGCTGGCAAAGTAGCCTCGGTCTCAGAGTGGTATTTCATGTTGGTTGCATTTGGTGTATTTGATCGAATTTCCTCTTCTAGATTGAAAAAAATGATTTCCAACTGGGACCTCTGGTTTCTGAAATTCATATTTCTTCTTGAAAGTTCATTTATACATCTCCACTTGACCATGTAAGTCTGTGCCAGTGGCTGAAATTAGACATTATTTTACCACCATCTGATCTTAAACAACTATTCAACTCTGACATTTGTTTCCTGACCTACTGCCACAGATTATGTTAACACATTTGCATTTGTTATTTCTGGCATCAGGTTAAACCAAAAACATCATTAATTCAAAATCAAGAGTCCCTTTGAATTGGTAGTCCAAAACAGTTGATATTTTCATATACTACCTTAAAGGACTTGTGTGCTTGTGTGTTTTCATATACTAACTTAAAGGGCTTGTGTTCTCCACACCCATGGGGCCTGCTCCTTCTTGTGTGTGCAGTATGTGTGTGTGTGTTTACCTCTCCTCTTTCTCTGGGCATGGGTGTCCCCATGCCCCCCTTCAGTTGGCCCCCAATCCAAAAGAATTGGAGCAGACATCTCAAGCCCTGGCAACAGCCCCATACTAATGGAGATGCGGTGTAGAGACCATCCCCCTAAGGGACACTGAGCTGGAGCAAATCACAGGGACGTGCGTGCAAATATGACATCTTATCCGCTGCTGGCATCACAAATCATTCACACCAGGATGTACGCTTATCCGCACATGTACACACACAAGCAACATCCTCACATGTACACACACACACACAAGTGTATAATCCCCCAACACACACACTTACATTCACACAGAGGGAACACCCTGTCACCCCACCCCACCCCCCAACTTACACACACACAGATGCAGTCACAGACACAAACAACAAATCCATCCCAATGGGCTCTGACAGGCAGGCCCCACCCACCCCACCTCCTCATTTGCTCTTCGCAGCATCCATTTTGTGCCATACGCAAACACAGGTGAATCATTGTGCAAATGTGTGTGTGAGTGTGTGCATGTGTGTATGTGTGTATGTGTATATGTGTGTTGGCCTGTTTCTGCAACCTTGTCAGTGGCTGCACTAGCCAGCCTGTTGATATGCTGCCACTGTATAAGCAGGATCACTAGTGATATCTGGGAGTGATCATGCAGAGGTTTAGACAGCTGCGCTCTGCTTTGTTTTGAGTAGCGAGCCTCACTTGGCTTTTGCAGGTGATTGCAAAGTATGTGTTTGTGTGTGTGTGAGGGGGGGGGGGGTGCGGTGGATGGGGTTTGGCTGTACAGTTAGAGGAGAAGGCAAGGCAGCAGCACTCTGAAGCAGAGAGGTGGGCGGGCAAACACATCTGATGTGGACAGGAATGAACTGCGACAGCTCGGCTAAGGACGAAGGAAGGAGCTTATTTCATGGCTGATTTGTTTTAATATCTGGAGCAACAGCAGGAGAGTGCAGGGCAGAGAGACAGCACTGTGGAGACAGAGAAAAAGAGAAGGTGTGTGTGTGTGTTGTGTGTGTGTGTGTGTGAGAGAGAGAGTGAGAGGGAGAGAGAGAGATGAAAGCCAGAAGTGGAGTTGAGGGGCTAGGAGAGGGATGAGACTGGGGAACAGTGAGAGACTGGAGAGGGAGAAAGTGGGAGTACGAGTGAATGAGTGAATGAGAGAGAGAGAGAGAGAGACAGGGGAGTTTAGAATGGATGAATGAGTGTTGGCAGGTGGTCAAGGCTGATTGGTAGAGAAAAACAGCTTGAAAACAAGCAGAGAAGTACAGAGAGACCAGATGAAAAAAGAAGAGAAATAGACAATGTGAAAAATTAAAACACAGCGTTCCAGGTGTCTTTTGGTTTTACAAACCTGGGCTGAGAACATTATTCTCTTTTAATCAGTTCAAAATGTTAAATGTACAGTAAAAATGGCTGCATTCAACAGCTTTAAAAGCCCCACTGACTGCAATCACAGAGTTGATTAAAATTCAAAAGTGTCCTTGTCTCTATTGTCCTCCCTGTAGTTACTTGTGCGATTCATCTTTGTCTTACTTTTTTAAGGGGGTTGGATTAGGGTTTAGGGCCATTGAAACAGCACTTCTTCAAAACTCGTACTCTTCGAACAGTGTTTGGAGCAAACCAAATGAAATTCTCTTTGCCTATCTACCAACCTTTTTTGTTTAGCATGTAAGTGTGGCTTTTGAAAATTCATCGCAGATTCCTAAGTACCCGTCCTTCTTTCTGTATGGTCGCTCGAGCACTGAGCTTGGAGTATGTTGGGAGAGAGCCAAAGAGGCATGGTTGTTTGAAAGGCGTCCTTGAACACACTCAAACAACAAAGAGCACTCCCCCATAATGCACTGCTTCTCTTCCGATCCAATTCGCCACTGGTGTCATTGGACCAGCGCATAAATTGATGACACTATTAGCTATTTGGGCAAATGCCATACTTTTCTCTCAGCCACTCTGCCTTCCGCAGAGTGACAGCTGGTCGCCATGGCACCTGCTCTGGTTCTCCAGGCCCGCCTGCCCTGTTGTTCCAACTGTGATCTGTGTCCTGAAGTGTGAGTGTGTGTGTGTGTGTGTGAGCGCATGTGTATATGTATGTATGTGTTTCTATGTTTGAATGTGTCTGTGTGTACATGACTGTGTCTGTAGGATCACTCATTGTGTGATGTCACTCCCTCGCTGGCTCGCTGACCTGGGCGTGTCAAAATCAAGCAGGTGTCAAAACTCGACCGGCGGAAAGTGCCGTAGGCCGGAAAGCCACAGCCTCTCAATCTTTTCTGTATTTCTGTTGGACCATCGCCACTCAGAGCCCCTTGTTTCATCCCTGAATCATCATTAGTGCCAGCCTGCAATTGCTCATGTAGATGTGCTCGCCTTTGCCACTGAGACGGTCTTACAGGCATCAGGCTGGTGAGTCACTACAACAGGACGAATGGGAGGAGAGAGAGAGAGAGAGAGAGAGGCGGCTTTGTGTGTGAAAGCCCCTCCCTACTGCTGACGAGCACGGAAATAATTACATCCTTTCAATTATGGCTGAATAACTTAACTCAGGAACTTTGTGTATGATTTGTGCTGCACTGAAAAGCCGCCTCTTCCCCTGGGGGCTGTGGAGTAAATGTAATGAAAGGCTTTCTGGGTGGAGTGTGTGTGTGTGTGTGTGTGTGCGTGGGTTTGTGTGTATGTGTATGTGTGTGTGTCTGTGTCTGTGTGTGCGTCTGAGTGTGTGTGTGAGAGAGATTAGTTGAGGGTGGAGTGTTGGAGGCATAGTGACAAGGCCCTGAGGAAGTTGACTTATGACATCAGCATTCCTCAGCCATTCAAATTGCACTTGTCGGAGTACTTGACTGGAAGTGAGTGTGCATGTTTGTCAGTGTGAACATGTATACGTGCATGTATGTGTGTGTGTGTTTGCGCATGTGTGTGTGTGTGTGAGAGAGAGAGAGAGAGAGGGAGAGAGAAAGAGAGAGAGAGAGAGAGACATACATGTGTATTTACATGCAGGTGTAGGTTTACATGACTGTATCTGTGTGCATTGATATGTGTATATGTGTATGAGTGTGACTGCATGTGTGTGTGTATGTTCCTCTCTGAAAGAATCCCATTTTGTGATCCCTTCCCTGCTACTGATGCTCCAGTTAGCTAATCATCCCTGCAGTTCTCCTTTCTCTGTGGTGTCATTACTCTGCATTCCACATGACTGGCAGAGTGATAAACAAACTGTGAAATGCATTAACATCGGCCCCAGAGAGAGGGAACGCCAGACTCACTTTTTGCTGTGATGTGCCCTGCTTTCTCAAATCTGTTTGCCTCCCATTATTTGGAACCGATAGCCATGACTCTCTTAATCAACACGAATCGAAGACTGCAGAAGAGCCATTATTCTCCGCTCATTTCGAGATGGGGTGTGAAGAGCCATTATTCTCCGCTCATTTCGAGATGGGGTGTTATTCTCCGCTCATTTCGAGATGGGGTGTGAAAGAATGTCGAGGAGCATGAAAAACAACGATCCCGACGTCTGAACGTTCTTGTCTGAGAGAACTCGAGCTTTGGAAGGACAGTCTGGGACTGCCGGTGGGGCCCCTTGACGTGCTTATGCTGGCCTTGAGGGGGTGTTTATTTTTGAGAGAGGAGGCCATTTTTCAGTCTGGCACATGGTTTACCCCTGCACCACGACAGGGGCCGGCCAATGGGGGAACTGGAGACGAAGTTGAAAGTAGGAGAAACGCCAAAGGAGCAGCTGGTTCGAGTCGGCGGGACTGACATACATTCTAAACCATAACAGTGCACTTGTAACCTACACACTGAATAGTGCCCTGGAGATCAACAGTGTTCCCAATTACCTAAATGTTCAGACATGTTCAGAAAAGGTTTGGGATTGGTGTTGTGAAACAGCTTTGCACAGCTGATGTATTTTTACTGTTGCTGAGTGCTGTTTATTGTTTACTTGAGTTTGTGTGTAAACAGACTGGATAGTGACCATGTGTGTGTGTGCGTGTGTGTGTGAGAGAGAGAGAAAGAGGGAGGGAGGGAAGCCGTAGACAGAGAGACGGAGAGAGAGAGAGAAAGAGACCCAGGAAGGGTGAGACACAGGTCCTTCCTTATCTATGTTGACTATTAAGAGCACGGGAGAGTGGCTTTAGGGGGAGACTTGCATAGAATCATGAATAATCAACCCCTCCCTCTGTGCTCCCTTAATTAAGAAGGGTCAGCATACTCACATCCCCCTTCCTTCCCACGAGGCTCTTGGAAGTGTCAGGGTGTGTTTGTGCATGGCCGAGTTGATGATTTCTTTTCTTTACTGTTTTTTTTTTTTGTATGGAGGATCCCATGTACTGTTGATGCTGACATAACAAACCCCTACTGCTTTCACAGGGACTCCATTTTGAATAATGTCAAAAGGGCTTGTTTAAAGAAAAATCCAAAGTGTTTAAAGGAGAAATCCTGTTGTTCGAGCTCACAAGCTCACGTTCGAGCTCGAACATAACAGTAAACTGGCAGCTATAGTTAACAAAGCAAAGGAAAATGAAACGGAAAGTGAAATGCTGTGCATATTTTGGTTAGCATTAGCTGCCAATTCGCTATTCAGTCTATGTTGTACCAAATTTTCTCAGTCTTTTTCCTACTGGCAACCCTCGGAGACCTTGAACAGTGCTATGGATTGATTCACACTGGATTTTTCCATTAAGAAAAACAAAAGCTTCAGCTGACAGTGATGGTCTGTGAGATGCCGTCTACTACCAAAGTGTAACCTGGCTATTCTTGTGTGGGGCAGTGTGTGAATAAGCCGAGGTGTGGGACGAACATGGTGGTGGGGGGTGGTTGTGTACCCAACCTCCAATTAAAATGACTGATGAGGTATGACACACCTTGCCGGCTGCATGTTATCAGTCATTAGGGAGAGTGCGGCAGATTATGTGTGCTGTGACCCCATGGAGTGATCAGTTGCCACTCTCCTCCTCCTCCTATCCTTCCTTTGCTCCTGTTTCTCTCTCTCTCTCTCTTTCTCTCTTCTCTTTCTCTGTCGCTCTGAAATGGCCCTTTCCCCTTCCTTTAGTGCTGCTCTATCTTTAGCCCATGCGCAACAAATTTGTCGCATCATTCACAAGTTGAACATTTGTGGTACCAACCCTGTTGGGGAACACAAAAGGATACAACCATTTTCCAGCCATTTTTTTTCTTTTGGACTAATGGAGCTGGGCTTTAGTTGCTATGTGGGCGTATGTTTCTGTAATGGCTTCCCCCTGGTGTAAAACTGATACTTGGGCCGATCTGGATGCAAGCAAACCATCTGGTGGTGCTCTCACCAGACAATAGCCTCGTGTGTGTTTGCAGGCGGATGGGGGTTGATGGAGAGCATTTGGCTCCTGATGCACTGGGCCAGAACGCACTGCTCAGTGGACAGCCAGAGCCTAGCAACCCGCAAAAACCTGTCTGTCTATCTGTCCATCTATCCACCAGCCCGCCCCACAGAGGACAGAACAGCCCCAGCACAGACTCCATTTAGTACAGGAGAGTGGGGGTGGGTAGGGGTAGGGAATGCTGTTAGGGGCCTCAAAGCAACACCAAGACCCAGCCACTCATGAATTCTGTATGATTTACAATCATTAATTTACTGCCCCCTTTTTCCCTCGAGTGCCTGGATGAGTGGAGAGAGGCCTGGCCACTCAGGTAGAGAATAAAAATCCCGGATGTACTCTGCCTGCAATGACAGGAGCAAGCCCACAATGAACCCCAGGGCAGATGAAGCAGCAATGCATGAAGAGGCGCACATGGACCTTTGCCTGACAAAGTAGGTGGATAAAAGCTCACGGCTGTAACAGTGAGGCTTTGTTTGCCCTGTAGAGGTGTAACTCATCACAGAGGCTGGGCACTGCCTACCCCATGTGGCATTGGAAACCACACGCAGTGGTGCACCCTGGGATGCCTAGCTCATCCGTGTGAATGTGCTATCCTATAGTGTGGTGCTGGTGGAGACAACAGAAAAGCAATTAAACACGATTTCACAGTGGCACTCAGCAAGTCAGACGGGTCTTGATTTTGTTTATGGAACACTCATTAAGCTCCTCAAGCAAATGAAAGGAAGGACGCCACACACAATGAGAGGTTCAGTCTCTCAGTCTCCTACTCTCTCTGTCCCTGTCTCTCTCACACACACACAAACACTTTTTCTTGCATTTTTTTCTCTCTGTCTCTGTCTCTCTCTCCATCCTTCCTTTCACCTGAGTTCTTCACAAAATATAACAAAAACAAATGAAGCACAGCATAAAATGTATCTGTTTTAAAGGTGTAACAGGGAGTATTAGGGGAAAAAAAAACATTTTAAGGGGAAAATATTACTCCAAATATGATTCAGTCACAGGGTAGTGTTTCATTTACAAACACCTAACTGTAAAACAGTGCTTCACAAACTGCTCTCTGTCATTCCCCACTGTGAAGAACCCCAATGCAGATGTACTTCATCATTCTTTTGTCGATTGATTTTGTCGTCTTGTCTGACATAAATTGATCCAAAGTTTATTGTTTATGTATTCTCATGTGTATTGAATGTGAGTGTGTATGTGTGTGTGTGTGTATTTGCTTTTTATTATTCCAATGTAAAAACATTATTTTCACACTACAGTTACAATGTCACATCTAGTAGGACACATTCCATACCTTGACTTCTTAAAGTATTATTACAGTACATTTCAGCCATGGCCTTAAAGTGTTATTGCAGTACATAGCCCTGTTTTCAGAGGCCACCGAGTGCTGTCGGTTGGAAAAAGACAACAGGAACAAGAACAACAGGGTTGTATATATAGGTTAAAATACACCAGAATCCAAAGTTCAAAGTTCAAAGTTGCTTTTATTGTCAATTTCTTCACATGTACTTGACATGCAAAGGAAAGAAATTACGTTTCCCACTATCCCATGCGTGTACGTGTCCCTTGAATATCCCTTTAATAAGTTGTCTGGCCCTCACTGTGGGTGGACGTCTGTTTAATATCAATGTCCTCATTGTTTTTTAAAATTCACTGTGGAGAAATGCTTTCTCTAATTCATTTTAAGAGCCCCTGGTATCTCCATCTGGTAAAACGCCTGTGCATACGCTTCTATGGAGTCCATTGCTCCTTAGCGACTTTTTAAGATCATGGTTGTGCTCTTGGATAGTTGGAGATAATAAAGGGAATCCCACAGGGAGGAGGCCATTTTAGACAAACCGTGCTGACAAGGCACCGACATCGGCACGCTCTAGGCCATCTCCCGCACTTCTCCCAAATACCTGTCAGCACCTTCCTTATGGGGAGTGAGACCTCAGGCCCAGGCTGACTCCAGCTCCTCACACCAGCACTGTGGTAAGTTAACCTGTCAGACTTCTGTCCACGTCAGCTCCTGTCTCAGTCATGCTTCTGTGAGTAGCAATCGAGCTCACGCTGACAAGGATTCATGGACAAAGAGCAGACACTCCAGCTAAATTATATATGGCCTATGACTCTTTAGCTGCTCTAGAAAGCACTTTTCTTCTTAAATATTACATCCAGTACACTACATAGTATTAGTATACATGTATATGAAACAATCCTCACGACATATACTAATGACTAACACATACTGATAAAAACAGTATTAATAAATAATAAAATTTTATATTTAGCTGTGATACATTTACCAGGCACTGTGCATGCATGAAGACATAGAAGTAACAACCATCTTAAATAAACAGAAAAAAAGTCAAAGCACTTGTCAGTTGTTTCTCATCTTCTGCCATTATCAGAGTGGTCAAATTAGATGGTTTTCTTGGAACTTTCTTCTCCTGTGCTGTGAGCTTAATGGATTAGAGTGGCGTTATCTATATTACTGATCTTATCACATGGCCATCCTTTAAGAGTTCTGCCCTTCTGGAGCTGCCTCTGTTTGATACTCATTTCATCCTTATTTAAACATGCAAATGAGGGGAGGCTGTGGATGCATCTGTCTCTGCAAATACACACACGTCACAGCTATCAATGCCTCCCCCCAACACACACACACACACAAATACACATAGTCTTTTCAGTCCAAACCTTTGAAGGCAAATGGGGCCCAAAGGCTCTGCCTGCTGTGCCGTAAAATCTCCCCCTAACTCTATTAAAGGCATCCCACCAATCACACACCATTGGGTTGAGACAGAAGAAAAAGCCATTTCCACACATGCCATTTCCAAGCCATCCAGGGTGATTAAGTTCTCGCTCTATCTGTCTCTCTTGCCCTCTCTGTCTGTTTTGTCTCTCTGTGTCTCACTGTATGTGTGTTCATCTGAAGCTCTTCATTTCAAAATCGACTCGAGAGAGAAACAAAAGCCTATTTCCTCTTCCCATTTCTGAGAAAATGTTGTAAGACAGTCAGGAAGTATCAAAAAAGGGGGTTGTGGGCAGGGTTTGTGGGGACCTAACTTGCAAATCCCACATGCCAGTGTTGGGGTGAGCTTGGAAAGCTGATCAATTCCCTCAATTTCCAACCAGACTGCTCTGCAGAGACACTGCTGCCATTATAATACGTTGCTCTTTAAACAGTAGGCCTTTACCACAGCTGCATCCCCTAGGCCCCAGAGGAGACATCAGTCCCTCCAATGGTAAATACAGCATTAACACAGCCAATAAAAGCCAGTGTCCTTTAGATAACACCCATCAGTCAACTGACATCATTTGCTGGTCACTCCTCCTGTTTGTACTGGCTGTCTCTCCCGAGACCCGAGGCTCTCACCGTCGAATTGTAACAAAGAACAGAGGGAGGGAACGAGTGAGAGAGAAGAGAAGGAAAGAGAAAGAGAGAGAGAAGAAAAAAGAGAAGGCTCAGGGGGTTGGTAGAGGAAGACTTGTGTGAAAAGCAGCTAAGAGCTTCTGTCACCTCCGGTGTGAACATAACAGAGCTGGATAGGGATAAGTGTGGGGAAGGGGGGGGGGGGGTCAGTCGCACACTCTGGAAATGGATTGGATGGGAGGGAGGGCTCTTTCACCAATGAACCTCTCATCAGATGATCTGTGGCTGGCTTTGGGGTGGGGGGTGTAGGGGGAGGCAGAGGTGAGAGAGGTACCCTTGTGAGAGAGCCAAAGTGTCACATTCTCTATGTAGCCTGTGCCAGGGCTTGAACCAATACACAAATGCCTAATTGACATGACCATCTCAATCATCACACCGCCAGCCCAACAAATGTTCAGTCTGGTCTTGCCCTGAAATCCAACACTACTCACTCAGACTTTCTTTTTTTTTTTAAAACGACCTGGTTGGAAGAAAGACAATATTTAACTGAGTCCCACAAACACACCCTGTGGGATTTTTTTTACCTCATTTTGAATGACAAAAATACACACCCATTGTGCAAGGTGAAAGGAGTTTTTGTGGCCCAAACTGACATGCCTCCCAGGCACCGACTGTGCCAAGACATTGCAAAACAAAAGCTTCAAGCAATTCCTTCTCTCTCTCTTTCTCTGTAAGCTGTGCTCCTCTCTTGCCTGGCACTGACTCACTTTAATGAGTGGCTGAGCATGGCTGATAGGCCGATGACAGGCGAGGCCCCAGGGAGAGAGACAGAGAGATATGGGGGGATGAGAAAGAGAGAGAGACAGGGGCCTTCCTCCACTGTCTCAGTGATAAGCATCGGACCCCGCAGGTAGAGCTGGCTCCTCTATCAACACAGCCATTGTTTGTCTCACCAACCGCCGCTTAAAGAGAGAGAAAGCGAGAGAGAGAGAGGTGGGTGGGGAGAGGGGAGGGGGGGTGGGTCCAACTGTTCTACTTATGCTTACGTCAGGGCAGGGGCAACAAAGCCAGAAGGAGGAGGCCTCCACTCCAACATTTGGCAAGGGGGTTTCCACCCCTATTCACTACACCTCCCCTGGTTTCACATGTGCCAAGGCCCCTGAAGCCTTGTGTACACAGAGCAGGAGATTGACGGCGGGACTATGATGACACAGACTCTACCTTGGTGCCTAAAGGCCTGGGCCACATTCTTAAACTCTGTGTAAGGGGTGGGTTTTGACGTGCCAAGCCCAAATATGGTTCGTCAGGAAGAGGTAAAGGTATGAGAAATCAAAGGTGAGGTTTTGCTCAGGAGCCAGCGTGTGTGTGTGTGTGTGTGTGTGTGTATGAAGAGGGGAGACAAACACTAACATAGCCCTTATCACTCACAGTACACATAGCAAAAGACAAACAGATCTGTCAGAGCAAGTGGATCAGGCTTATCTGAGACACTGGAGTACAGAGGCATCATGGGCCAACAGCACGTGGTGCTGCTGCCATCACAGTACTGGGCTAATCCCCAGGGAGACTGCCTTGATAGGCACTTTTTCTACTCTCTTGTCCCCATCAATCTTTTTTCCAATTACCTGTCCTGTCTCCTCCCAATCCATCATAATCATTGCCATGGTAACTGGTCAAATCTGCCACCAGATTCCAGGTCCATTGTCTGACCCATGTTGATGGGACAATGTGGTGCCACAAATGGGCACCCCATCAGGACAATGGCACCCATCACCAGCGCAAGACAAAGACATATATCCTATATATGTGTGGATGGCCCATTCAAACGAATTATGGGAGAATGTTTTGTTTAATTCATATGCAGTGAAAGTGCAATATCTTTAGCCTGGTAGACCAAACTCTTTTGCTTTTCAAAGAGTCTGGGAACTCGCACCAAACACTTTAACATTGTTTCACTTTGTGCAAAGCGTCTGGAATCCTTCAACTGGCGTACATTTCCTTCCCCTTTACTTTCTGTGAACTTTAAAAATATTGGGCATGCCATTAGCCTGCTGTTCGCTGACTGCCCTGTCAAAATTTTGTGGAGAAAACCTAAGCTAATGGAGAGATCCCTGACTGTGCTGGAGCGAAATGTGATATTGAGCAGTCTTGATAGAAAAATGCTTACTGTACAGTAACCTTATGTATTAGTTTTGCCTTCAATTAGCATTTACTGGTTGGAGATGAAAAATCCAGCTTTTGGAACCTTTTGAAGAGTTCCCTGACTAGTACTGTAGTGAAAGGTACTTGGCAGCACTAGCCTGGCTACAATAATTTAGCATAGATAAATGTTTTCACACAGGTCAGACCCTAGTCTGTGGTGTTAAATTGGCAAATTAATTTTATCAAGTTTACTTCACTTCGCTCATAACTTTGCATCAATCAAGTTGAAAAACAATACACACAATTCATGTGTTTTCTTACAGTCTTACAGTTGTCATTTTTTTTATTTTATCATCTGTGATAAACACAATGTCATACTAAGGCTACTGTTTCAGGAGGGCAACTCACCAACAGTGAAGTAACCATGGCTGTGAGTATGTTATTTTTCTCCCTAAAATGATTTCAAAGAGTCCTTTATTATGGTAAAGCAATCTGGAGGGTGAGTTTTGGAGACCCCATTCCATTGCACTCTTCCAATTGCATACTCAAGCCCAAAATCTACCAAAAGATCATTGTCATGGCAAGGTATAGGTGGGTTGCAGAAGCATCATCTGTATGTTACAAATATCAAATAGCCTTTATACAGAGAATGCACACATTGCTATGGGACACTGACATGCTGCATCTTATGGGCAGGGGTCAAGTATGTAGGTTCTGATGCATATCCATATGGTGCATGAAAAGCTGGTTTTCACTGCAGCAAATGGCTATTTTACAAACTTACCACTAGGGTGAGCACTGACTGAAAAAAGGTCATTTTGAGGGACCTGTAGGTCTGCATAACATGCCAAAAACACAGTGCCCATGGCCTAACATTTCCATTGTGGAAGTCAGTAAACAACATTGCTGGATTACAGAAAATGTATACACTAATGCAAAATTGAAAATAAGATATGACCTCTATCACCTAAGGTCATGGGTGGAAAAGACACATGAACACTGAATGCCCCTCCTAAGCCTGGAACCTTCAAAAACTTACTGGAATGATTCATCATCGTGTCTTTGAGGGATTAGGGCAGGGCTGGGGAGGACATTTTGTTTCAACCAAAACAACAGCCACTCCATGGTGGAAAGGAAGTAATCATAGGCCCAGAAGATAGGCGAATGGGGTCTGGTGTTGCATTTAATCCTGACAAGGTCTTGCACATAAACACTGCACTGAACACTTCCTCTTACAAGCTGAGAAGACTGTTAATTGCTTTCTTTTAGAAGACTTTTCTGAGCCTAAGGAAGATTATGTAAACATGTTTCTTTTTATTGATTGATTTATTTATTTATTTATCTTTCATCAGTGGCCTAAATCACTGAATAGGCCACATTGTTCATTGTGCACAGTGAAAACAGTGCAAAGACAGTTAACATCTATAATAATCAGATAAATCAACTTTTGTTAGTGGAGGTTTCAGAGAAAATTGGAAACAAATGAAATGCAATTTCTGTTCAGTAGCCCTACAATTTCCAGTGTTTAGGCTAGAAAATATTAGAAAAGGGTTAGTCTTGAAAAGGGTGTTGCATTGGTTCTTTACCACTGATAATGTCACTTGCACAGTTGAAAGTGGCAGCACCTTTGCCAGTTTGGCATGTGACTTTGGGCTCCTATTTGAGAGCATATAGCTTATTCTTGCATAGCATTATGTTGAAAATCTAATTCAAGATATGTTATATAGCAATCCTTTTTTGGGTGGTTTATGGCACCTTTTCTCTGTGGTGTAACAAACTCAAAACACATAATTTTTTGTTAAGGCAGGAACGCTATCGCCGTTTCATCTTGATTGGGGAGAACATTTGTTATTGGCGGTGACGCAAGAGGCTAACTCCCCGCCCCTTCCCTCCTGTTGTGCGGTGCATCTGTCTGCGCGATTCTCCAGCCACCGTATCGACCTCAGTGTTTATTTGGTTGTCATGGCGGAGGGACGTGGAGAACTGCCGCCTCAGCCGCCGCTTCACCTATCCTTACCACCGGCCAGCAAGCGCCCTTGCTTGCGACCCGCTCCTCGAGGACCGGGTCCGGGGCCTGGGCCGGGATATCCAAACTCTCGTATTCGCTGTCCGGAATCTCTTTTGGACTGTGCTGCTAAGGCTGTAGCGGAGAAATGGGCCTTCGAAAGGGTGGAGGAACGCTTCGAGCGGATCCCGGAGCCAGTTCAGCGCCGCATTGTGTACTGGTCATTCCCGAGGAACGAAAGGGAAATTTGTATGTATTCGTCGTTTCAGTGCCGCGTTGCTGGTGAGGAGAGTCCAGCCGCGGGCTCAAACCCTTCTGCGGGATCTGGGGCTGCCCCTGGAGGAGTTACAACCACAACAGGGAACACAGGGACAGGGGGCACCGGAGATGGGCTTCCTTTCCGCCGGGGCATCCGGCTTTTGGAGAGTGGTTGTGTGGAAAATGTCTTACAAGTCGGTGAGTGGAACATGCTAACGTTACAAGACTTTTCTCTCACTTTTGCGGACCCTTCTGTAATCTGTTCTTGAAATTAATTAACAAAGCAAGAGTCTATAAGCTATAAGTTAACCCCGCAAATGAGAAGTGAAAGCATATAAAATTAATAAGATTTAATCAGATACCTATATTACTTAGCTTATAGCCTAAAACCTTTCAATCGAAGATTGAAAAGATTTGGGTTAGGTTAACGGAAGTGCCATTAAAGCAAGAGGCTCCTTTTGGACATTTTAAAAATTAAAGGGCGGTTGAGTTCTTTAGTGAGTGTTAGAAGCATGAGTCCTTCAGTTTAGTGACACATTGCCAAACGTCACAGTTTACGAATAAGGTAGCCTATAGATAATTAGCCTAACGTTATACCAACACATTTGGTTTGCAATCTCATTGTATTAATTGATTAGTCTAATCCAGTCCTGGCTGTTGGCGATTGTGACTCGGTGCGGAGAAAATAGGCTAATATTTCCAAGCTCGAGGGAAGAAAAAAAAGCAGACGTTGTGGTCACCACAATAGACCTTTATTGTTGCTGCATTGGTATTTCACCTCGTGTCAGTCTGAAGTTCTTTCTGCTGCTTGAAAGTGTTCCATGAAAGAGGGTATGCACTGGACGTCAACTATTACTGGATCTATTATCATTTAAGACCACCATAATCCGCTTTGATTCAAGTCCTAGCTCTATCTTTTGTTTATTTGCTGGTTGGACAAGACAAAGGACCCACATCCCCTATTATTAATTGAATAAAGACTCATGTGATAGCACATATCATTCCAGGTTGTTCTAAGCATATTTGTTCTCCAAGGGTTAACGTTATTTTCGATAAAATCCTATTTGAGCCATCAATCTGTCTTTGGGTCGACCTCGCGCACACAATAGCTTTCCAGTTCAGAAGATCCGTCTCTGTGTTCCAATGCGACCACAGCAGAATAGACTTGGTTTTCATCAAACAAAAGAATGCCCCCTATTTAATACTAACCGCTAAAACGTTGTTACGGGATGAACTGTGTATTTTTACCCTTGTGTCCGGTGTAAGACACATTTGTTTGCTTGCTCATATTGAAAGTAGACGCAAAGAATTTCGCCGGAAGAGCCCGAATGCTACCATTCCCATCGTTCACAAATGATACATTTTCAGATTACAGATTTCTAGGATTTTGTTTTGCAAGCAATAAGCAGGAAAAGAACTGTGAAACCTGGGTTCTCTGTGTATTTTCCAGCGGAAGTTGTCGCTAGCTTTGGACGCACATGAGTATTTGGCACCTGCATGGTCACCTCTTGGGTTATGGTTTATGCTTTATTTTACCTTAGCCTATAGAATATCATGTGGACGTAGCACGGCACAACTTAACCCCCCCTTCTTAAAATAGCTTTCTCGGGAAACCCCCAAATCCTCAATAACCTGAGGTGTTAGGGGCACAAGGAAGGTAAACATACGCCATACAACCTAATTGAGTAAGGAGGCCGTGTTTCATTTGATTACATTTCACAAAGATCCTCTGTGTTCCCTTTTTACAGGGCCTGTGTTAGTGGAAACCTGATAACTTGGCTGTAATAAAGTAACGTAGGCACTGATTTAGCAGGTCTGAAAGACCTCCTTCATTGGAGAAACCCCTCCCCACTGTCCATATTAGTCAGTTCCTCTCTCTTTTTTTTTGCCAACTTAAAAAAATGATGTGGTAATTGATCTGTGTGTCATCTTACTTGATCTTCTGTTGGTTACACAGAAATTAACTTTTAATGCACCCTCAACTGAAATGTGAGAATTTGAACTATAATAATTAAGACAGATTCACATCAATACAAACATGTTTTTCTTGTCTGTTTGATGGTACAAAGTTGATGTAAAATCAAGCAAACAAACTTTGCTGTTTAAAAATGTAGCCTACTCTGGTTTTGGCACTGGTGGCAAGCTTTTATTCAGTGTTACCAATGACTAGACTAGTTGCTGGCTTCCAGATGAATGAAATTGCATAGTGAATGTAGTTGTTCTACTCTGGGTTGAAGCTGGTGTCTCTGGTCCATGGTGTCTCATTGCCATGAAAGAGTTGGAGCATATCTAGACCCTTTTTTGACATAATCAGCAGCTGAAACTTGGGCTTAAGAGTCAGATTCTGAAAAAAATGGGCTACTTCTACGCTGCCTTGTTTACGGGTCTGTGAGTTCAAGGAGGCTTGTATGCAAATCCTCACAGGCCGCAAGCTATGTAGGTTAATAATGTCAAATTAAGACACAACTGAATAGATAGCTTTTAAGTGGCTTTCAGTCATCATCAAAACATGTCCCCAAACCCACTATCTCCTGGCTGTTTAATGTAAATCTATATGTGTAAAGGTGCTGCAGTTGTGGACTGGGTGTTGTAGTTTTTAATAAGAATGATTAATTTTACTGTTCACTTCGTCTCCTCTATTCATCCTCGTGCACCCGCTCCCCATGCCTCAGTCTTATGAAGTCCTTGGAGAGGTGGCCCAAGCTTTGAGTCAGCCTTGAGGATTATTGGGTCATGCTTTGTTAGCCAGCTGTAGAAAACCTTAGCCTCCTCCCCTTATTCTCAGGAAGAGGGGAGGAGAAGTGTTGTGTGTGTGTGTGTGTGTGTGTGTGTGTGTGTGTGTGTTGGGGACCGGGGGTTGTTAGAAGTGCAGCACCCTTCTAATTGCACAAAGCTTAAATGGTTTCCTTTTATGAAGGACATTCTATTCTATGCTAGGAAGAGAAGGCAAATGTTTCTGTTGGTTAGCCTAGCCTGCAGCTTTAGAGCCAGATGTGAGAAGATTTAGCCTAAGTCCTGAGGTACTTGGGGTACATGCAAAGTTTTGCCCTAGACCCTCTTGTGGAAAGGGTAATCCCAGATGGATTCAGAGTATGTTACCATCCATCATTGTATATGTACAAGTTAGTAGATCTTAGGTTTTTAACACACTTTTTAAAATGTGTGTGTGTGGTGGGGTGTTCCTGAATGTTTTTGTTGCTGTTATTGTTTTATTTATTTATTTCACTCATAAAATACTATTAACATTTTCCAGTGTTCTAATTATAGACCGAATTGCAATCTGCCCCCTTAGGCGCCACTGTCTAGGCTGGTCTTGTAATTCTATACATTTGGCTGGCTGAAGGAGAATGTAGGCAGCTCTGCATTCATGAATTATAGGCTAAGAGAATAACTTTATTTGGTAATGGCGTCTGTGACCACCGCCACACAGTGAAGGCCTGTTTTTGTTGTAAACCATGCCTTTTCCCCTCAGTGTCTTACAATTTTAGATTAAAAGTGGATTCTGTGTATATATATAAAAAAACGGGGGGATTTTATTGCTTGTTTTGTCTGGACGTATTTAATGGCTTTGTGTCAGTGATTTTAAGCTCTTTGTGTGCTTTGAGTGGTGATGCTGTTTTGCTTTTTCTAATCGGGACACATCTCATTCAGCACCGTACAAGCGCAACAAGGGACCACTAATTCTGTGCCTTCCCTCATCACACAGACAGACAATATTTAATCAAGGTAATTAATTCTGTGCCTGCAAGTCTCAAAAGAAAATCAGTGTAATTCCTTCTTCAGGGGTGTTAGTGCTCTTTAGTTTTTGAAGGACACATTTGAGTAGCATTTCAGGCCTTTTTAAAAAAGGGCAAAATTAATTTCAAAATGGAGGCGGGTCTGTGGCTATAAAGAACTGACATTGTTAGTAAGGCTTTCAATGTGGTCTTTTGCCTTATCTGGTAGAGCTCTTTTCTGTACTTGAAAATTAAACAAGGTAGTTTTTGACTATAGAGAATTTAATTGACTGTGTTATAGTCTACTATCCAGATGCTAGTCCTATGGCTTCCATATCTGCAGTATGGTTTTCCATGGTTGGGACTGGCTTGCTCCCAAACGCAGAGAGATCAATGGCAAGCTGCCCCCCCACACACACACACACTCAGTACTGCAGGCTCCTCTGATACCCTCTCATTGAGTTTATCAGCAATTCCCTTCTCTGGGCAAGAGCCTTAGCCTCCTGTGTTTCTGTTCGTTTAGTGTACTATGGTTTTTTCAAGGCCAATGAGTTCAAACCCCTCCCCCTTCCCTTCCCTCCAGTGTCCCCAGCACTGCTGACACCACCACCCTCACCTCTTTGAGGGCAAGGTTCCTCTCCCAGCAACCCTGGCCTCCCACATGCTAACAGGGCCTCTACTCTCTTTCACTCTGCACCTTGCCCCAATCCCAGAGCCAGCTCCCTAACACCTAAACATTTCAGCTGCTCACAGTGGTGTCCAGAGAACTACTGACCACTTGCCTAGTTCACAGTGGATCTGTGACTGCACATTGAACAAGGTTGACCATGTGAATTTAGGTGTGTGTGTGTTGGTGTAACATTGATGCCGAAGATCTCTAGAACTTTCAACCAGAAAGGATTTTGTTTGATATGAGGAATTGTATGTCAAGGTTTGTATGACAAGTGTGTGTGTGAGCAGTGGCCAAGCTTGCATCAGTCCTCCTCTTTGTGTTTAGGCCTGGCTCCTCATGCATTAGGGTGTCATTGTCAGAGGTGCAGGGCTCGTTGAGCTGCCAGCCTTGAAAGAGCTGGCCTCCAGACAGGAGTAATGGACCCTCATTTGGCTGTAATTGCTTGACAAATGCAAAAGAATTCCAGGGGAAACAAAAAAGAGGGGGGGGGCAGATTGGCCAAGCGAGCACAGAGAAGATATGAGGGGACAGTCACTCAGTGAGCGTGTCAGTGAGGTTAGATTGAAAGGAAAAGAATCATAAAGTCACTGAGAGCAGCAAAGTATGAAAAAAGGAAGAAAGCATGATTTTAGCTGCTTATGGGGACTCAAGCCCTACGAGAATGTAACAATAAACTGCTGTCGGGAAAATTCTGGCTTCTATGTGGTCACCCACCCCCGTTCCCTGTCATCCAGCTGAGAATTTGTGCATGATTAGTTTTTTTGTGTGTGGCCATTTCACATGGAAACTTAATTTTCTTCAGTCTGGACTGCAGGAGAAGGATATTGTGTGTTGGAGGTTGGGGTCAAATATCCTGCCAGAAGGCAAAAGAAAGAGGCCAGAATCAATGGCAGTTAGCAACATGTTAAACTCTGCTATGCAAATAGCACATGGGAGTTCTTCCTCCCTTTGAGAGCCTCCACAGTGGGTCTGTGTGCTCATTCATTGTTTTGTTTTTTCCCCCAATGCTTCATTTGTTTCCTTATAATGTTGCCAGAATTGACTTTTTAAAAATAAATTTGAAAACTTGATGAACGGGTTTTATTTAATTGTATTGACCTAGTAATTTGCACTTGTGTGTTCCTCTGAGGCTGCTAACTCTGCGTCAGTGCATCAGATCTGTAGTCTTTGAGCATAATTTATTGGTTAGTTATGTACATTCAAGGTGTTAGATAGCAGAAGAATAGCCCAAGAGACTGATAGCCTAGGCTAACCAGCAGTGTAAAACTGACTTTTTAACCCTCTCAATTGGATTTGCACCCAGATGGCAGAAGGTTGCTGTCTTATGAATATTTAAACAGCTGCATGTAGGCTCTAGTTGCCTTGCTAATTGACATGTAAAGGACAGGGGGTTCAAAGGCTTCGTCTGATTCAATTATAGGAGGTCATTAATTGGAAATGGGGTATGTGTTTGGGCAAAACCTGTGAGCAAGGCACTTTCTCATCCAGAGTATGAGGGTGTCAAGCTTTCATGAGACTGTTGTTTAACAAAGGCACATGCACAGGCATATGCTTAACACATACATGCAGAAAGACAAATACACACACTGAACTGCTCAGAGATGGGGGGTATACACATGTTCCATTTCTACTAAGTGTTGGCATTGATGTTGTAAAGGTTGCTCCTCAAACTAATAGACCTATGTGTTGGGCTTCTGAGACAGTCATACTGAGAAGCAATCAGCCTATAGGCCTGTATTTTGTTTGCCACAGAACTGAGCATCAGAAGTGACGGCTCAGTCTTTGTGTATTCGGGCCCCTCTAGACACCATTATCACACGCAATGGTGCTAATGCATGCTCTGTGTTTTTAGTGTGGCTGCGCTGGAGAATGTGTCCATTTGTACCTTCCTTTTGTCTTTTTTCCCACTCTTCTTGGCTGGGTGGGGTGGCTCTGTCATAGTTAGCATGTGTCTGGCAGGCTCGGCTGCACTGAATAAACACCCATCTCCACCCGCAGTTAAATACACACCAGGAGCAAGCTTCTTAGCCTCCTAGCCTGAACGTCACGACGCTGGGAAAGGTAGCCAGAACGGGAGCCAGTGGGCTTTTAATTGAGGCCTGAATCCCCTGAAGATCTCTCTCATGGCAGCCGGGTATGAGGTTTCAGCCAGCAGCCTCAAATTCAGAGGGGCCAAAGCTATCATTAAGACTTAAATACATTTAGCACGGTCTGTTCAGAGCCAGTGATTTGAACCTCCTTTTTTTCACTGAGCCAGTCTTTGAACACACAGTTCTGTCCTTACTTTGAACACTTGTGACACACAACTAGAGAGAAGCTTAGCAATCTGCTAGCTAAAGGTTACTTTTCTTGTTACAAAGATATAGGCTCATAATCTTGTTCTCAACAATATAAAGCTAATATGTTACTAGAAATGATAAAAACTGTGTATATATATATATATATACTATTTCCTGTGGGTTGTCTTTTTTCAGGTAAAGAACATCCAAATGTTTGCTTGGTTTTTGAAGAGGTAGTGTTGAATTTTTTTTTTTTTTTTTTCCTGTAGTATTGCCATCTGTTTGAGTTACTACAAAATCAGCTTTAGAAAGCAACCAGTTCCTAATAGTCCAAAAAAGGATTTTTTTTAAGTGTTGTCCCCTTTGATTTGCTCTGCTGGTTGTTACCCTGGTGCAAATAGGTTTCCTTTGTAATGCAAATATGCCCAAAATAATAGTGTTCATAATGTATGATTCAACATGGTCCTTACAGATGTGGAACATTTCCTAATTCTGGTACATTAAGCCTTTCTATGAAATGGCCTTCCCCACCCCCATCCCACATTGACTCTCTTTGCCAGTCATTAGAAGCATGTGGAGGGAAAAGAGAAAGCGATTGGCACACTGAATAATGTAAGCACACCTAATGAGCTAGCCTCCTAGACTTAAGCTAGCACTGAAACTAGCTCTGTACGACAAGGGATGCTCCCTACTTAGTGTTGGGAGGCTGGTCTGCCATTAAATATTGAAGACCTTTCCAAATCTAGTCTTTGCTTTAGTGGTGCAAGGCATTGAAGACATGCTTTTCAAACCTCCTCTGTGTGAAAGGTGAACAAACTCTCTCTTTCTTTCTGTGTGTGTCTCCTCTCTGTCGTATAATCACTTTCTCTCTTGCCCATTGTCTCTCTCTTTCAATATTGCCTAATGACAGGCCTGGGTTTCCCTGCAGTGGCTGTTCTGATATGGCCCATTAGGCCCTTGCCTCTTGTCAGACAGCTGACTGCAGAAGAAAGGGTTCTGGAGGAGGAAGAGAGGCTGTTTGTCTGATGGTGTTGGATTGGGGGAGGGAGGGTGTACTGTTAGGGCCAACTAAAAGGCAAATATGAAAGGCAAAGAAATCCAACACGTCAAGTCCCGCTCTCCAAACACACACTCATGGGCATTAACCCACACCCACACCTACACATGCACAGACTATGAGCAAGAAAGAGAGCTCTCATTAGTCTTGTAGGCCTGGCTGACTGCGAGGCTGACAGGGGTACACGTCAGAGCAGCAGTAGACATGCAAACATGCGACAAGGGGGGTGCCCCCTGCCCCCCACCCAATGCATCTCCCCGTTCCACTTTGTGCCTCCCTTTCTCCCTAAACACTCCCCTCCACATGATTAATGTGGGCAAGAGCCGCAGGGCTATGTCTGGAACCCCTACCCCTACAGATACACAAAAGCACACACACACACACACACACACTTAGATGGCTTCAACCCCAATGTTCCATCTTTACCCCTCTCCAAATTCCTATTTTTGCTTTGACCTCTATCATGCTTCCTGCAATGTACAGAATAACCAGCCAGCCTCAGCTGTGGCAGTGTGTGTGAACAAGGAGTTTGACTTTCAGCAAAACCTACAGCTCGGCTCACATAATAGGGGGTTTTAGCTCCACCGGACCCCCAGATGTGCTGCTCTGCTGGGCCTCAATAATGGCTCGGTGAGCAAAATGTCAGCACAAGTCAGTCTGCACCCCTGTGGCAAACGCCCCCACCTTTTTAAGAACTCGGCCCTCTCAGGCATTCTTTCTTCTCTGAAGGCAGACTTGAAGGAGCTTGAGGGTCAGGTGATGGCTGGTGTCTCCAAACACACACACACACACACACACACACACACACCTGAGCAATGGCCAGCCTGAGCGAGCACACAAAAGTCATGTGTGGCGCAGCCCGGAGAACAAAACCCTGAATAGCTGGGGCCTGTATAGGACCCGGGAAGAGAAAAGAGAGGGCCAGAGAAAGAGAATGCCTGCTGTTGAATGGGCGATTGTGGGTCCTGTCATGCTGTAATAGGATCAGGGTGAACCTCCAGCCCCGGAGCAGTGGAGGCGGAAGGGGGCAGGACGGGGCAGGCATTGTTGGGCTTGCAGGGGAGCGGAGCCCCCCAGCAGGAGAAAGCCACCGGAGGCCTCAGTGCACTGCAAAGCACCCCAAGCCCCAACAAGGGAGGGAGTGATTATCAGAGGCCCATCAGTGTCCCTAAAGCAAACAGAGGCCATCACTCCTACCAGGAGGGAAGAAACAGTGATCTTTTTTATCATTGGGCCACCTGTTCAAGGTTTGACTGATTGCTGTGTGACTGTAAATTACAGATAGGCCAAATGTCAATCAGGCTTAGAATGAGGGCCGCTCACCTGTAATGAAAACATAGTTGTAGGCTTAATGGTGCTAGGATTTTAATATTAAAGAGAGAGGTAGGAAGTGAGAGCAAGGGGTGTGCGTGTGTGAGAGTGAGAGTGAGTGTGTGTGTGTGTTGTCGAGGTTAATAAAATACTCCTCTCTCAAGGGGAATTTCCCATAGCTTGTCCAAGGGCATACGTGCGATCCCCACGGGAGTACCACCCACCCACCCCCCTACCATCCCATTGCTCCACCTTCAGACTGCCCCCAAAGCCCTGATCAGACTCCCTCTCCTCCTTACATGCATTTGATTTTAAATTCATATGTTCAAGAGTTTAATTTCTCCTCTCTTGGCTGTGAACACTAAGCACTTTTTCTGCTGCGGCAGCAAGATGGCATTGGGTAGTGTCTAAAAGTGTAAATCAGAAATGAAAGTGCTAAGTGTTATCTGTGGAGTACAAGAAATACAACCAGCAACAATGGCTTTAAAGCACAACGGATGAAAGCCACAATTAAATAGTAGGCCTATCTGATCTCTCTCTCTCTCTCCCTCCCTCCCTCCTTTTCTCTCTCCCTCCCTCCCTCCTTTTCTCTCTATCTTGCTCTCTCTCTCTCTCACTCACTTTAGAGAAAAAGAAACAAAAAGAAACTTCTTTCCTACAATTGCAGTTTTCTCTCAGTGAGGTTTGTTTTTGCTTCATAAATTGGTACTATTATGCTAAGGGATTCATTTTTGCAGTAGAGAACAAGTGCTATGTCTTGTATACAAATTATAGTGGGAGAAGCAGTAGTCAGTACATCTTTTGTTACTCTCAATGTAACAAATGCAGCTAATGAAAGAAACTTGGTGGCTTGAGACTGCATGAGCTATTTATCTGTCTGATAAACAGCATCACACCTTATATGTCTGGTGGTTACATCAGCATGGTTTCCTCTTCCTTGTACAACCGTATTATGTTGCTGCACCACCATACAGATATTACAACAGTGCCTTTGGTCCAGCCCACCACCACCACCCACCCAATATATCCTATCTTGATGTTGCTGTGTTGTATTTTGGGAGAGCCAGGTACACAATTTATTTTCATCAGCAGTAAATGGTGGACCATTGTGACCATGACAAGGAAGCACAAAGGCCTGCTAATGAAAGCCAATGGCAGCGGTCCTCTCCTCACCACCGCCTGCTCAGCTAGCTAGCAAGCCACCCAGCCCTGAAAACAGGTGTCCACAAGCTCACTCGCTCACCCGCCCTCCTGCCCAGACGGCTTTGCACAGGCTTCATTTAGAGAGTGATTTAAGGGAATATTCATGACCTAGCTACCTTTCATCCATCCTTGCTCTCACATTCTTTTTTTTCTCAATCTGCTCATTTTGCTGTAGGAGTGGGAGGGGTGGAAAGAGGATCAGAAAAGAGAGTGGGAGAGAAGGCTAGAGAGGAAAAGAGAGAGAGGGAGGTGGGGCAAAGAGGAAGAAAGTGGTGGAGGGAGAGAGAGAGAGAGAAGAACTTCAGCAGGGTAAATCAGTGCGTGATTGAAGAGGCCTTTCTGGGATAATTCAGTTTGATTGGAGTCTCAGTCTCTCATTACCATTCTCGGCCCAACAGGGAGACGGCCTTTATATTCAAGCTCATCTGGCCGCGTGTGTGTTTCCCCCCCCCGCCACCACTACTGTCCACTTCTTTACCGCACTTTATCGTTCTCTCCGTCGCACTCCAACTTCCACCTCAGGTGAACTGACACAGACAGATAAAGGCCATAAACCAGAGGGTTTAGACAGTGGCATTGGGTAAGCGTACAGAGAATGATGAAAAAATGAAAGTAAAGTTGATATCAGCCTCAGTTGGGTTAATGCAAAAATCTGATGAGCATAGGTCACTTGCTCTGAACTGAATGACTGAACAGCTTTGTGCTTTAGGATTTGCTTGTGCTGAGTTGATATTTCATCATGAGGTGTGACATAAACCTGCTGACTCACATTTGCAGATGGGAGCTCTTTTGTAGTCATCCCATAGGCATGTCGAGTCAGTTTCACAAGCGGGCAGGAAGCATGACACATAAGGATTGCTCCATTCATGAGGCCCACTCTGCACATGTGTGCTTTATGGTAGCTCAAACACTGTTTATTTCTCAGAGATCTTCAAAAGAAGAAGCCTCTCCTATCTACAGCACCTAGCCTGTCTGTCTGCCTTGCCTTGTATGATTGTGGTCAGATTCAATCTAGCTTTTTTTTCCCACAGATGATTATGAACGTGCGTTCACAATGCAGTTTCAGAATAGGGGTTGTGCCGTGCTTTGAAAGCTAGAGAGTCAGAGCTCTAGGTCTGTACTCTGTGCCACAGAGCAGGTCTATGCTGGGAACCGCCCAAAGTAAGTCAGTCACTCCAGGCTACGGTGCTTTTATGGACTGCTGGACCATGTCATCAGGTCTTTACCGTGCCCTGTCCACAGATACAAACAGAAAGGACCTGGAATGCATGAAAGCTCTAAGCAGCTCTAAAACTTACCTTCCCTCTACTGTGGGGATTGGGGGGGGGGGGAGAGGCAGTGGTTCCACTGCTTTAACAAAGCAGAATAGCCCGTTTGGTCACCTTGAGGGTTAATGTAGTGAATCTTTCGGCTGGAGTCTTGTCAAGTTACTCTTTGTATTATTAGCTGTTTTCTTTTCCCCCAGAAGAAGAGAGGCCTGTGTCAAGCCAAAGGAAGTAATACTTCTTCATTTTCTTTCATTTCCTTTGTCTGTCTGTCTTTCAACTTTAACAATATGATGATGCTCATGCTTCTCTGCTTACATCACTGGAGCACACATGGCTGCCATTGACCATTCTGGGGCTTTCCTTCCTCCTCTCTCTCCTCCCTCTCTTTCTTTCTCTCTAACTCTGTCTCTCACCTCCCACCCCCCTCTCTGTTTGTCTGTCTGTCCTCTCTCCCTCAGGTGCTAGAGGCTCTTCTGCTTCTGTTCAATTCAAATGGTACACATGTGTCATAAACACACCCTGGCTTTGAAGTAAATAGATCTCCACAATGGACGTCTGCCTCTCAATTTCCCCCAGCTGAAAACCTAGAAGCCTCTTTGTGTTGCAGGCAGGCTTTATACCCAAAACTTCAAAGCCTGCTGTCTGGTCTCAGCCGAGGAGGATTGGATTGCTATTATGTCCTGGACCAATAGTGGTTTAAAATGTAATAACGGATAGCCAACTCTTGGCCAACTTGCAGAGTGGATCGCTTTGACTGTTTTTATTGTCATTGTCTGGGACTGATTTAGATTGGTGTGTATGTGTGTGTGCACGCGTGTGTGTTTCTGTTTTGTGGATGAAGAGGGTTTGGTTTTGGGGGGTTGGTTGGTCTGCATTTCACATTTTCACACATGGTGAAATGGAGTTCAGGATGTGGGTGTTCGTAAGTGAACAAATATGTTTCTCTATGAACCATTAGGGATTTATGGTTTTCATTAGATTGTACTCTTTGAGGGGGAGCCTTCAGTAATGGGTAGTCTTGGCTGTCACAAGATTGAGAACATACTTAGCATGTTTCAAAGTATGACTCTCTTTTTTGACTATTACTCTTTTAAAAGACCACCCTTCCTGCTGGTGTGTTCTTTGGCGTAAAATATGATTTCCTGTGTTTTTCTTGATGAATGAATGGGTCCTCCATTCTCGGCTCCATCAGTGACAATAGGCTTGTCAGGACCCTCGTCTCTCCTCACACCCCTCAATTAATATCCCTCAATCTTTGCCTTCTATGGCTGCATTATTAATGAGATCTCTCCCAATTAAGATGGATGAGGCTGCTCTTGAGGCTGTTTGTTCAGGTAAGATCTCTGATTAGCATATCTGATGGATCTACCCCTGTGTGCACTACACTGATTAAAACCTTCCCACATCCCTGGGGCGACTTTAAAGGGACTGCTCACACTACACACCCCTGCACATGGTAAGGATGTGGATGGTACCTGAGCATCCATGAAATCCCTGGTCCCCATAGAAACCCAGCCCCACTACCACTGTCTTATCCCAAGCCCCCATTTCCTTCTAACACCCACCCACCCACCCACACTGGCTCCCTTCTGTCGAGGCTAACTGGCTTTTCATTTATTCATTTATTATTAGGGCCCTATGTAACGGGATTAGCCTTCTGCACATTGAAGATGCACAGTGCTGAGCGAAGCCAAGTGAAGCTCCTGGAGACAATGGACAAGCGGTGTGGGGATTTGAGGAGTGAGGGGGTGTTTTAAGGGGGTTGGGGGGGGGGGGGGGGGTTGGTGGACGAAATGAGGCCAGGCAAGGAGGCTCAAAAGCTGGGCTGGGCTTGGTGAGGGAAGGGGGGAGGGCTGGATGCACAGTGTGCTCTGGGATTTCCTCACAGTGCTGGCGTCCAGATGGGATCGGGGCTTTGGAGGAGGGAGTGGAACAGAGGCTCTTCCCTTCTAGGCGCGTGGAGAAGCCAGCGCACCCAGCCCACCCAAGCCAACTTACCTTTTCTGTTGGCTCTGTTTAGATCTGCAGGCCAGTTTTGATGATGGCCCAGGTTAGCATGAGTGAACGTCTTGTGAACATGCGTCCCAGATGCACTGTATTCGGCCTCGGCCAATGGAACGGCCTCCCCATCTGTGATGTTTCCAGATGTTGTCCGAATAATGCTGCAGGCGTATACGCTCAAGGACACAACAACCAGCGCTACCAATGAAGATTCATTGGAGGTCCAGAGTCCAATGGGGTGGCCATTACTCAAGCCCTGTCCACGTAATCACAGATAGATAGAGACTAATGATCTGTGGAGGGCACCAGAGCAGGTCCTTACAATTTGTTTCTCCAGCAGAAAATGGCATAACTGATAACTGTTTGGGTCTCAGCAACTTTGCTAGTAGATCTGGCTGCTGTGTTGGCATCTCTGTAGTATTTTAGTTGGAATGTGAAATCACTATCCGTCATGGGTGGGTGCTGAGTAGATTCTGTGCAACGTTCTGAGCCATCTGGGGAAATCACTCTTTAACTATCCTGTTTGGTTTTATAGTGAATCCGTCAGTTTTCCAAGGATTTTTCTTTGAACATTAACATGTGTTCACATAGCACACATGACTATGAATAATTTTAATACTTTGGAACTATTCTGCCGAATAGTTCCTATTGGTATGATGTAGAACTACCACTTGTTGTTATGCAGTTTACATTCATAGGTCAGCTTGGAAAAGAAATCTTCAGTAGTACAACAAATGATTCCATTGCAATAGAGTTCACTCCAGGCTGTTGAAGTGACAGTTGAAGCTATTTGCTTATCTTCCCCATATGAGAAAGCATTTGACTGTATGCACTATGCAGGAACCAGTCATGGCAGATAAAAGATTGTGGAAGTCCACAATTCAACAGTTGGATTCATCGCTCCCCAGTCTCTCCGTCTTGATCACGATACTTCGAGTACAGTAGTCTCTTCCAGTTCCTCTATCCCAACCTCTGATTTTTTTTCTCTTTTCAGTCTGGAGTCAGCTGTACCCCCCACTAATCTGATTGTTGCCAGATTGTCCCCGTTTCTCTTGCTGCTGATCATTCTCTTGTTGTTGCTCTGTGAATGGTATGCTCTAGTTAGCTCTACTGCAACCCCTCTAGAGAAGGCCCCGTTGCTCCTTCAGCTCCTCTGTGATAATTGAATTGCCCTCACCCTTGGAAGCATGTCAGACTAGCTCACCACCTCTCCTCCCATCTTCTACACTTCTACATTTTCTTTCTGCTCTTGTTCTTTTTCCCCCCACTCGTTTCTTCCAACCCAACACACACACACACACACACACACACACACACACCCCTCTTGTATTGTAATACTGGAGTTTGGCCCAGTGCCCAGTTCTCTCCATTGATGTCTTCCCTCCTCCACCTCTCCCTCCCTCCCTCTGTGTTTCTGTGAAGTCCACACACTTCTCTCTCTGTTGCTGTGGTGAGCAAGGCAGCATGCCCATGGAATTCAAGTATGCATTCCATTGGACACCCCTCCTCCTTGCATGGAACCATGGCCTCTCGCTCACTCTCTCTCTCTCACACACACACACACACACACGCACACACGCACAAGCATACAAATTCTTTCACACAGACACACACACAGACAAACACACACACACACACTGAGCGTGTCTGTGCCATGCCAGTTGTGTGTAGGTCATTATGTTTGGCACGTGGCCCTGGGTAGGAGGGTGTCCAAACCATCCTGAGCCCCCTGCCTCACTCTGTTGGGCCTTGGCAGTCAATTCCCTCTGACTCAAGATCCATGCTTCCAACTCTCCCCTCACCCCAACCAACCCGCCTCCCTCCCCCCACATCTCTCTCTCTCTGTGTCTCTTTCTCACCCTCTTTGCTGCTGTCCAGTAAACGGATGAGACTTTTCTGCACTTTGGCATCACATTAAAAGTTAAAAATTCTCTTTCATGTTTTTCCCCATGTTCTTTTTACCTCCTAGACTGCTCATTTCATTTTGCTTTCATTCCAGTCTTCCACATACAGCCTTATATATATGTGTATGTGTGTGTATAAATATATAAAATTGTCCCCCCTCCCCCAGTTATTTAGGGGGAGCAGGAGACCGCGCCAGAGGGAGATCTAATCCAATTCGCTGTATGTCTGTGATCTTCCGTTTCACAGAGTTCTCACCCTGCCTTCACACGATCCATCTCAGGCAGAATCAGTTTTTAGCTGGCACCTGCTGGCCGTACTTCACTGAATCAATACCAGTTGCTATTCTCAGTGCCTCCTTCCTCATTTTACCTGTGTAGCCAATCTCCTTCTCGGCTCCCAGAATCGGCCAAACCTACGTCCCCATAACCTTAGTCCCCCTGTAAAGCTGGCTCTTGGATGCCTCTTGCATGCCCCTTCCTTGTGTGTGTGTGTGTGTGTGTGTGTGTGTGTGTGTGTGTGTGCAGGACCTTCTTGTATGTTATTAACATCAGACCCTGTAGGTTGGTCAGTGGCAGTGAACTTTTTCTGAATGCAACGTACATGTCTCCAGTCTCATGACCAAGGCTATGGCTTGACTTGCATTAGCCTAGTGTGTGTGAGTGGTGTCAGTTCTATGGCTTCACTGGACCCTCATTAAGTCTGTTTGTCAGGGGAGAGCTGGCAGGGAGAATTCTCATCAGACCTCCATTTGTCTCCTTGTTATTCTTTTTCTGCACTGGATTTCCTTCATAGGCACTTAGCCCCACCCATGCCTCAGCACTCTTGTCTCCATCAGGCTTTGTTTTGCATTAGTTTGGGTTTCTCCCTATTCCTTCCCCTCTCTCTCTCTCTCTCTTTCCCTTCCTCCCCCCATCCCTCTCTCCCTCTCCCTCTCCCACCCTGTTTAAGTATGGAGTCTCTCTCGTTACTGGTGGAGGTGGGCTTTATGCTGACAGTCCTGCCACGTGATGCATGTCAGAGCCATCGCTGCGGGTACTGCTGCCAACAGGAGTTGGGTGCAGCTGGCACAGGCATGGCCATGGGCTTTTGTGTGTGTGTGTGTGTGTTTTCTTTTCCAGCACTCTATTCACAGCTCCCCTTCTTTTCTACGTGTGCTGTCATTGCCCCACATTATTCCAACGACCTTGATGTAGAGAAAGACGGAATGGTGTACCAATTGTGTGTGTGTGCGTGTGTGAGTGGATAGGCGTGCATGCTGCAGATGAGCCTCAAAAGCCAACACACTGCATTCATTATGGCCACTGTGCTGCACATCAGGTATTGTCAGGTCTGTTGCCATGAACTTTGATCCTGATTGTGAGGTTTGTTCAATTGGCTGATAATATATATATATATATATATATATATATATATATATATATATATATATATATATATATATATATATATATATATATATATATATTATGCTACATTAGGAAAAAGAAAGATAAAAGCCATTAAATTTCGCTGAAGATGTCTGGAACATACTGTTTCGTTTCTGTGATAACCACCCCCCTTGGGTTTAGACTCCCTCTTCACTATCTTAAAGAAAGCCTCATTTTCCAGTTGAGTGGGGAGTTTAGGGGTCAAAAACTCAGTGCTCGGATCTGGTTGGCCGCTGCCTGGCCGGCGATTTTCCCCCCTCAGGTGGCCTTCACCATCCGGGCTGGAGGCCAGGCCATGAATATTCATATGGCTTTCCAGTGCTATCGGGAGCACTGCTTAAATGTGCATAATTTTCCTTTTTAAGTGTCGTCGCTGATGACCTTTTCTCCTCACTCCAGAAGTCCACAAGAGAAGGAGCATACTTAGCAATCAAGCAGCCTTTGTAAGACAGGCCAAGACGGAGAGGAGAACCTCCTCCAAAGCCGCCAGCCAAAGGCCATTTGAAAACCACTTCTAGCAATATCAGCCTTTTTGAGAGGGTTTGGCCTCTCACACCGGGCTATATGGAACTGTTAGTTTGTAGGAGTGTGTGTGTGTGTGTTGTCTGAGTGACATGAAATATAGGAGGGTTCCTTGCAGCTAAGTGATTGAGTCTTTCCAGCGGACTAGTGCTCCATGTGCCTGGCTCAGGCCCTATACATGCGTGTTGCAGTAGAGCTTGCATGATTGTTCTTATAGCCTCCTCTTCTCTCTTCAGCCTGGCTCTATCCACCCATTGTTTTTCTCTTGTGTGTGTTGGCTCTGTCAATACAAGCAGCTAGGCGTGAGGAGTACTGAATGTACACACAGACACACACACACACACACACACACACATACACACATCCCCCATCCTGCATCTCCGTACTAACACCCTGATGACACACAGTTTCTGTGTGCCTGCCTCCAACCGCTAGACGTGTTCTAATTCATTCACTTGCTTTTTCTCTGAACACATTTCTCATTTATACTCAGGTTATATTTGCTGTAAATTGTGTTGAGGGGGAAGAAAATGGAATGAGTATTAGCTTTTAATCAAAGCATGGATTTATTTTATCTCTTGTTTGAGGGCGTTTTCTTCTTTTTCCAGTGAGACCTAGTTCTTTGTTTTATTTTTCTTGCACCAACACTGTTTTTCTTCTGTCTGCCTTGAGTCTTTTCAATGAATTAAAAAATAGACTATTGAGTTTTCTGGCCTTGTGTGTCCCTCTCAGCATGCTGTAGAGTGGTTGTCATTGGCGCACTGCTCTTTTGAGAGCTTCAGGGCCATTTGAATGAATGGTTGTCTGGCAGTGGGCCTTTTCTTTGTACACAGAGCACAGCTAAAGTGCATTGTGTTGTATTGTTTACTGAGCATTTCCTATTATTCTGTATGCAAGCTCATGTGTCAACACTGGGCCTCAGTGCAGCCACAGCTTTAGGTTTTTTTATCTCTTATTTCAAGGCATTTTCAAAAGCAGTTGAAACTTTCTTTTTTTTGCTAAGAGAGATATTCTAATGATTGACTTATCAGTCCTTCCAGATGCATTCACCTAGCTTAGCTCACATAGTGTTTTTGTGTGTGTGTGTGTGTGTCTGTTCATATGTGCGCATGTGTGTGCGCCCACCTCATCATGAAATGGCTGTATTGACCGTTAAGGGCAATGCTTGTCGACCATCTGCACAAAACCATTCAGGCAGTTTTGCTTTGGATTTGCTATCTGTTCATTAGGAGGACAGAGAAAGAAAGAATAGGCTAAATAGATGCAAGAGAAAACGGCTCATTGTCATTGATTATCAGGTTCTTGTGTTGCTGTGTTCCACTAGGTAATTTTTGCATACAGAATCAGGTTATATTTCATTTCAAGTGCCTCTGAAACACCAGCTATTCAGAGCATCTAATGACTGACTGCAGAGAGCCCCTCGCTGGCTGCCCTGAACTAAAATCAGCACTGGGACTCACCCTTGGCCCTGGGTATTTACTGTGGGTAATTGTGTTCCAGTCACCATCAATGCCTGTGCCACTCCACCTACCAGCACCCTTGTACTGGCTGTCTCCTATCTCATCTCTGCCCTCCTCCCCCCTTTCTCTCTCTCTCTCTTTTCTCTTTTCTCCTCTCTTTCCCATTGCTTCCCTTTCTCTGTCCCTCTGGTTTCTCCCAGCAGTGGTGGTGGGCGCTCTGGCCCCTGCCTCCAAGCTGACGCCTGCTAACTGCTGTTCACTCTTTGTGGGCAACAATGGCCAGGCCAGGCCCCTGCCTGAGGCCTAGACAGTCGCACTGGAGAACAAAGGCGGCCCTGTGAACGGCGGGCCCAGTGGGCAGCCGGCGTGAGAGAGCAAGAGGAGAGAGAGAAGGATAAAGAGTGTGAGAGAGAGGGATATAGAAGGAGAGGGAAGAGAGGAGCAAAGCAGGTCAGGCTAAGATTAAGACAGTGGAGGGGGGGTTAGCCTAGTGGCTGAAGTTAGGCATTCGGGGATGGGCCAGTGGCAACAGCACAGAGTGCATCCATAAATGAAGTGTTTGGGTTGGGGGTATGGGGCAGCAAGTGGAAAGACAATGGAGGAGTATTTTTGGAATAGGAAGTGGAATGGTGTGTGGCTCTGTGTGTGTGTGTGTGTATGTGGGTGGAGGGGTGGGTTGTTAAAGCAGAAGGAGGTGGAGTTGAGGTAATTAGTGATGCCACCACTTGTGCTTCAGCTGATTTGCTTCTCCCTCGCGCACCTTCAGGCTTTTTTCCCCCTCATCATCGTCATCATGCATGCAAGACTGAAGCTGTGGGTTTCTGTTGGCTTGGGTCTTTTGTGCAGACACACACACACACACACACACACATATACACTCACATACACACACACACACAGATATATACACTCACACTCTCCTCCACCCCGTTATGGGCTTTTTTATTGTTCTAGTCCATATGCTATGCCTGGTTCGATAAGCATTTGATGGGAGCGAAAGCAGTCATTGGGAGTTGCACCAACTGAAGGTGCTGCAGATTACATTGTCTGTTAGCCTAGCATCTTGGCTGGAG
>JAIFZK010000227.1:5815000-5887500 GCA_027481765.1 Tenualosa thibaudeaui
TCCTTCGCTGTGTGGTAAGCCAGCCAGCCAGGCAGGATAGCACACAAAGGCCTCTGCTGAGTTGCCCGGCCTCCCAGAGTTCAGCATGGCTCCAGTTGCAACATCATCTTCCCTCTCTCTCTCTCTCTCGCTGTGTCACTCTGCTGACTCTCCTCCTCTCCTCTCCTCTGCTTGCTCTGTCTCTGGTGAGCCCATGTGAGTCATCCTCGCTGAGCCATGCTCCAGATTCAGCACAGAGGCTGTACACACTCAGGAGGGATGGTGTCGAGGGCACAGAGCTTTACACTTCGTCCGTGCTGCTCTTCACGTTAGCTAGGCTAACAGGGGTTCAGGCGCAGGGAATTTGGCGCGTGGTGTTTCTTTGTCGCTTTCGAGCAAAGAGTTACATGAAAAGTCTTCTAAGGTAGCTTAGATTTCCCCTTGTGTTGCTAAGCCTATGCTAACCTAGAGATTCTTTCAAATGGAAAACAGAAAGCTAATGGTCTTAAGTGTGTTTCTCTTGTGTGTAATCTCTCTGAAAGAACTGCATGCTACATGGTACCCAGTACAGTACAACCTCCACCATTCATAGCTTATCCCTGTCATCATGAAAGCGCCATTGTCAGCCGAGCCTCTGTGCTTCTTATAGCAAGGTTAGCTTTCTTTGTACCGCAACACTGCATCAAAGTCTCACAAGGGCCCATAGAATATGTGCAGTCTATTTTGTCATCCCTCTTTTCCACATCTTAATGGAGAGGGCGGAGGCTGTGTGTGTGTGTGTGGCTGTGAGATTAGGCCCTTTCCCGCAGGAAAAGCAGAGTGACTTCACGTGTGCGCAGGGAGGAAGGTGTCCTTTTCCCTGAGCTGGGCCTCCAAAGAAGCCTGGGCATTTAATCATTCACCCACTCTCCTACCTTTCAACTTCTCACCAAACCTCGGGACCACAACCTCATACAAATCCCTCTAACTGTTATAGATTCCTGGTTAATCATTGTTGATAAAAACATACAGTGTTTTTTTTTTTTTGGTTTGTTTTTTGTGGCACATTTCCTGTTTTATGGGGGAGGGAAGTAAGAGAAAGAAATAAACTAAATCGTCGTGCCTGAGAGGTACGGAAAGCCCCAGCCATTCCCCACACTCCTCTGGCTGCATCCTGTCTCTCCCTTTGAAGTGAGCTCCGTTTGTGCCCTGAGTCATTTGTGGCGGGCGCGTGGAGGTAGCTCTCTTGCGCTCCCCCTGCTCTGTCCTTTATCAAAATGAAAACAGACATGGCCATAAACTCCCCTTAATCAGATGGCTCTGCGCTGTTGGCACAGCCTGAAAGGCCTTGGCAGTAAATTGGACGACGGATTTCTTTTCTGAGCAAAATCTGGGGAGGGAGAGAAGGGGGGGTGGGGTGGGTGACTGAGGAGGAGGAGGAGGAGGTGGCAGAGTAGGAGAAGGGGGATGGGGAGGTGCTCAGAAGAACTCGTCTGGAAAAGCCTTTTGTGGGATTTGGCGAGGCAACAGCCGGCTTTACCCATGCTTATTAGACACCTCTGCCGCCATAGAAATTCTCATGTCTGTGTGCCTGTGTGTGTGTGTGCACGTGTGTTTGCCTGTGTGTGTGTGTGTGTGTGTGTGTGCGTGCACGCATGCATGCATGCTCGCGTGTGTCTGTGCCTGTCTGTGTGGTGCCATGAGCATACAAAAGCACACACATTACCAGCTAGGATGGGTCCTTTGCTTGTTCAAGAAACTTAGCATTGTTATCTCAGGCGCTACGTGTCGAGAGACCGGGGCCAGACGAGATCTTCTCACTTGAGACGACCTCCATCTGTGCCACGCCATGTCCTGATACGGTCTCGCCTCGCCTTGCCTTGTCTTACCTCGCCTCCCTCCATTATTCCCCCCATGGTGATTCAGTCATGCTCACCATGTTCTCACACAATGAGCTCTGGCCATGAGCAAGGGACCCAGACCCACAGAAAAGAAACCAGACCTTTTTACCCCCCCCCCACACCACCACCACCATTACCCTCTCTTCCAGTGCTCCTTCAGTGCTCTTTAGTGTGTGTGGGGGGAGTGTTTCGTTGCTATGGTTTAACTGCGGTAGAATAATCCTCGACACCCTTTCCAAGCCCCCAGTGTCATCTCTCTCTGGTGCCCATCATGATTTAGCAGCCACGATCTCTGCTGGCTGGCTTAGCTGGACAGCCTGGCTTGATGCTGGTGGGTGGGTGCTGCTGCCTCCACATGCAAGGCTTACTGAGTAGCGCCCCCTAGGAAGCCGCCACTGCTAGTGCAGTCTCTTTGTGCCTGGGCTGCTGCTGCCGCCGCCGCTGCTGGGTTTTGTTTTTCCCCAAAGGCTGATTTGCAGCAGTGCCTTACTGAAAGACAAAAAGGGGGTCAGAGAGGAAGCCTGTGGGGAAAACAGTCTTCTTTTCCCTGAAGTGTGTGTGTGTGTGTGTGTGTGTGGGCCAGTGTTCCCAAGGGAAGAGGAAAAGTCTGAAGGGGATCTAGATGGATAGGTCAGATTACTTAATTCCTTGACAACACAAGCTCCACCCTGGGCCACCTGTATGGCTGCTATTGCCCTGCCCCTCACCTGCAGAATCCAGCCTTTTCAGACACATGTCAGTTCTGCTAGTCTCTTCATTCAATCTCAGAGGCATTGTCTACCTCTGCCTCCTAAAGCCATAAGGCTTTAACCCTTTAGAAGCAGGCAGAAGCAGGTGTCCTCTATTCACTAATCTCATGTTTTCTCTCTTCTCTCTTTCTCTCTCTTTCAGGCTTTCACCTCAGCGGCACAGTCACCGAGCCGGCCACAGCGACAGAGCCCGAGATCACCCACCGCGTGGCCATCAGCTTCGACCGCTGCAAGATCACCTCTGTGACGTGTGGCTGCGGCAACCGTGACATCTTCTACTGCGCGCACGTGGTGGCGCTCTCTCTCTACCGCATCCGAAAGCCTGAACAGGTCAAGCTGCGGCTGCCCATCTCCGAGACGCTCTTCCAGATGAACCGCGACCAGCTTCAGAAGCTGGTCCAGTACCTCATCACCGCTCATCACACAGAGGTGCTTCCCACCGCCCAGAAGCTCGCCGACGAGATCCTGTCGTCCAACTCCCAGATCAACCAAGTACATGGTAAGGCCTCCCCAGCAAGCAGGGACAACGTGGCCATGTGGCTGGCCATGTAGCTATATGGGCATCTATGGGCTTTACGACATGTAAGAGTTGAAGTGTTGATAAGTAAATATGCCCAGTCATGCCAAGAAATGCTCCGGGGCTTCCCATGGGATTGGTTTGCTTATTCAGTCAGTTTGTTTTGCTCATGAGCTAAAACGTACCAACTTTGCAAATTTGCAAATACATCTGCAACAGGAACATGTACGCTCACACTGACCACTCAAGGCTCCCAAGTCAGCTTTGTTCTGGTGTTTGTTTTTCTGCCTGACCTTGCCTTACCCTGCCTTGTACTCTGGCTGGTCAGATTTGCCTGTTGTTTGGCTCAAGCTTCCAGGGGGCTTCAAACAAGGCTCAAGAGGGCAGCACAGAGAGTCCAAACTGGGGTTGAGGTGGGTGGTGGGACAAAGAGCCTGCTTCCCTCGACTGCTCCCACTCTCATTCCTGTCTTTTGAAGGACTCAGAGGAACTGTGCAGAGTGATCTACTCACCTCTCTTTCTCTCTCTCTCTTTCTTTCTCTCCCTCTCTCTCTCTCTCTCTCCAAATATTTATCAGGGTGGACTCTCAAACAAGGAAGCTCCCTTCTTTCTCTTTGTGGCCTGACCCTTCCTTAGTGGAAACTGCTTGCTTGTGGTGTCTGGAGCCCTCATTAGAGGAGTTTCAGCAGGGGGTTAAGCTGTGGAGGTGGAGGTAGAAATAAGGGGGTATTTGAAGAGTGGGGGGTTGGGGGGGGTAAGCTTTAATTATGGAATTTGAATTATGAGCCTTGGGCTTAGAGAAGGCCTTAGTTGTCCGAGCGAGCTCATCAAAGAGAGGCTAGGGAGTCACCTATGAAAGGCCTGCCACCTATGGCCACGTTTGATCTCCGGGTCCAGTGGTGCCTCGGTCACTCTCTCTGTCGCGGCACATTAAAGAAACCAGAACCGGCCTGTAATGAGCTCCGAAGTCGTTTGGAGAAATTGTTTTAATAGCCATGGCGAAATGACGCTCTTATGCACAGGCCGTTAATGAGCTATGGTGGAACAATGATTTTTTTTTTTAAGTCCTCATCATGGGTTCGGTTGTGGGCTTAGCTTGCTACCCACCATGCGCATGTCCTTACGCACCGCCCCTTCTCTGTCAGGGCCAGAGCAGCCCTGGTCACGCAGCACTGTTTTGTGGTCTCTAATAGCCAGCTGTATATATACACACGCACACGCACACACACACACACACAGGCATCATAGGAGTGAGATGATCTTAAGCGGTATAAATTCGGTCCTATCCTATTAAGATATTATCTGTGCTGTATTCTCTTATCACAAACACAATGACCGATAGAGGCCCAAGGACAGAGCTGTGACAACAAGACGTTCTGGACACACCTGCACACAAACGGGACAGCTACGGACATCCAGTGAGTTAGCATAGCGGGATTAAAAGTGCCCGGGCTTAGTCAGGTTTAAGGTCGAGCTGAAGCTTTTACAGATGTTGCCAATCTTCTTCTTTCCTAAACCCCTCAGCACTCATGAACCCATAAGTTCAGCACTTATGTAGTCCATCTGTGTGGGGTTGGAGAGAATAGTTCATAAAGTGCTAGAGAGTTCTTCTAGTTCTGAGAGAGCTTTAACATAAAGAGGATTGGGTAATGTGTGTGTGTGTGTGTGTGTGTGTGTGTTGTGAACATGTGGATGAGACCCTCCTCCAAGCCCATTTCTCTAATGCACTCATCCCTAAAGAATTATGCAGCCGAAAGTCCATTGACTGGTGGGGAAATTATGTGAGGGGATGGTGTTTCTGACTTTCTCCACCACTCTTTAGCTTTGCTCTGGAGGACGCAAAGTTGAACTGAGCAGTAAACAAGGACCCCTCACTGTTACACAAACACTCACTTATGTATAAAACTATCCTACTTGTTTATTGATGTACAGCAGAGTATGTGTTTGTGTGTGTGCGTTTGTTTACTTTTCACATTCAAAGGCAAATGTGTAGGTGTCTTGGAATAGTCAGCGTTCTTCCTGTATCAATGCAGTTGAAAGATCTATAGTAAGGGAGCTGTCATGCTCTCCAGAACGGACTTACAGAGATTCTGAATCTGCCTATGTGTCATTTTATGAGTGCTTTATTTGTGTTTGTGCAGGTGCCCCAGATCCCACAGCTGGGGCCAGTATTGACGATGATAACTGCTGGCACCTGGATGAAGAGCAGGTCAGGGAGCAGGTCAAACAGTTCCTGTCCCAAGGAGGTTACTATGGTTCAGGGAAACAGCTCAACTCCATGTTTGCCAAGGTTGGTGCTTCTGTGTGATGTTTGTGTGTTTAAAGTGTTGACTATAGGGAAATCGATACATCAGTGATTGCGTGCGTTACATGAGTGTGTGTGTCTGTGCCTGTGCATGTGTGAGAGTGTGCATGGACGCACATGTCGAACTAATGCTCTGTACCAAAGGTACCATCCTGATGAATTATGAGACCATGAAATCCTGGAAGGCCTGTTTAAATCAATGTGTTTTAATTAAATGTCACGCTGCCTCTCATTTTGAGTCGCCTGTGTGACTGCATGTTTTCAGCACTCCCCATGTCTTCATCTTGTGCATATGAAATTCCAAGCTGGCTACTCTATTCGTTATCCTCGGCCTTTGTGTGTATGTGTCGCCTGAGCTCTCTGCCTTCATGCCTAATTGTCTAAAGTATTCTAATCTCTGTCTGCTGGTATTAGATCATTAGTTCTGCTTGCTGAATCTGCACTGGGCCTCTAGATTAGCCTGTCACTGTTCTCTCCTTGCCCCTGTAGAGTAATGAAAAGTGACACCCTAGCCTTCATATGACTCGCTCAGCCGGTAAACCTTGCACTCAGGGAGCTGAGTGTGTGTGTGTATGTGCATGTGCATGTGTGTGTGTACGCCAGATCCCTAGTGTTTTGTTTGAATCCACACATGCCGAAGGTTTGTTTCTGAAATGTGTGTGTGTGTGTGTGCGTGTCCAGGTGCGGGAGATGCTCCGGATGCGTGACTCGAACGGTGCCCGGATGTTGACCCTCATCACTGAGCAGTTCATGGCCGATCCTCGCCTGTCACTGTGGAGACAGCAGGGTACAGGGATGACAGACAAGTGTCGGCAGCTATGGGATGAGCTGGGTGAGTAAGGATTTAGCACGCTAACACTGTGACATTGTCTCAGTGTCATACTGCCTGTCCAACTTGGTACAAATAGCCAAAAGATTCAAAGTTCAAGATCCTTACTTGTCTGTTACATAGTGACAGAAAATTGTCTTGGGTTTTTAAGCTCAAAAAAAAGGAAAGATTTTAAACAAAACTGAATGAAACCTGTGTGTGTCTTCCTATTCGTCCGGACATCAGTATCCATTTTGCAGGCACTTCCATTCACTGTCTTCATCTGCTGTTGAGTTCAGGTTAATCGCCACATTCCAACTTTCTAAGCACTGTCTAATGGAAACGTGGGGATATTATCACCACTACATGGTGCTGTGTAGTGATTCAATAGCTTTGGCCTTGAGTGCAGTTTTGCTGTGGGAGGTTAGCTGGTGTCTTGGCTGGACTGAATGAGTAATCTCCCTGCAGTGGACGTGGCCTAACCTCCTGACCTGCTCACTGATGCCCGCCAAAGGGGCCCCAGCGGACTGCACTGCGCTGGGAGGAAGGGCCCCAGAACAGGCATGAAAAGGTCCTCCCGGATCAATCGGCTTTTCAAGCTCACCGCTATTGATCCGGGAGCCATTTAAAGCAGTCAATAGGATGGGAGCGCATCCTTGGGAGGCTCGTTTTGAAAGCTAAGCCTTCGGCTGCCTCCCCGGCCAGCTCCACAGAGACCAAGCCTCACAGCGGCCTACTGAGTGGGCACTCCATCATCAATGCTATTAGCTTTCATTTGCCCAGAAAGCGACGGTCCTCTCCTAGGGAGCCTTGGTCAGCTTTAGTTGAAGCATACCCAGATATATTATTGGCTGGGTATGTGAAACTCCCCCTGTCATATTGATAACCTTTGTAGCCATGAAGAAGTGTTGTTCCTCTGGGCAGAGAGAGAGAGAGAAGAGAATGAGAGAGAGAAAGAGAATGCAGGCCATCTGTTAACCAAGGTACAGAGATGTGCCGTGCCGAGCATCACCACCAGTTCCAGGGTGCAGCGCGAGCCAAACAGCACCTGCCAAGTCTCACTCGCCCAAGTACACCCTGTTTGGGAAACACTGACATCACTGCGTGAGCCTGGTGTGTGTCAGCCGCACTGATGATCAGAGAGAGGCCAGTGCAGGAAATAATAACTCATTCATTAGCCACCCAGCAAATTCAGCCTCAGTAAGTCTTTTGAGGCTTAGTTTGTTAGAACTAAAAAAAAACCTTGGCCCACTTGAGAACTAAACTAGTGGTCAATTCTCCACTTTCAATGTTTTCCTTTTCAGCCTCTTCCAATGTTATGATCATTACAATGATTTTCTGACACAATGATTGTAATGGTGATGTGTACTGACCATGCCCCCCCCCTCTCCATCCCCTAGGTGCATTGTGGGTATGCATCGTGCTGAACCCCCACTGCAAGAGTGAGGAGAAGGGCAGCTGGCTCAAGCAGCTGAAGAAGTGGAGCGACATGGACATCTGCCCACTGGAGGACGGCAACTATGGCAGCGAGCTGCCCAACATCACCAACGCCCTGCCGCAGAGCAACCTGGCCCAAGGTCAGCCATCAGCTCAGTACCCACAACCCCCTCACACTTAAACCTCTCAGTCCTGACATAACTGTGTTAGTGGACCACAAGCTGAGCAGAAGTTTTAAACAGCCACTGCACCTTGTGTTTTACCATTTAACTCCTCTCCCGTTCACCCAACCATGACCCAGTTGTGACCCTTTCAGAGAGCTACTTGCACAGAGAAGTTAAGACTAAGGATTCTTAGCCGGTTGTTGATCCTGCCGCAGCATCCATTAAACCCCTCTTCTTTTTGTGAAGATGTCTGATCTCAAGCCCAGGCCTTAACCCAAACACCAGCTTCAACTTCAAAGCTCATCAGTCATTCTCTTAATACTCCTCCATTCATTCCTCAGGGCAGTCTTAAGGAGATCTTTTTACTCTTTGTACACCTGGGTGCGTGACTTTCTCTCGCTCTCACTCTCACTCTCACTCTCACTCTCACTCTCTCTCTCTCTGCAGACTCTTTGGGGCGGCCACGGCGTACAGTCTTCACGCGGGCCATTGAGGCATGCGACCTGCACTGGCAGGACAGCCACCTACAACGCATCATCAGCAGCGACTTCTACATGTCGCCGGCCTACCAGAGGGAGAGCGAGAGCCTTCTCTTCAATCCCCAGGGCCTGCCACTCTGGCTTGGTAATAACCCTGCATGCTCAACCCAACACGTGCTGTTAATGCGTACCACAACCACACACACTCGGTGTAAGCCAGCTAACTCCGTCTTAAGCTCTTCTCAGAAGTAGGAAAAAGTACAGGAAGTTTGCTGTGTAAACATTAGCCATGGGCAGTTGCACTTTACAATCACTTTATAAATAGGCATTTAACCAGAAGAGGATTGTGGCGAGGTGCTTAAGCACGGGCCAGGCACAGACAAGCAGGTCGTCACGCCATAAACTTCCAGCAGAGTAGGGTCGCTTGGGGGAAGATTTGGTTCCGCCACTGATGTCATGTTTGTGATTAAGCACAGTCTGACCGTCTTGACAGTCTGACTTTTCATGAAGGCAAATTCTTCTTCCTAGCAAGGGTCTTCCCGTAATTAGCCACAAGCCCTTGAATTCTTGCAAGAGCTTAAATGAAGGTCTCGACCCATTTGCATAACGTTAAGCTTCCTTGGGAAGAATTAGGCTGAGGAGAGTGGATTAAATGCGGAGGGATGCATTTGTGTGGGTGGCCCGTGATCATCGTGACCCGCTTGCTCTGTTCCAGACCACGTACCGACTGCCTGTGCACGAGTGGACGCCCTCCGTTCTCATGGTTACCCACGGGAAGCCCTGCGCCTGGCCGTGGCCATCATCAACACCTTGCGGCTACAGCAGCACCGACAGCTGGACATTTACAAGCACCAGAAAAAAGGTAGCGTACGCGCACACACACACACACACACACACACACACACATGCACACATACACTCCCACTCCCACTCAAACACACTTCTCCACACAGGTCTTATCTAAGCAAAGTGGCATAAACCCCATAACTGCCATGATTTCACAATGGGCTCATTGTTTGGCAGTGGAAAGCCAAAGGAACTGGCCTTATCTGCCCATGAAACAAGAGCCCTTCTCAAGTGAGAGTGCGGTGCAGCATTCTTTTGATGTCTCCGCAAGTGGATGGAGCCATTGCTGGTTGTGTGTAATTACTTCAGTGTTTGTGGAATGCAGCTGTGTGGCATGCCCAGGGGTCTGTGTATTTCAAACTGCACTGGAATCTTGTGTATCTTGGGACGCCCTTTCACTGGAAAACAGACACAGGTCTAGGGCTGGGAAATGTCATTCCGTACCCTTTTGTCATTGCTTGAGAGTGAGCCGCGGAGAGTTATTAAGCTTTCTCTCTTTCTTCCTCTGTCTTTCTTTCTTTCTTTCTTTCTTTCTTCTCTCTCTCTCTCTTTCTTTCTTTCGACAGAGCTCCTCCAGAGAGGAATGACCACGACCACTAATCTCGAGGGCTGGGTCGGCCATCCCTTGGACCCCATTGGCTGCCTTTTTGCTACTCTGACAGAAACCTGCCGAGTGGAGGACGACAACGCCATGGACACTGGAGGTACGGTAGACCACAGCAGTGTGTTACCTGAAAACTCTCATCTACTGATACTGATATTTCTTAGCAGATTGCACTTCACTGCCTACACACAGTCCAGAAAAGTGCTTGTTGGCGCACACAGACTATCTGCCACCTCTCTGTTCATACACTTTCTGTCTCTCTCTCTCTCTCACTCTCACTCACTCACTCACTCACTCACACGCACATGCACACACACACACACACACACACACACACACACACACAGAGGCACATTTATTTGCTCATAACTGCAGTACACTGAGCTTTCAAAGGAAGCCCTACCGGTGTTAACTCTATAAAAGCACATTAGCAGAAAAGCTGCCATAGTGCCCCCATCTCTGTCAGCGAATGGCTTGTGGGCGTGCTCGGAAAAGTCATTCAGGCCACAGCAATGAGGTGCCCCCTCAGTCTGCACAAAAGAGCCCACTGTCAGACAAGTGTAAAGAGCACAGAGGTATGGGGCAGGGAGGGAGGGGCGGGGGCCTGTACTATTGAAGTGGGAAAAGGTCGTGCTGCACCCACAGTGGTGTAAATGTATAAAAATCAATCAGCTTTTGCATTCCATACGTCCCCTCGTCGCTCAGGCCAAATAAGGAGATGGGAATTGTAGTGCTATTGTGAAGAGCCCACAGGGAGGTCTTTGTCCACAGGAACAATGTGGGCGAGTGGTACAATGATTGGGTTTTAGAGAGTGGGTGTGAGTGTGTGTCTGTGTGTGTTGTGTGTATGTGTGTTGTTTGTGTGTGTGTGTATGCGTGTGTGTGTGTGTGTGCAACTTGCACTTGCCCCTGCCCCCTCGCCAGTGTGTGAAAGTGCTGGGACAGATAGGAAATGCGTGTGTGTGTTTGTGTTTTAATGCTTCTTCTGCTTGGTTTTAGCTTGGACGTGTGTGTGTGTGTGAGTGTGTGAGAGAGAGAGAGAGAGCGAGAGAGAGAGGGAGAGAAAGAGTGGCTCATCGTCTTTGTTTGACTGTCTCACAGCTGGGAACAGCTGGCGTGCTGAGTGGCTGTTGTTGGTGGGCGCACAGAGTCTCTCATCCAATGGCAGGAGCCCTGAGGTCCCAACACAAAAGGGGAGAGAGCGTTCAGCGGCCGTGAGCGGATGATCGCACCCCACACAGCGGGGGGAAGGGGGGGAAGCAATAGCGATAAGAATAACAACAAAAACAAGAAAATGTCTTTACAGCTGGGACTGAGAGACAGAACTCTCTTTCTGTCTGTGTGTGTGTGTGTGAGAGAGAGAGGGAGGGAGAGAAAAGAGGCCTAGTGAGATGCAGTGGACAGGCCCTGGTCAATCGGTCCACTCCCTTTCACAAGGGAAATTAGAAATGTCCATACAGCTCCTCTAAAGCTACCAGTGGAGCAATGAATTCACCCTGTGTTGTTGTTGTGTGTTTGTTTTTTGATCTTTCATCTTGCGATTGGGTGGTTGTGATTTTGCTGATGTCCCCCTCCCCTCCCCCCAACCCATGTCCCTCCCTGTTCGCCTCCCTCCTGCTGTAATAAACAGGATTGGCACGAGAGGATCAGTTGCCAGGGGATTTGGTGCGTTCACGGCGTGCCACAGGCCACAGATGGTGCTGTTTTTGTCTGGCTGTTTCCGGGGGTTTTCCGTCCATTTCTCTTCATGTACTGCTGCCCTGCCCCTCCCCAGCATGGACCACAGTTTAGGGGGAACAGATAGATGGCTGCATTTCTATCCTAAAAAAAGCCTTTTGCCAGGAATGGTAGGAATGAAAGCCAGTACTCATGGATGCCCAGAATGGCTCTCTGTGCTCAGGCCCTGTTCAGCACAGTGGATTGTATCAGCGGTCAGCCTTTTTATGATGGAACATGGCTTTGTAAATACACATAAGCTAGTTCCATAGCAATAGAACCAATAAACACACTACAGGTTTTCTTGATGGCTCCTCCTGTCACTTCATGAATCCACTTAACAAATTAATAAATTAGCCTTTCAAACAGCTCTGTACAAACCACAGATAAATCATTCTGGCTTATTAGAGCATTTGTTTGTGTATTTTGTTTGTGTGTGTATGTGTGTGTGACCTTTTCCCTCTCTCTTTGCCTTGGCAGATTCTGGCGAGCCCAAGCCACCGGTGTACCAGCACGTGGCGGTGTGGGGCTGCCCGGATGGCAGCGAGTCGTACCTGGCTCTGGCGCTGGAGGTGGCCCTGATGGGCTTGGGGCAGCAGCGGCTGATGCCCGAGGGCCTCTACGCTCAGGACAAGGTGTGCCGCAATGAGGAGCAGATCATCAGCAAGCTGCAGGAGCTGGAGCTGGACGAGCTGCTGGTCCAGACGCTGCGCAAGCAGACCATCCTGCTGCTGGAAGGTGCGTGGGAAGAGGTTTTGCACCAAAGATTCTAGAGCGGAGCGCTCTAAAATCTTGGTTTTGCACCATCGATATGCTTCAGCATTAGGCTGTCCACTTTAGGGTCAGCTAGAGTTGGTTGATACAAGAGTCATTTATTTGGTGCGGCCTTTCACAGACCATCTTTCATGTGGGATTGTCGTATGGGTTCCCATGTGTACGCTCCTAATCTCTCAACCCCCCACCCCACACACACAGACACACTCCCACACACACACACACCACACTCCCCTTTATTTTGCCTGTTTTTTCCCCACCTGTGTGTTATCTCTCTGTCCGAAGCTGTGATGCTTGTGTGTCTTTTTTCTCAGAGTGTCCTTTTCCTTCTTTTCTCTCTCTGGCCTATTTCAAACCTGCTTGAGTGGTTTGGTTATAGGATTATATTCCACTTGCATTCCTCCATTCTATTTATTCCTCCTCTTGATTCCATTCTGTTCCCTCTCTCCCCAGTCTCTCTCCTGTCTAACCCTCCCACCCTCTTTCTTTCTAGTTCCCATCCACACACTCAAGCCCAGTCTTCCTGTCTCTCTCACTCACTCACTCTCTCAGTCTCTCACTCACTCACTCACTCACTCAAAGGGTTTGATGCATATTCTGACTTCCCCATTGCCCCAACCCTAGCCCACCCACTAACTGGGCCTCTCTCTCTCTCCCTCTCTCTCTGTATGTCGTTTTGTAACCTCCCAAAACATCTGGCCCTCTTCTGGGGAGGCTGCGTTCTATTTATACTCACTGGGCTGGAAAGTCAGGGCCCACGGCCCCAACCGCAGCAGCAGCAGCAGCAGCACTGGTGGGCCTGGCCTGTGTGCGCTGTCTTTCTCTTTTCCTCTCTCTCCTCCCCTCTCTCTCCCTCTCTCTCTGAAGAAGCTATTATGGGGTCATGTCTTTACTGCCATGTGAGGGTCATTTGGAGTCCTCCTGGCTCCATTAAAACAGTTTGTCTATTGGATCAGGGTGTGGAATCACACTGTGCTCAGAGTGGATGTGTGTCATGAGACTTTGGGCTTGTGTTCTTACTTCCACCCAATCAGTCCATTAAAAAGGAAATTTAAGGAATCTTTGACTCACTCAGTCGAATACATAAAACAAAAAAGGTGGTAATTATGGATGTATGCAGTGTTCGCTGGAGGTGATCTGGTTGTGGAAAAGTGGTTGAGAAGACTGTAACCTACTTCAGTGGTATTCATGTACATTCTGTGTGTGTGTGTGTAGGCGGTCCTTTCAGCGGCATGGGCGAGGTCATCCACCGGGAGAGTGTGCCCATGCACACCTTTGCCAAATACCTGTTCACCGCTCTCCTGCCCCATGATGCCGACCTGGCGTACAAAGTAGGACTGCGCGCCATGAGGTGAGTCTCACTCGGTCTTGCCTCCTTTGAAAGAGGGGCAATTCACTGGAAAGAAAATATGTGTCTTTATATGATGAGTTTGTGTGGCTCTGTGGCCCTGACTCTCAGTGCAAGTCTGTGTGATGTTTTTCTGCATTGGAAGGAGGGGTGTGATGTAGGGCCTGTGTGGCCCAGCGTGAAGGTGTGTGTGTGTGTTGGGATGTATTGACAGAAAAACAGTCATGGTTATTAGGGAGTTGTTGGAATGAAGCTTATTTTGTGTGTGCGTGCGTGCGCGCGTGTCCCTTTTCATCTTGTTCAGGCTTCCTGTGTTGGAGTCCTCAGCTCCGTCAGGCGATGTCGGTCACCATGGCATCTCTATTGTGCCTAGTCGCTACCCACGTTGGTTCACGCTCGGACACCTGGAGTCTCAACAGTGTGAAGTGGCCTCTACCATGCTCACTGCAGCAAAAGGTATACACACACACACAGATGCAAACACTCTTCAAGGTTGACCATGACGTGCTGTATTGTTATCCACACAAGTATTTGGGCAGAAGTGTACTCCAGGTTGCTGTGTTGTGGATCTTACTCTGGTGCTCTGCCTCATGACTCATGCCTCATGGGTTTATTCGGTGCGCTCCAGGTGACATGCTGCGGCTGCGTACAGTGCTGGAGGCCATCCAGAAAAACATCCACTCCCCGTCCCTCATCTTCAAGCTGGCCCAGGACGCCTTCAAGATCGCCACGCCTGCAGACAACCCTCCAGACATCACCCTCCTCAACGTGGCCCTAGAGCTTGGCCTGCAGGTAGGGCTCCAGCGGCTCCTTCCGTTTAATCCGTCTTTCACGTCATTGTTGCCTTTTCTACATCCCTGTGAATTGCTTTGAGGCCTGGTGTGGTCCGTGGTTTTTTTATGCCTGGCTGTGTGGACATAATGAAGAAGCGTATGCCAATGCTAATGTTCTGTTGGGTCTTGGTCTTGTGTGTGTGTGTTTGTAGGTGATGAGGATGACCCTGTCAACGCTGAACTGGCGACGCAGAGAGATGGTGCGCTGGCTGGTCACCTGTGCTACAGAAGTCGGTCGGTATCTCTGTGTTCCGCCTATTAACTGTTGATCGGCATGAATGTCACATTATTCCCAAATAATTTTTGGTGACTCTCACCGACTCAAGCTTATGATTAACCCTATTAATCCAGCCTATGACTGGTTTGTGTTAGGAGTCCGACTGGTCCCTTGAATGGCCTCAGTTTTCTCACTGTCATCTAGCCTTTCCTTTAGCATCTCATTCCAGCAGTGAATTAGTGCATGACTTCTGCCTGCCTAAAAGACTGAACTAGATGTGGACAAGGCAGATTGAATAAGCGAGGGTTGTTTTTGGTGGTAACCCCAACGTTTAATAGGTGGTAATAAAATAACTACTTGCAGTGGTATCACATTGCAGGACACATTATCACCATCAGAAGTTTTTTGTTGTGCTCATTCTGTCCCCCTCTCTGTTCCGTGACAGGCCTGCGTGCTCTGGTGAGCATCCTGCAAGGATGGTACACGCTCTTCACCCCAACGGAGGCCACCAGCATCGTGGCGGCCACCGTCATGTCGCACAACACGGTGCTGCGGCTGAGCCTGGACTACCCACAGCGCGAGGAGCTGGCCAGCTGCGCCCGAACCCTGGCGCTGCAGTGCGCCATGAAGGACCCGCAGAACTGCGCGCTGTCGGCGCTCACGCTCTGCGAGAAGGACCACGTGGCCTTCGAGACGGCCTACCAGATCGTCATCGACGCGGCCTCCACAGGCATGACCTACTCGCAGCTCTTCACCATCGCACGCTACATGGAGCACCGCGGCTACCCGCTGCGCGCCTTCAAGCTGGCTTCGCTGGCCATGGCCCACCTCAACCTGGCGTACAACCAGGACACGCACCCGGCCATCAACGACGTGCTGTGGGCGTGCGCCCTCAGCCATTCGCTGGGCAAGAACGAGCTGGCCACCATCATCCCACTGGTGGTCAAGAGCGTGCACTGCGCCACCGTGCTCTCAGACATCCTCCGTCGCTGCACGATGACGGCGCCGGGCCTGGCCGGCATTCCGGGCCGCCGCAATTCGGGCAAGCTCATGTCGACGGACAAGGCGCCGCTGCGGCAGCTTCTGGACGCCACCATCAGCGCCTACATCAACACCACGCACTCGCGCCTCACGCACATCAGCCCGCGCCACTACGGCGAGTTCATAGAGTTCCTCAGCAAGGCGCGCGAGACCTTCCTGCTGGCGCAGGATGGACACATCCAGTTCGCCCAGTTTATAGACAACCTCAAGCAGATCTACAAGGGCAAGAAGAAGCTCATGATGCTGGTGCGCGAACGCTTTGGCTGAGCCGCCTTCAACCAGGGCGAGGGCTTTCCTAGGAACTGTTTTGTCTTTGTTGTCATTTCTTTAAATCCATTTTTTTCTCCTGTTGTCATTTTTTTTTTTTATCTGTTTTCAGTTTGGTGTGTATATGTGTGTGTGAGGGTGTGTGTTAGTGGACGTGTGTGTAAGAGTATGAGTAATCATCATTCACTAAGTTATTCTACCAGGTAGAACCTGTGGAAGATAAGTAGAAACACAAGAAGAATGGAGGAGTATTTTTTTGCTTAATTTAGTAAGAAAAGCATATTGTGGTTTGAAAAGAAAAGTAGAAGTGGCACATAAAGATAAAACCAAATGATAATGTGGGGTGTACTTTGAGCCAGGGGAATCTCTCCGTTGATGTGGTCAGGGGATGTTTTTATTTTCATTTTTTTCTGCAGAAGCTTGAATACTCAGAAAACACAAAATGTAGAGCGTCATTCCTTCAAACACTCACTCACTCACTCTCTCACGCCAGTGTTAATACCTCGACCGTATTCCAAGACTCAGCTTTAATTTGTCTATGTGTGAAAGAGGAGCCTTCTTGCAGTACGGAGGAAAATGAGCGGATGATGGGGAAAGGGGGTCAGTGCCCAAATAATACCCCTCAGATGCCACCCCCACCCCCTTTTTTTGATTATCCTCAGCCAAGCCACCCACCCCCCCATCTCACTCTGTGTGTCTAGGTTGTGCATTTCACCATTTTTTCCATAACAAACAGCATTTTTTAATATGAGACAGAGGTGAACAAAAACGGCCGACAGTCAGAGTTAATGGTGATGTTTGTCCCTTCCCTCATGCTGGAGAGATATTCCATATTCCAGATAGATGTGAAGGCTGGCAATGGGTGTGAGGTTTGGCAGAACAGACTACCTGCTATCAATACTACATTCAGCTGACCTACACATGGCTGTGAATGGGAGGATGGAAGGAAAACTGCAGTTCATTTCTTGTCTGTGTTGTTTCCCTCCTCATGTTTGTGCTCAGCTGTTGTAATAAAAGCAAGGTCCTGGAAGCATGGCATGGCCACGTCTCAGCCTTTAGATTAATCAGCCACACAAAGCCTTGGTCCTCAGACACATAGTGACCCCCCCGCATACGCACACACACACACACACACACATACCACATGTACGGCACAAACAGCAAACAGTTTTTTGAGGATTTGAGTATCATCTGTGGCAATGAAGTCAGTGTTCACGTACTTCACTTTAGACCCACCAACAGGCTTTGTTCTTGTAGTCAGAAATAAATCCCATGTCGCTACCCCACCTACAAAAAAAAAATTGACTGAAGATGCAATGTGTGTTGGGGAAAAAAATGAACCAATTGGCAAGTTTGAAAGTTTTTTTGGTTTTGTTTTGGTTTTTGTTTGTGATTATTGTCTGGGGGGTAGGGTTGATTATTGTGTTCTATCTTCCACATTCCATGATGGCCCCCCTCCACAAAGTGCCCCAGTGTAAACACTTAGAATGCACTCGACAGCGTGCAACTGAAGGTTCATGGGAAGAGTGGAGTTTAAAAAAAGAAAATTAACAAAAGAAAACAGAAAACAAAAAGTTAAAGTAAAAAGTGAAAAGAGATGCTCAACTCCGTTCTCAGGGAATCACTTAAAGAAACAAAACGTAGTAGCAGAAGCATTTAAGATATTGTAAATATGAAAGTGTCAATTCAAGAAAATTGTAAAGTTATAATTATTTATGATGACTGTATGTTTTTGTTGTTTTGTTTTGTTTTTTCAGTTTGGTTTCGTATGTTTTTTTTTTTGTTTTGTTTTTTTTTTTTTCAGATACTTGAATTTTTTGTGGGCTGGGAATGTGACAGCAGCAAGTGGAGAGAGGAAAGACTTTAACAATTCTCAGGTGCTCCTGTGTCCTTTTCTTTGATTTGTTTTCATTTGTATCTGTTTTGCAACATGTTTTGCAAGAGATTGAAGATAGGAGGACAATTGTGAGAAGAAATGAACAGACTATGCAGACCATGTAATGGCACCCTTCATCCCAATATACACTCACACATACTAGTCACTTTTTTTGTTTTTTTCCTTCTTCCGCGAGTGGTTCCCAGCTAGACTTAAAAAATACTTTTTTCACAAATTGTGGACAGAAAGACAGACAGACAAATAGATCCAGCTGGTTCCCACCTGACAAGTATCTGCATGTTGTGTGAACCGCTGCTGGCTTTTGCCTTCTACAGATTGACACACAAGTTCTTACTTACAAACTTTAAGCCTTATTGTATTCTCTCAAAGCACCAGTGTGTGTTTTCAAGACTGTAGCGATGGAGAAACGCCGCCTTGGGCCCTGTGCTGGCCTGCCATCGCCCTTTCCCTGTGGTAACATACCTTTATTTTTCCTCCCCAACTCAATGGTCAATGCTCAGCAGAGGAAGAGGGGTGGATGATTCTTCTGTTGGGTTGTTCTTTGTTTTTTAAACAGCCTCTTCTATAGGGGCAAAGAGAGGATTCTTTTGGATGAATCACTAACTAGTCTCACTCAGAGCCTTTTCTCGAGCAGGACCCAGCCCTCTTTTAGGGACTCACCTTGGACTAGACATGCCCAAATCATCCTGGGTCCTTTCTTCTTAGTTCCTCTTTGGGTTTTAGTACATGCTTAGTTTTGTTATTTCCCCCCTGTGAATCAGCCACCCTCCTGACAGGCTAGCAGTGCGCTGCCTCTTCCGTGGGACATGTAACAAGCATTATTCACCACCATCACCACCCAGTCTCACCTGCAAGTGAGACAATAACCCGAGCAGACAGAGGGAATACTTGCCTTTTTTTCACTAAACATATTACTGCAGGATGAGCTAGTGTTGCCTGTTCTATACAGAAAAATCAAACAATATTTTTTTTTGTCTCGTAGTGGAATTAGACGGTCCTATGCCATTGCAAAGAAAACAAAAAACAACAAAAAAAATAATAAGTAAAAAAAAATCTCTTTTGGCTTTCCTCAGTCCTTACTCCCATACTCTGAGTGTCTGTATGTGTTGACTGTACCAGTGTTTAAACCCGTCCCTAGACTTTTTAGAAGGAAAGCATAATAATCGCTGGTAGAGATTGTTCACTAGTTCATCTACTGTTTCAATTATTTGTTTTTAATTTTATTATTTTTTTATTGTTTATTTAAGGGAAAGTGTTTGTCGCCTCTTTGTGCTACTGAATTGTAAGAAAAAAGGTATCCAGTATTTGTTGCCACAAAAGTATAGTTCATCAACACTTTTTGTTTGTGCAACCTCCTGAGCTAATGTCTATAAACAAAAATTTATGACTATTTATGTAATGCTACGACCATTTTATATGATTTGTGTTGGAATTTCAGTGCTTTTCTATGAATAAAGTGTGAAACACGTCATGGCCTTCCAGATCAAAGTATTTTTCAACCTTAGATTATTAGTAACCTATTTATTAGTAGTAATTATTATTTATTATTATTAGGCTGTTCCACAGAACATTTACTTTTGTCACATCCGTAACGCCAGTAAAATGCCATGGTATTTGTATGATGTGAATGATTAGTACTTTTTCATAATTTTTTCATGTATGTTCTACAACCAAAAATAACAAATGCTCAAATTGTAATGTAATCATTCACGTCATACAGTGATATAACTATGGCATTGAGCCCTATGTGTGTCGTTGTGACATTTGATGAGTTCTCTTATGTAGTAGTAATAATAACAATAATAATAATAATAATTTTACAGACTTAAGTTTGGGTCATTTATGGACTGAAATGACCACACTAAGTTAGTGAATTCTAGAGGACATGGTGATAGCTTTTCTTCCTAAATTTTCTTTCTTATTTTCTAGTGGACAAGCTTTTAGAGTAACATTTCCCCATTCACCATCGCATACTGGCCTCTCCACAGCAGAGTGGCCCAGTCACAATAGCTGCTACAGTGAGTTTGTGGGAGATATCGCTACTATTTAGGAAATAGTTTCATTTACTGAGCTCGCTCCGTTCAGCAGCAATTCTTCTCTTTCCATCACGTATGTTAGTCTGTCTGTTAGGGGGTGTGAGGCTGTCTCCCCTACACAAGAAGACATGGATGGAGGAAGCGAGAACGAGTGGTTGATCTAGTGAGTCTGTAAGAGCCAGCTGATGATAGCTGGCATCTGCCGGAGTGTGGCTCCAGCGTGGCAGCTCTGTTAGTAAGGGAGAGAAAGTGTGCTTTCCACAGTGGGCACAGTGACATGAGGCAAGAGACAGTCGAGTAATTGGCTTTCTCACCTTGCTGGGTGTCTACAGCAGCTGTCAGATGCATAGTGAAGCACTTGTGGGGGAGGTGAATCAAATGGCTCAGTTAAAAGAGAGAAGCTGTGAGTGTATGTATGTGTGTGTGTGTGTGTGTGTGTAGCACTGTGTGGTGCAGCAGATTGTTGACCCTGAGTCTCTTAACATCAGCTGACATCCTCATTTTGCACGCCGGACTCATCTGAAACCCACAGGCTAGTGATGCCTCTGCTTGGCCCAGCCCTCTCCACAGGCCCCCTGCCCCCTCCTCACACCTTGGTTGGAAAGCTGGAAGGCCTACGCCAACTCCGTCTGTAGAAGGCATGGCAGGCCTGTGCCGTCAGATCTGGCACTCTTCTGGGACCTCATTTGAAGGGCTTTGTTCTGCCATGGTGGCTCCCCGAGCAGGCTGATGTAATTGGGAAGGTAGAGAGAGGAGAGGATAGGTGAGCAACATGAGGGGCGCTGGCTTTGGCTTTGAAGACTGAGGGGGTGGGAGGGTGATGCTTACACTAGCACAGCAAGCATATAGCAAACCCTTGTGTGCCGTGGGGTGATCATTTCTACTGAAAATTAAATTTAATGACATTAATAACGACTGGGGCAATCTGCAGGAGATCTACTGTAATTAACAAAAAATATGCGCTATGTGACTTCAAAGATGTGTCTTTGTATGTGTCATACACATAAGAAGGACTGAAGGCCTTAATTGGAGTAGGTTGATTTTTCTCCATCTGATGTCTCACACAGCCTAACTGACTGAACCAAGGACAGCTTGTTGGAAAGTGTGATTTCATTTGGTGTCTGCAGGTGTCTCCTCACTGTATTGCCTTTAAAAAAACTGATTGCACAGATTGTGTGACTGGTGACAGCTTGGCTTATCTACAGACCCTCAGGGCCAACTCAGTGGAGCAATATTCCTTCGTCGTGTCATTTCAGTATTATCATTATTTCTTTCTTTCTCTCTCAAATCCATTAACTCCTGATGTAAGTCTGCATGGTGGAGGCCCCTCAGCCTGGGCAAGACTCTTCTCCATCAGCCCCTGTTAATATTTCCAATCAATCAGAAGGCGAGGCCCTCCTCCCCATCCACTCCCATCTGATAGTGATGGTGCCAGGGCCTGACAAATGATGTACAGCCTGCTGTCTTAGCCAGCAGATTGGATTTTCAGGCCTGGTGATCTGCTGAAAGATTGAGCTTGAACCCCCTTCTCATGTACTCACACACACACACACACACACACACACAGAAACACTACCATCCCCCCTCCTCACGCCTTATTTTAAGGAGGCCTTGGGGAATTCAGGGTTTCTCTTCTCTCTGTGTAGATTCACAGTTGCAATTAAAAATAATGCTCGAATAGACCCTTGAGGTAGCACACTGACTGCCTAGCTGTGAGGGAAAGCATGAGGCCCCAGCCCCCACCTACAGCCCTCCATCAGCGCAGCTGTGAGCTCTGTGCAGGCAAACAGGCCCAGATTGACACAGGCTTAAAGAGAGTGGGGAAGAGGGGCACCACACTAATCAGCAAATTGATTACAGCATTTTCTTTGCCGAGGCTTACAGCACCTCCCTCAGCCTGATTCTGATGGGGGACAACAGAGGTGCCTGGACAAATGGAAAGAGAACAAAACAGCTTCAGAGATAGAAACAGGCAGAGAAAGAAAGACGAGGTGTGCGGGGAGGCTGCATTTACATTCACCAGACGCTTTTATCTAAAGCGACTTACATCTTTTTGTCAACTATCAATTACATCAGTGCCAGTTTCCCATAGAGCAACTTAGGGTTAAGTACCTTGCTCAAAGGCACAATGGTGGCAGTCGGGTCTCGAACCCATCATTTCCAGGATACTAGCATGCTAGTCAAGTTCCTTAACTACTACAGGGCCACTACCACCCCATAATTTCAGTGCTTTGATGTTGTCTGCTCACTGATTTTGTTCAGTATTGTTATGGAGGCATGGGGACTATAAGGCAGAGACAATTAAGACACAGAGAAAGAACATTTGAAGTAGGAACTATTACCTCAAATGAGACTGATAATACAAGGCGAAAGCCACACATTCTCTGGAATTACAACACTGTTGTTCAAAGGACTCCTAATGGAGGGGCCAACCATTCAGCAGCACAAGGAGTTAAATATGACTAAAACCAGCACACGGATCAACCATCACCATCTCTAATTCCACCTCATATCCATGTGGAATTGTGGGATTGTGGAATCCCCAGGAAAGAGAGACACAAATACAAAAACAACTGGATTTTGAGATTTGTTTATCTAGGATGCTTAATGCCTTCAGGGGAAAAACAGCAGTTAGGATTATTATCTTCTGATTCCTCTCAAGGAAAGACATTGAAATGGGAATAATCATTATGAAAATTTCCTTTTAAAGTATATAAAGCCTTCATTCTTATAAATCCAGACACATTGACAGGATGGAAGATTACAGCTTCATCAATCACATTTATTTTCTACTCTCAAATAGAATGACATCCATAAAATAACAGCTCTTTATTTGTATTTAAAAATCATCCAGCATTATATACACACATACAAACATGATCACATATCTTCATAGCTGTAGAGGTTAATTGACACACTAAATGACACACTGAATAAAAACAATGTATTTTCAACCTACTAGGTTTGACCTCTCCCTCTATCTCACAGTTGTGACACAAAATGCTGCTTATAAATTAAGGCTGTGAAGCTCAACTAGTGTTTAGCATGCGAGCCTTCAGTATCTCTACAATATATAACTTGGCATGGAGCTGTTGTTTCAGTATATTTGACCTCATTGATGGTGAAATGTGATTGGGTGGATGATGGCCAAGAGTTCACTTGAGTTTGAGGAGCTGACGGGAGTGGCTGTGGACGGCCTCCACGAAAGCCCCCACGCTCTCAGGGTCCATGTCGGGGTAGAGACCGTGGCCCAGGTTGGCGATGTAACCACGTGTGCCAAACGCTTCCAGCATCTTCTTTACAATCTCTGAGATGCGCTCCTGGGACACAGAGGAGACTGCTTAGCCATTACAGTGACATTGGTCTAATCTTCACTACAGGCAAACCAAAAAAGTTTCAGGAGAGGAAGACTTTGATGACTAAGAAGCTGGCTAGCCAAAGTGGATAAATGTCTAGACAAATAAGTAAGGGCAAGGAATAGAAACCCCCAAACATCTGCCAAAGCCAGCATCCACTGTGATGTCTAAGCAGTGAAACACTCCACAATTGGCCACTAGAGGCTTACCAAGTTCCTGGAATCCACAGCTTTTTTTGTTTTTTGTTAAAAAGGCCTATAACTTTTTGAGAAGCATACATGGGGTGAATTAGACTGCAGTCATGAGTGGATGGGTCGGGTTCAGAGAGCTTTCTGTTCTTTCCCTAATGCAGAATATAAATCAACTCATCTGATGCACGCCCACACCATGTTTTTTGGCTTACAGCGTTCATTACCTCATCTAACTGTGCTACAATGTTCCAGATGACACACCACTGTAGTATTTTCTAGTGACAACTCTAATCCTTACCTTGGGGGCGTAGAGGGCGCAGGGGTCCATGTTACCTTGGAGACTCACTTTCCTGTCAGTCTGCACCCTGCACACAGAGAGAAACAGGAAACGCTCATTAGCTAATGCTAACGCTCAGCATGGATTCAATCAGAAACAATGAGGTGGCAATGGAGAGCGTTTATCACTGCCCCGAGGGGAGAATGAGTCCATTTCTCACAGTCAGATGGCAGGAGTCTGAAAAAGGCTCCATCCGTTACAGTTAGAAAACATGGGCTGGGGTGTCTCACCGTGCTGACCGAGGGTCAATGGTCCAATCCAGACCCACCACCTCGTAATGAGACTCGGAGAGATCCTCTAAGGCGTAGTGCCCATCCTTCGCAAACACAATCTAAAGCAGGTGGAGACGTGACAAAGAGTGAGCCATATGCTATATACTGTATATATATATATATATCTATCTATATATATGGCATACACTAAGATAATGTCTGTGGTAACAACCCTACCAGAAGAATCCATAAAATTGTTTTATGGGCTGTGAACAAAAGCAGCAGGTCAGAGAATTATGGTTAATGATACTGGTGCCATTACTGAAGCAAACAGCACAGCTTTTGGCTGAATGGGAAAAGGAACTGTGGAAGGATAACTGTTGCCTAACAATTATGCAAAACTCTTTACACCTGCAATGCACCTACCGCCATCTGCTGGTCTGTCTGACCAAAGCCATTTTACATAGATAGATGAACAGATATATAGGCAGTAGATAGATAGATAGACCTTTTCTATCTTTTCTACCCTTTCTATATTTATTTATGCTACCAAATTTTATATTTTTCAGGCATTGTGCTTTCATTCGCACCCTTGTGCAAATTAACTTAAGTTTGCAGCCATATGAGATCCCATCTCCTTAACACTTTCTGTTTGCAAGGTACAAAATAAATGTCAACATTATGGAAAATAGCTATGTTGTTATTCAGTTGTTTGTAGTTAAAAATAGCCTAATTCAACCCAATCCGACTTGCTAGCAAATTCACTCTGCATGTCAGTCTAGTTTCAAGCCCATTACGGCCCATTTTTGAACGGATGTGTATCACTTCAAGTAAAGCTGGCTGCAATTCTGAAAAGATAGGATCAAAGTTTAACGCACCAATTGAACTTAGATTTTCATGTTGGTTACGTGTCTGGGAAAGGGATGTAAATGAGTCAACTCCGGACCCACGGCCGACTCTCAATCTCAACTGAGGTGTGGTCTGGGTTTGCCCAGGTTAAGGTAGAAGTTATGAACGTGGCATTTCTTACCATGGGCACTTTCTCCAGTCCAGAATCCTCCAAACGCTCTTTCACCCTCTTAGATATGTCCTTAAGGTAGGGAAGGGCAAACTCCTTAAACTCCACCGGCCCCAGGCAACCAGCATGAGACTCGAACACCTGCAATGCCTGAATGACACAGTGCTCAGTAAATATGTCTGTGACCAGTAGGTAAGAATACAAGAAATCATTCTTAAATAATTGGTAAAATATTAGATTTTTACATTCCAGTGTTAATAATAGTTTCTCTCAACAGCCTGAATTATGTTATCATGTTATCAAAGGATATCATGATGTTAACCTCAAAGTCGGTCTTTAAAACAATTTGTAGAGACATTTTTAGTTAGTTGTCTCTACAATTTGTAGAGACAACTAACATTAACTGCGTTAATGTTAGTTGATCATAGTAAAACTAGCAAGTAGCTGAGTGGTTTGGTGCCATGACACTATATTAGCATGTCAGTTATGTTGTATGTCACCATTCACTATTACATTATTAAAGATCTTTATTAATCCTGAAAGAGTATGGTATGTGCCGTGAGCTATTTACAACACTGACACACTGTTCTGGTGATTGAGGAGTCCAGCAGAGCAGAGCCCAAACAAAAATTGGTCTCCTTCAGAAATTTATAACGGGAGTCTGACTCAATCATTGAGTCAATTGACTCGTCAATTCCTCATCCATTCCTATACTAACCTGCGCCCCGGCGGCCACCTGGCCCACAAGATACTCTACGATGACGTCTGTCAGCTGCTTCAGCAGGCGATGGCTGGCGTCAGGGTGCCGATACAGCCAGCGTTTGGCCTTGGAGTGGGTGGTGGAGCCTCCACCCTCTATCATATACGCCATCAGGGTCCACTGTCCAGAGACAAACATACACACAGCATCATATGGCCTGATGTCTGCAACACCATCAGACTTTTAGATACATCACAACATCAGCTGTACCAGCAGAGTTTTAGATTCTCATTTACTACAAATACTACTACTGCCTAAAGACCGCTACAGCCTTGCTGTCTAGTTTCTACAGTCCTATATTTGCATGGCAACTGATTCAACCCCTCTAACTGCACCTGAGAGCAATTTGTTATTGTGTTCATTATCGGTTACTTGTTGGCAATAGCTAACCATGAAGTGATCCAAACCATCAAACTCCTCTTGGGAAAGCTACATTAAAAGCAACATTGCTAGCAGTTTGTCTGATGTCTGTCAGGTTTCTACTGATGGCTGTAGAGACTTGAGACTCACCGGTGCTCCAGTGAAGCCGATGAGCGGCACCTTGCCCTCTAGACGATGGCGTGTGAGTGTGATGGCATTGAAGACGTAGCCCAACTCCACAGACACGTCCACCTTGCTCCTTAGGGTCTGGAGATCGTCTGGTTCTTTCAGGGGGTTTGGGAAGGTAGGCCCTTTACCTGAGACCATCTGGACATCCATACCCAAGGCCTGGAAGCATTGACACACACACACACACACAGAAATGAGCTACACATATAAATAATGCAAATTTGCACGTGGTTCTAGTTTTGTTCAACACTCATTAAAGAAAATGTTTAAACTTGTGAGACACTTGGTAATGTGGGCTGCAGTATTAAGATGCTGTAAATTCAGAGAATGTTCACTTAGTGAGCAATGAATAATGGAGGGTTCAAGTAACTCCATCATTCCTTACCTGAGGAATAACTAGAATGTCTGAGAAAATGATGGCTGCATCAAACGGAAAACGTCTGAGAGGCTAAAAGCAGGAAACTGGAATTAGGTCTAATGAACTTTAGAAATACAGAGTATCCCAACTATGTAGAAACCACAGCTCTTCAGTTTAGGTTGGCTTACCCTATTGACTTTAGAAAAGACACAAAACCCTGCCAAGTCCCAAACTGAAGAACTAGGGCCTAACTTTTACTGCTCTTACCTGCAGAGTGAGCTCACAGCATGCTTCAGGGGAACGGCATGTCTCAAAGAAGTCTTTTCCAGCCCGCAACTCCCTAAACTCTGTGTCATGAAGAAACAAAGTAGCACATAGGTAAGTCAAAGCACTGTTTTACTAACATACAATTCATAAAATCCAAACTCATTCCAAATCCTAATACTAACAATTATCAACAAAGTAACAAAGCACACTGCAACTAGCTACGCTTAATTTGGCAAGAGCAAACGCCAGCCATACCTGGTAAATAACGGCCAGCTTGTCTCATACACCATACAGGGACATGTTCAACCTCTTCACCACGCGTTGCACGCAGAAATGTATCATTTTTCAGTTCAGGAAAATCTTTGGGTCTGTGAAAGTAACCATTACACACTTCATTATAACAAGATGGGGTCGTGGCAACATCACAGAATACTTCCTTGTTTTGGAGTGACGATCTTTAACTAATCGCTGTTACAATGAAATTGCCGCTCCCTTTTCTTTATCAAGCCAGACCCCTTGTTGGCAGCAAGTGAACATCAAAGATAAGCCTACTGGTAGTTTTATACAACAGGCAAACGGTTCACTCTTCTTCGTAAACGATAGCCCAGTTTGAGTCCAAGATATTAAGGTATTTGGGGTGCTAATGGCTTAAAAAGAACATCACACCAAAGTAACTAAATTAGCTTAGTTGATAACACGTCAGACTAATATATAGCGCTATTATGCTCCGTTGCGCTTACTATTTTAAATTACTACTAGAGTACTGTTGTATGTTGTACTACTACTAAACTACTGGACTAATGTAAGTGCGATGAAACGATCATCTAGCTATTAAGTCATTCAACCGTTTGTAATAATGAAAAAAAAAAACAGTCAATCGTGTTATGAAACAATGCAGAGCTACCATCATTAATATTACCAACCAGACTTTTCTCTCAAGGTCGAAACATTTGCTAGCAAGATGACTAGCATGTCAAGAATAAAACAGGCCTATATTTCCTCGTTCTCTGACCTACCCTACGATACTCTATGTTTCGTAAATCCTGAAACATAAAAAAACATAAAGAGGCTGACACTAACTCGAGGCTGTCAATTCTATCCAAACAGTTTATCCTGAATCATTTTGTGTTTTGACAGATACACTGATGTACTAAAAAGCTACAGTTTCATGAGATTCACACACAAGACACAACTCACAGTATATGATTACTCATGACCATTTGGAAACTGCAGAAATGTCCACACGGAACTGTCAATGCTCCAAAGGGAAAGCTCCTTCCTTCTGCCTTTTCGTAACTTCAGTGGATCTGTGAATGAACCTATTTCCCCCCAACTACACCAACTTCTCCGGGCGCGGCCATGTTCGACAAGTCACATGACACGAATCAAATAAGTAGGCGTGGTTAGAATTTCTATCTCACTCACTGAGACTATGTCAGGCTTCATGAGTCATGGTCTGGGCTTAAATGTAAGAAAATGTAAAATATAATTCAGCCTGTCATTGTTTAACAATGTTTAATTAATAATATGCATGCTTGCCAGACTTCCTTGACTAAGGGAAATTATACAGTGGACCTACAGGGACAATGCATTAAGTTAAGCTAGATGTAAATGTAGAGAAGATGTGAAGACTGAAATTACTCTTGTGTAGGCCCTTAATATCTATGGTGTAGGCCTACATATTTCTTAGCCTTTAGGAAATAAGGGATAAATGAATAATGTTAGATTTTGTAGTGCTGTACATTTTTATTTCCCAGAGTTGTTTGTTGTTATATATTTGGATTAAAATGTAGTCTTGACAAAAACACAAAAGAAAACTGACCGTTAACTGACCCTAAGAGCTTAAATCAAGTCAGGAAAGTCTATGCTCTTTACGTCACATACATTAGATTTAACTCATATATCAAAACATTAGTTACAGTATAGGCCTACATAAGATAGACTCCTGTACCGACACAGAAAGGTTTAAGGCATTAAGACACTGATTAATTCTACACAAACTGTAAAAATGACATGTTTACAAAGTGCTATTGATTCAATGATTAAACAAGTTAGATATTGAAATGAAAGGAATACATAAAGGAATATAAGCCAAATGTACTTCCTTTAGTATAGACCAACTCATCAGACGCTCTCATACAGCCATGGCTTTTGAACACTACATTGACAACAATATATAGTTTCATCTAATTGACAACATATTTTTGCTAAAAATTCAGTTGAATACATGGTTGTGTGCAGATTGCATACAGCTGGAGTTTCATCTGACAGCACTTGCATTCTGGAAATGTATACAACATGATGTCACTGATTAAATTATTGAAGTACAGTTAGCGCATCAGTCAACAAACTAACTAGTTATAATCTGGTTATGCTGTGATTAGAAAGGTGAGTCTGTTAGCTCATTATTTCACTAATATCATACAAAACTCTGCAATTTCTTAACTCTGCATACAGTATTTGGAAACTAAAGCTGCCATTCACCGTGTTAAATTGTTATCTATTATATAAAATCGAAACCAATAAATTTGAGGTTGTATTCTGATAGTTATTTTGTTCTAAACCACAATAACAATGGCACTGATCCACAGACTTTCAATAGAGATGTTTGAGAAATTCTTTTGAGATCGGTCTGAAATGAGGCATTATTTCCTCATTCTCACTGCATTGTGGGGGTTTAACACCACCACACCGACTGCACAAGCCCAAGAAAAAAATCTTCAATTTGAAGTACAACAAAATACAAACCATAAAACCTTGTTTTTTTTCAAAAGCAAGCAGTTGTATTGGCAGCCACAAAGCTCTCAACACCTCAGGTCATATTTGTTCATTTAATCTCAGTGTGGGTGGATAGCTCTTGTCACGGCTGGCTATGTGGTATTCTTCTCAGGGCTGCTGCTGGTACTGGCCCTCTGTTGCTGTGTAGAAGTCATCCAGGACACTTTGCATGTAGTCAAAGGTGGGCCTGTCGTCAGGTTTGTCCTTCCAACAGCTTGTCATGATCTCATAGAGCTCACCTGGGCAGTTTTCGGGTTTGGGCATACGGTAACCTCTTTGGACAGATGTCATGACCTCTCCATTACTCATGCCTGTGGACAGGATTTGGAAGAATTACTAGACTAACTAGACTGCATAAAAATATTATGGGCATGAGAATACCGTAAAATGATGTATCCTTCTTTCCTTTTCTGTAATGTTAACTCCAAAATACTACAAACAAATACAAACATTTACCAGCAGGTGGTGATATTTCTCTGCTAAGAATTTTGTCTTGTAAAGGTTCTTGTAAAATACAAGTACACCTCAATGAATATTATATAGTCATTACTAAAAAGGTAGTGTGAAGTGCTCTAAAAATACCTGTTCGCACTGCCAAATGTACCAATACCTAGCTTAGTGACCAAGTAATAGCTGTGGTTGATTGGCCTGCAAATTATCCTGGGCTGAACCTTTTTTAGAAGCTATGGAGTATTTTCAAAAGGATGAGACACAAGACCACACAATGTAGATGAGCTGAAGCAACCTGGGTTTCCGTAACATCATGATCAACAACATGTTTGCCTCAATGCCACACCACATTGACACAGCAATTCATCCAAAAGGAGGGCCAGGTACTGTGTGAATGAACATCCTTTTCAGAAGGACAATATTTCTATTTTCTAATTAAAAAAAAAACATTTCTATTTTCTAATTTTCTGAAATACTGCATTTGACTCTGCATATGCAAATTGCACACATCTGCTGCTAATTGTTCTGTTTTTTATATTTATATTTGCACCACTTATTATTATCATTACTGCTACTGTGGCAAGTACTGCCTATTGACATTTGCACACTGCACTTTTGCACTAAAAAACACAATTACAACAACTACCTCTAAATGCACAAAGCTGGAACACTCAGTGAACTTCACCTCATGCCTTGTCTGTCTTGTCATGCCCTGTTACATTAGTAGTGTACTTAGGGTACTCTATGTTTTGTCTTGTCATACCTGTACCCGTAATGAATTGTCATACCTGTACCCGTAATAAGAAATTGACAATAAAAGCGACTTTGACTTAAAGCCACACCAGGCAACATTTTATGCTGTTTTTTGATTAATTTACCAGCTTAGTATTCACTTCGATTCTGTCAGCAGTCGCTGACGCTGCTAAGCGCAGTTACAAGCTCTTGCAGTATGAAAACGAGAGTCGGTGAAAACAAAACAGAAACTGAATGAACGAAATCAAATTTATTATCTTGTCAGTCAACATAACTCTTCCATCATCACTGGTTACTATTCTTTGGTTTGCAAACAAATGCTAAATTCCTAAAAATTGTATTCCCTAAATTCTATTCCTAAATTCTAATATATTGAGATGCACCTGTATTATGATGCGCCCGTATGATGCAACAGAAAAAACTAATAAATAGTGACATTACAACACGTAGGCTAATTTTTTTAGGGAATTCAGGGCAAATCATATCTATGCTTCAAATGCAAATACAGTTATTCAGATGTTCTTAAATTGCATTACCTGGATAAGGGATCTTTCCATATGTAATGATTTCATACAGGAGGACACCAAAGGACCACATGTCAGACTTGATTGTGAAGGAGCCATAGTTAATGGCCTCGGGGGCCGTCCACTTAATCGGGAATTTGGCACCTGACAGACAGAAAGTTCTTTCTGTGTTTGATACTTTTCATAGTGGTGTATAATGTATCTTTATGAAATGTAGAAAACAGAAATAATAAAATGTAATGGTTGATACCTTCTCTGGCAGTATACTGGTCATCTTCAATGATTCTGGCTAGACCAAAATCTGCAATTTTACAGAGCAGGCTCTCCGATACTAATACATTGGCAGCCCTCAGGTCCCGATGAATGTAGTTCTTCTTCTCTATATAAGCCATTCCCTCAGCAATCTGTAGACAGTCAGCCAGGCTCAGTGTCTAATACATTACTGCATTCACTTAATAATATAGTTGTTGGATTTAACAAGTGAGGTGTCAGTTACAATGTACTGCAAACTATACAAGGATGATTCACTATAGTGCATGTGCATGTACATCCCCTTTCTGGCGATGCAGTATTGGAAAGGCTGTGTTTTAAAGGAACACAGTAAAAATGAAAGTAAACTTAACATACCAAACAACATATTAAGATATTAGTGATATTTTGTAGTTACTGACAAATATTTTTATCTTGGAATTGGGCTACTCTGAAAATGTCATTTTACTAGTAATAATACTACAGTCTATAGCTGTAACAGGATTGCCTGTATTACTGACTTTGTTACAGAGCAGCAGGTTTTAATAGACAAATATAAGTTCTTGTTCCTCTTTCTCTTCCACCAGGGAGGGGAAAATAAATCTGCATATTTCTGGTTACATAAAAATAGATTGTGGGATAAACATAAAGAAGGAGACATTTTACCTGAGCAGAGAAGTCGATGAGCTTAGGCAACTGTAATCTGCAGCCAGTATCACTTTTTAAGAAATCCAAAAGACTCCCTTAAAAAAGGTTAAAAAGAAAATACAAAAAAATAAACAAATGCGCACACAATTGGGCCTATGAAAACTCATGTGTTTTCATGTAACATGAAAGCATTGTAATCACCATTGGCCATGAACTCAGTGATGATGTAGATGGGCTCGATCTTGGTGACCACAGCATAGAGGCGCACCAGTCGGTCATGCTGCAGAGTCTTCATCAGGTTGGCTTCCTCAAGGAAGGCTTCCACAGACATGGTGCCCGGCTTCAGAGTCTTCACAGCAACCTTGGTGCTGTTGTTATAATAGGCTGCAAATACAAAAACAGCACAGCACAGATTTAAGGTTTCACAAGGTGTTATTTTTCAACCTGCTCCTGAGTTTACATGACACATTCATTGCTGCAGCTCTTTTTTTTCTTAAAAAAATGCCTTACAACTTCTAAGGATGAGCTCAGCCCCACATGATAAACCAAACCCTACTGAGAAGTAGTGTTTGAAGTAATACTAGACTTCCCATGGAGAATGAGGTATCTAACAATGTGCATTCAGAACACTAAATGTTGTACTATGCAATGTTATTGATCAGGTAGGATCATTGCCCTTTTAGTCATAGTCATTTAGTATTGGGAGGTATCTTAGCACTAATGGTGCTAATATTGACACCAAGGTGCATAGATATCAATTCTTCCATGTATAAACAACAGCTATTCAGTGGAACTAAGGGAATTTCCATGAATGGTGCCCTTGAAGAGACATTAATAGTTCTTTCCTGATTTTTGTTTTCTTTATAACACTTTTTTCCAGGTATGGAAGGTCATGAGAGAAGCGAGAGCATGCTTCTTTTGTGACATGAGGAAAAGGCAGGGTCAACAGACTGTGTCTTTGTGCTCTCAATTGCTATCACTTTCGTGACTGATCACTTTAAAGAGTTTTATTTTTTATTTCAGAGAGGAAGTCCTAAGGCAAGTACCACCAACTTCACTTCTTTTTAGCTACGCAGAGTACAAAACTTTCAAAGCTTTTTTTGCTTGTGTTTCAGTGCACCAGTACCACGGTGAACATCAGAATCAGATGGAAAAATACAGCCTTATACCCTACTCTCTGTGAGATAGGTCTGATTGTGAATGTGAATGTCTTGCTTTTTACTGTGCAGTGCATGTTTTTTTCTCAGTGCTGTTTGCGAAATGGCACACTGTCATAGTACTTTCTGCAAAAGACATGGGAAGTACCATTGCATTTGTGTTCTCACTTTACAAAGCTAGACTAAAACAAGGGCTCTGTTTTGTACACTTAGCACAGTATTAAAATAACTGCAAAACTTCTTGGTATAGAAAAAAATCTAACAATGGTATACAGTAGGCTTCATAAAAGCTGTATACAGTACAGCAGTATAACATTTTGGAAATGGCCTCTGCCATTCTCTGTCTGTGAACATTTCATTGTTTGTGAGTTCTTCCTGGTCCTGTTATTGGCAGTAGTGCTGTATATAAATGCAGAAGAACATCTCAGCAAAATATTTCAAAGTTCACAGAGCATTGGGGAATCAGTGCAGGATAACGGAAGTAACAAATGTATGCTAATGAGAGGAGTTTCAGACATCCCATTTGAAACCACACGTATGCCTTTACTTGGCAAATTCATTTCTGTTTTTCCGCTCCAAACAAGACTTGGTTTAGGTTTTTTGTGGCAAGTTCGAAACTAAATGGAGTATGCTACCAAACAAAATGTTTAGCGGGGCGAGCATTCATGCAACTGATTTGGAGGCCAGAAAGACAATGTCTGTCTCACTGAAGTCAGAGAGGTATATTTTCTAAGCATGTCCAGATATGATTTTGTTTTTCTTTTGCCCTTTTTGACTTATGATGGGCAAAAGAGCTTGCGGCTATTAAACACAAGAGAGGAAGAACCGCTGGTGAGACATAACACAGGGGCCATGGGTCCACTGGAAGGAAATGTTTACTGTTGAGTGGAGTCTCCTGGTTGCTACACTGCTGTCCACTGCTGGAGAAGTCCTCTAATGTCAGTCGGGTTGGGAAGCTGAAGGAAATGGCTTGAATGTGCGGGGCCTCCCACAACATTTGTATATCTGCAAAAAAGCCTGACAGCTTCCTGCAATTCATCGGTTCTTACCACAGCACAGGGTAGTGTGAGGAGGAGTGAAATTTAATGCAAATCTGGCCTCAGATGCACCAACATTTCCTGCTCTGATTTAGTGGATAAGACCCATTGACATAAGTCCTATCAATTCACATTATAAGGTGCTCATTGATGCTGGCAAATACTAACTGTAGCAGGAAGGGACAGCATTTGAATATGAGCAGCTGTCTGTCTGCTCCATTGTACGTAAGTTCAAAGCGTAGGGTTGAGCGTATAAGGTTGACCCAGTCAACCTGTCCTTTTCAGTAACTACACTTTTCTGTGCTCACACAAGATTTGGATAGACAGTATAATTGTGAATGGAGGCTTATGGAAATCAAGGATTTCCTGTCTTACCCATCCAGACCTCTCCAAACTGTCCAGCTCCAAGTTTCTTCACCATCTTGATGGATTCTTTGGAGATTTCCCAAGCATCTTTATCCCATGGTTTCTGAGCTTTGGGTTTGTCACACGGCTTTTCCAGCTTCCGACACAGGCCGTCCGCTTGCTCTGTAAAGGCAAAGCACCATGAACAACTCAATATTTTTCACACCTACTGATACAATACGTGAACACAGCCATGATTAATCTGCCTTTATAAATATGGATGAAAACATTTACAGTGTGTAGGTCAGCATTTGTTGCTTATTAATCTTACTGTGATAATGCTTTATCATGCTGCTAATATCTGTGAAGGTGATTTTTGGGGAGATGTAATAGCCTCCATTATCCAGGCTGCGGATCTTGTAGTGCTTGACAACATCCATGCCCTGGTTGTCAACATCTCTTATGGAAAGGGAATAACTTCCTGTCCAGAAGGAAGTAAAATGCAAACAATCAATCATTATGTGAGGATAGATACTAATCAAGGTTATTTACGTAACAGAATAGATAGCCCATTAAGAGATTATATCAGTCCAAAATAACACCATACGACCATAAGTATTGTTATTACACTGATTGAAATGTGTGTATTTTGACCCCTTTATCCTCTCCCATCAACCTCAGTCTAGATGTCATTTGAATGGCACAAAGCGAAGCCAAACTGGGCAGGTGTCCCATTTCTCTTGGATTATTCCATGTTCAGTCATGCATAGAAATCTCTCAGGACAAGCTCCAAGCCCCTCACCCTTTGAGGTTTCACTCTCGCGGATGAGGTAAGCTCCTGGTCTGTTTGCTGGTGCCAAAAGTTGCCTTTCTGCATCCTTTCTGGTTATATCCTTAAAGAACCATCTTTAGAAATAAAAAAGAGGTTATCCTTTATTAAACCTAAAGGCAAACAACAGTTGCTCAAGGGCAAGCTGCCCTTCACAGCAGAATAAGCAAGTTACACACTTACTCTTCAGTTTCCATGGTGTCTGCTTGTGCTACATAATTGGAGGGAATGTAGCCTTCTTTTCTGGTGGTGAGAGAGCAAGCCTTCCACCATTCTCCATGCCTGCAAAAACACATAGTGGCTTGCTGACATTTTAACCATCATGTGGTTTTTGAATAATAACGGAGTTGTTTTGTGTAATTAGGGAATATAAAAGTGGCATTCATGTACAGTAGTTGAATGCAGTATGTACTCACTCCTCAAGTACTCGCATTCTTTCTCCCTTTTTAAAGCCCAAGTCATCATCATGTATAGCTTCATAAGGATACAAGGCTATGACAATTTTCTCCCTCTCCTTCTGTTCTGTTAGGGTTTACACAGATGTGTTAAGTATGCATCATGAAATACAGAGTTACTCATGTGACAAATCTCAAATAAAAAACCCACCTTCCATCTGGAAAACCTGACCAGGTAGGAGCCCAGCAGGGGCAGAGTCATTCTGAAAGAAAACAGAAGCTTCATTAAATATACTCTAGATTACACAGCAGACAAAGTAGTATTGTATATATCTTAGATATAGATATTTTAGATATATACATAGAGATAGATATTTACATTGTTTGAAGCAAACGACCAGAATTTATCCTGTTCTTTTTTGTATACAGGCATGAGTCACATTAGTATACATACCAAACCAATACATAAGAACATGCTGAACATGCTGATTTTGTCTTCTCCTGACTCACTACTTACTGTATGTGGTTTACTGGAGGTAGGATCTCTCACATATACAGTTTGGTCAGTACGTACTGGCTGGTGCGTCTTATCGATCTTGCCACCATTCTGGCCCCCTGTCAGCTTGGATTTTTTACAACCCATGACTCCTGTTAGGGGAGAGGGAAATCAAACCAAAAACATGTTATCACAGCTACCAAACCAGACGATATGGGCACAAAGAAACAACCACTTTTCAAACTCTCTCAGGGCACTCTATGGCAATGGCTCCAAAACGTGTTAGTTTTGGATAGTAATGTTAGGGTGCAGTTTCGGATAGTAATGTCTGACCTGCAGTTGTTTGTTTAGACATCCCATTTAGTTCGGCCAGCATCAACCTGCACTCCCATTGTTGAAGCTTGACACCCAGCTAAGAAGGCATGCCATTTTAGAGTTTCATACGTGGCACGCACTGAGGAATACTGTATACTGCTGAACTACTGTAGGAAACATTTGTCACTGTTTTATTGTAATGTATATTGTAGCTGGTATAATAAATGCAGATTGGAACAAACAAATCACTATAGACAGCCTTCAAATCACTATATTCACCTTCAGGCTTACTGTTCATGATCAAGTAATGAAATGCATCCTAAATCAATATTATCAGAACGATTGCCTGGACCATGTGTGATGTCATAAGAGATTAGTGATGTCGAAGTAGTGCATGGTATAGTCTACTTGAAAATATTTTTTAAAATCTTCTCTTTCTTGATTTTTCACAGTTAGAGTAAGAATCAGTTAAAGTTACAACCTCATCTATTAGGTTGTCAGTACAGTTGTCAGTGTTGTTTTTGTTGCCGATTTTAAGCAATGATTACTTTATTTCCACAGTGTTCAGAGCTATATTTACTGTGCTGTTTTACCAAAGAAAATATGTAGATATGAGTTGAGAATACTTGATTTGCCGGTGTGCTCTGAGAAGACACAAATATTTGCAAGCAAATCTTTTTTGCTGTCTTTCTTTTATGGCTTAGGCAGCACATCTGTCTAGTTCCAATCACAAACAATTCATATCTACATATTTATTCACCATTCTGTAAAATCAAGCCACTACCGGATCCCTATTAGATACAGTAGACAGAAGGTGTACTCAAGTCTGCTTTGGTCAACAAAATTCTACAAATCACCCATTTTATATCCCCTTGCAGCTAAACTGATCATCCCTACTGATCTTTGCATGAGCAGCTAAACTGATCATCTCAGCTGATATTGTGTTTATCTTGTTGTGGTGAAACATTGGGACTATTTCCTCTTACACACAGAAATGTTTAACAATTCAACCTTCTGCACAAGAGCGAATTGTTCATACTGTAATTAGCTTCCTGGTAGGGCTACAGTCCACAATCTCTCTCTCTCTCATACACACACAAATAGGGTCGGGAAGCGAGAGAGATCAATCCAAATAGTGTGCAGCAACAGTAACAAAGAATACATAAAGAACAGACAGAGAAAAGAGGGAGACAGAAAAAGACAGACTGTAATAGTTCAACCTCATGCATGATTAAGAGGCAATTAAACATTATAATCCACAATATCCACAATCCACAAATAGTGTGTGTGTGTGTGTGTGTGTGTGTGTGTGTGAGAGAGAGAGAGAGAAAGAAACTATTCCATTCAAACTAACTAATGAACTAATGTCATCCAATGCAGCCTATAGAGAGTTTTCATTTTGCATATCTCTAGGCATATAGCCTGTCCCTATGCTTGAAAGACCTGAATCCATACACCATAGTATCAGTGTGGCAAGGAACTGACAGGAGAAAGAGCTTGTTCCTTACATAGAACTACTCAAGACGCTGGCAGCTGGATCACACTATCTGTGTTTTTAGATGAAACCTGGGAAAGGCCTGTTAGAGAAATTAAGTGTGTGTGCTACTGTGGCTGCACACTTCCTCCTTTGACCAGCCTAAAGTCTTAACCAACACAGGAAGCTGTGGTGCAGACGCCACATAGAAAGAGTGTGACAGTGCAGTGGACTGCAGGTCTACAACAGTTGCCATCAAACCTTGCAGTAGGCTAATGGACTCAACCATACATCCTACTGCTGTCTTGCTTTTTAATGTGACTGAAAAGAAAAGCCTACTGATAATAATAAGAAGTAATTTAACTGTAAATAATAAGTTATTTAAACTGTGTATATTTTAGTGTGGTGAAAGAAGACACCACAGCCTACTTCAAGCTAAATAAAAACACCTGAAAGTGTGGTCTCCACAAAGATTTGTAGGCCTAATTATAAATAGGACAGTGAATGCAAGGTCACATATTTGATAAGAAACTGCCTTTGATAAGAGATGTCTATCTCACTCTTGGGAATACAGAAGCAATGTAAGATTAACAGATTGGGTTTTCTCCACAATTGTCTGTAGAAGTGTTTGGCAGATGTTTACATAGGATATATGTATGTATGTAGGATATACAAGATTGGTCACCGCCGGGGTTAACCCAATCCGCCAGAAACACAACGTTAAGCAGACTTATTGTGAATATGTTAATAATACGATACTACCGCAATGGCAATGTGTTCTGATAAACAGACATTTTAGCAGAGTATTCTCAAGAGCAAGATTATTTCACGATTCTTTTAGCCTTTACATTTTACAATATGGAGAAGTTGGGCGGCGTACGTAACTTCAAAAGTTTTTGAATAGTTCATTAGCCTATTTATGCCCCCCCAAAAGGACATTCAGTTACATCAACAGGACAGTTAACTGTTCAAGTTGTCACCTACCTGTCAGGTGGCCTACTAGCCTGTCGCGTGAAGTTAAAATAAATAGTTTTAGAGGATAATAGTGGATAATTCCCGTTACAACACTGTCGCCCTCATTTGTCTCTTGCCGCTTCACCCAAGGAGCAGAATGAGGAACCAGTCTCTTTTGACTGGACTGATGTTCTATCGGTTCAGCCACTACTTCCTGGTACAATGTTCAGTGCGTCTAACATTTATTTGCATAATGCAGCGCTCGTATAGTTGTCTGCTGGTCATCGAAGAGAATTGCTGTTATTTGCTTGGAACAATGTAATTGTCATTGTGTAGGAAGGATATCATTAGGACGGGGTTGGCCCATCCTCTATCTTGGAGCCGTGGATAGAAATCATTAAATAAAGAAGAGAAAGTTTACAGAATGTGTAGTCTACTAAAGACTGCAACTGTACAAGTTTATGACTGTACATGCCCCTAGTAAACCCTGGAAAATAAGAGAATCTTGGCAAATGTGAAAGTCACAGCTATACAAAACAGTTTATTAAATACAATGGAAGATACTAGATCACACTGGATTTTAATGAAATTGCAATATATTGTGACCAGACACAAGAAATAGCAATGGATATGTGATATGGGCTATGATTTCTGTAAAATGAAAAAGGGCATAGAATCTCCCGGATTCACTTTAACCACAGGGGACAGAAGTTGCAAGTTTGATTTTAATATAAAATTCTGTACAAATTCTGTACAAATTCAGTTTTACAAATGGGAGAACATAATAAATAAAAATTTAAGACTTTAAAAATAACACCAGCATGAGTGCGTGATTTGACATATTCACTGTTAAGAAACACTAAGCATCTGATTTTATTAGATGACCAAAGTAGGCTGTTATTGTTTTTAATTTGTTGTTGAGAAAGTTCTGTTCCACCTCCACTCTTCCACCAGGACCAGCAAGAGAAGCAATCTGAAAAAATAAAGCTGGTTTATAACAGCTGTTAAATGTAAAATAAATAAATACAATTGTAAATTGTTAATCACCTTAGGTCAAGAATAATAGAAGGTGTTACTACACTCTTTACACCTACCAAAGAGAGTTCAACCCAAACTGACTATGCTGCACAGTGAGTGTGACTGGCAGTTTTGTATCATCAGTATGCAAGCCACTTGGATACCACAAACCAGACAGAAGCATAAAGAGATTCTAGCACTGGTGTCATGAAGTTCAATAACATATCAGTAATGCATGGCCTAAACAAGGTAAGGCACACATATTACACTGCCTAGGACATGATCTAGATTCAAGTCTCTTATAAGACAAGTGAAAATTATTTTTTTCTTTTAAACAGGCTCTACTCTGCTGACACAGGTGGCCTGCAGTGGAGACCATGGTGGTGGCCTACATAGAGACCAGCCACAGAAGTCAGCTGACATAACCACACAGATACACACAAACACAAAAATCTGCACGCGCACACGCACACACGTACACACACATACACACGTATGTATATGTATATGAAGTGAGAAGCTTAATCATGCATTTGCTTTTTCCTTTTTTAAAGCGCACACACACACACACACACTGAATGTTAAGGAATTGAGGGCTCTGCAGTAATGTATTAACTGTGAGGAAACAATTTCCTCATTTTCCAAGTTACAATTTAACAATATAACTAATTAACACCACAGCACATTTTATAAGTAAAGAAAACAACAATACACATTTAGACGAATAAGGCATCACATCCACTGCATTAATCTATTTTAGTGGTTGTCAAACTGGAGTATGAGTACCCCTGGGGGTACTTGAATCAGTTCTGGGGAGAATACAAAATATATCTGTGAATGGGTTCTCAGTTTTCAACAGCTTACAGATAGCAAGGAAAAGAATCTCAAACTATACTCAGTACAGCTTTCTCTCATCTGACAAGCGTAGCACGAGGAGCTACACGCTTCACCACGCAGGTGTGTGAACAACATTAAACAGAGGAGCAGGAAGTCACAACCAAAATCCACAGCCATTCACACACATGTGCACACACGCACGCTCACACAACCTATGACATTGAGTATGGTGCAAAATTCACAGGATGCTTTCAAAATGTAGAAAATGTGTATCTTACTTGCTCCATATCTGCATTTCGAGGAAGAAAATACACAATATTCTCAGATATCAACTTTGATAACCTGAAAATTTCAAATGTAAAGCTAGTTAAGGAAAAAAGAGATTAGAGGCAAGTGTTGTTCAATCAAAAAGAACAGAAACAGTGAAACAAAATGCTTGTTACTGAAACTGTTGCTGTTAAATGACATGGATGCAGTAGAGTGGACACATCTGACAAGTACATTCAAACACAAAACAAACAGGAGAGACCCAAACTAAAGGATATCCATCAAGTGCCATCATAGTCCTAATGTCGAACACATCTGAGCTGAGATATTCAGGGCCCCCCCACGGGGGGCTGAGAAAGACGGCGTCAGCCCGAAGCCTGGGGGCCAGCTGCAGGAAGTCCCCTTGCAAGAACTCGATGCGGTCAGCCACCCCATACACCTGCGCATTATGCTGCGCCAGAGCCAGGCGGCCGGCGTCAATGTCAATGGCTATCACTGAACCACAGAGAGAGAGAGAAAGAGAGAGAGAGAGAGAGAGAGAGAGAGAGAGAGAGAGAGAGAGAGAGAGAGAGAGAGAGAGAGAGATCAATCCAAACAGTGTACAGCAACAACAACAGAAACACAGTATACAGAATTGTAACAATGCTGTGTCGATTCTGTTCATCTGCTTGAGGCCATACAGGTGCATGTCATTAAATGAAAACACAATTTAAAAAGTAGATTCATTACACATGCTGTGGTAGGGTGCAGGAACCCAACATATCTCTAGAAAGAAAGGTATGCGTGATCGTAGTGGAGTGCACCATGCGCAAAATGCATGCGCATAGCCATACCATCTCCTTTACAGATAATGAAAACCCTAACTTCAGTATCACAGGGTTTTTAATTCAGACATGTTGGCCCTCTGAAAAGTATGTTCATGTATGCTCTCAATACTTGGTTGGGCCTCCTTTTGACTGAATCAATGCAGCATGGCATGGAGGCAATCAACCTGTGGCACTGCTGGACTATTATGGAAGCCCAGGTTGCTCTGATAGTTGCCTACAGCTTGTGTGCAGAGGTGGGTCTCGCGTCCCTCATGTATACTCCTATGGAGTTCAGGTCAGGTTTGATGGCCAATCAAGCACAGTAATTCCCTGGTCATTAAAACCAGGCATTACTACATTTGGCAGTGTGGGTAGGTGCTAAGTCCTGCTGGAAAATGAAACCAGCATCTCCATAAAGCTTGTCAGCAGAAGGGGGCATGAAGTGCTCTGATATTTCCAAGTACCATAAGGAGAAAATGAACTGGCCCATTGCCAGCTCAACGGCAGATGAAAGTAAAATTTGCATTTCATGTGGAAAATCAAGGTCCAAGAGTCTGGAAGAAGAGAGGAGAGGTACAGAATTCAAACTGAGGTCCAGTGGGAAGTTTTCATGGTCTGTAAAAATTTGGGGAGTCACACTATCTGCTGTTGTCGATCCAATGTGTTTTATGGCGTCCAAAGTCAATGCGGTCATGTACCAGGAAACGTCTGAGCACTTCATACTTCATTCTGCTGTCAAGCTTTAAGATTGCCTCTATGCCAGAAATTCATGCCAAAAGGAGGTCCAACCAAGTACTGAGTGCATATACATGAACATGCTTTTCAAAGGGCTGGCATTCTGTATGAAAAATACGTTTTCTTATTGGTTTTATGTAATACTCTAATTTTCTGAGCTACTGAATTTGGAGTTTTCATTAGCTGTAAGCCATTGCCATTAAAATAGAAACAAATGTTTCACTTTGTGAAATTAATTTATAGTAATATGTATATTAGTTTCACTTTTTAAACTGAATTACTGAAATGAATGAACTTTTCTACAATATTGTAATGTACTGAGATGCACCTGTATATAATGCTATATTAGATGCAAAGGGACCAGACTTTGTCTAGTAGTACATCTGATCTTAAGTGATTTCAACAGAGACTACCATATCAAAGCACAGTGCAGTACATCAAGCTCAGTGTCCTCTTTTTTAAACTACAATTAAAGCAAGTTCATTCAACCATAAAACTGAGAATACATTACTGTGAGAAGTACTAGATCAGCTGATCTGTTTATCCTATAGCCACAAGCATAACTCTTACCTTTTTTTCCAGTGAGGGCAAACTGTATAGTGTTGCCTCCCACTCCACAGAAGGCATCGATGATCAGTTCACACTGAAAGCTGGCTTGGACCCTCAGAGCAATGTGCTCAGCAATCCTCTCCGGAGTCACAGAAAACCAGCCCTCTGTTGATGGGGGGGAGAGAAAGACATTCAGAAGAGGCCTCATGGCCAGCACACACTCATGGATGATTCCCAGCGAGCATGTGTGTGATTTGTGTTTTTGCACACAGGCATGCTCAGCTGCTGCAGACCTGTCCACATATCTACAGAGAGCAAGCAGTTTTATTTAGTCATACACTGGCAGGTTGAAACATTGTGTACAGTTGCCACACACAACGGCCACAAGGGGGCAGCATGTCTTTGTGATCCCCTCTGCCACAGAGCCACCAACAAGATTACCTCATGTGGCCGACACGGTCCTTGACTCCTCCCCTGTCTTTGGGGACTCAACATTGCGTCAGTGTTAAGCCACAGTGAGGAACGCCACTAAAGGTGTCTGGAGTGTCTTCTTTAAACCTACTTACCGTTCACCCTTTCCAAATCTATTTGTATTTTTTACATTCCTTATGTCACTGTGGCAGATAAATGGATGTTGTGCTAGTCTTGCAAAAACATAAATAAATTATTTCAAAAACAAACATCTCTCACCTGTAACATTTCTCTAGAAGTCAGACCACCTACGCCTCTAGTGCCTAGGTGTTGAGTGCAATGATGCACTCCCTCCTCCTCATTCTCAGTTTTTTTTACACACTCTTCTTTTTCCCACCTCTTTTCAGAGGTTTAATAGACCACATCTTCCAGCCCTCTGTGGAGATCAGCACCATCTGCTTTAGGCAACACCAGCCCATTTTCCTCTTTTTACGCCTCTTGGATCTCACCTCTCTGCACAGAATAAAACACCTGTCCAAGCAACCCTCTCAGGGCCAGAGCTGGAGCCAAGTGTATATTGTGATTCAGGAGCAATATGATCAGTGCTCATGGTTGTGAAAAATCACTGCCTTGCAAATTCCACTCTTAAATATACACTCATAAATATGTATATTGAGCGAACGTGTTAAAGGAAAAATCCGCCCTAAATAAACCCATATCCTGATTGCTTAAAGTGCTGTCATTAGGAAAGAGAATCGAGAAAATTTGATACAACGAAGGTCAATTTCAGTTTCAGTTTTCTGTGCCCCTTTCAGTTAATGTTAGGGTCTGGTTCACAAATTCGGTCTGTGTTTCAGCAATTTTGTTCATCCCTCTTCTTACTGACAGCAACAGATATATGGGTTGATTTACGCCAGACTTTTCCTTGAAGAGATTATGGTCAAACCACCATGGTGTTGATTTGGTTTGATTATAGTGAGAGACCACTGTGAGGATATTTCAGTGGAATTTCTGCAATCTGTAACTCTGTGTCCAGAATACTGAGACATTGGTGCAGTTATTTTCACCTAAACAGCTAGAATATTTTAAAAAATTCATCGCTGGATTTAAAAAAAAAAAACATAGTTCATAGCAACTAATCTATGAGAGGTGCTTGCTTACACAATTACAGCTTGGATCAAAAAATAATTTTTCAGGTTGTAAGGAGGTCATTTAGGTTAACCCCCGTGTGGCAAAATATATGACGAGCTCCCATGGTTTGGTGCAGACAACATAGATATGGCACACAGTCATACTGCAGTAGTACACTAGTAGACAACAATGAAGCTAACAACCCTGCCCTGCCTGGTGGGCAAACAGATTTGGACCATGAGCTGCCAGTGATCAATTAGAACAAGCGTCAGATATGCTGTTTTCACAGCTGGTAAAGTCACCTCTGTAGGCCTCCTTGAAACATACATGCCTTTCTTTGTCATTTCCTTTTTTCACTTGTTCAATGTAAAAAAAAGGGGAAAAAATAAACAAATATTTAGAACAGTTTTTCAGCCTGACTTGACACGACATGGCATTTCTCCCCCAGCTCACAGCTGTAACAATCCTTTTGACAATGAATAATGAATAAAATCATTTGGATTATGAATATAAACTCTTGGATACTCTAGTAGCCTAAGTCACCGGGCTTTCTACTTGGCTTGTTGCAAAATATTACAAGGCAATATTCCTGATGGGGTATAAATGACCCTTAGCCTCATGTGTAGATATTACTGCACTCAAACAGTCTGTTTGGTCATTTCACTGACTTTAAACTCAGCAGGTCTTGTGGTTATAAAATGGCTGCTAAAAGCTGTTCATGTAGCACAGCCAGTAGAGCTCCGAAATTAAAGTGGGTGCCTTCTGTCATTAAAGTGCTCCTACTCTAAGGGAAAAACAGCAGTGAAGGGGGAGTGTGTGTGTGTGTGTGTGTGTGTGTGTGTGTGTGTGTGTGTGTGTGTGTGTGTTGGGAGGGTTGGTTGCATCCTTGGACCATGAAAAGGACTGACATGTCTGTTAGTATGAATAAGTGAGTAGTTGCAAAGGCTCAGATCTTTCTTTTTCAAACAGAATTTCAAATGTTCTGAAAATTACTTGCACTGAGAAAGAGAAAGTGTGTAAAACAAATCAGTTGTAACATGGAAGAGAATTCAAGCAGAAACACTTTTCTGGGAGTTTATGGTATTTTTCTGACTTGCAGACAAATTGAACATTTGATTAAGTTTTCCCAACCAGATCATTACACATAACCAACTACACAGATCACTCACCAATTTATTTTCATGATAACGCAAACTAAGAATTAAAGGAATACCTTTAAATTCCCCTTTAGTCGCCATTTTTTTCTTTGGTAAGTGACACCATTATTGCAAATTCTCACCAATACACATTTTCGAAGAGTTTTGTTGACAGACAGGTAATAAGCATGATTTGATAAGGCTTATAAGTGAGACAGTTTCGGTTTCATTCTACATCGGGGCACTGTTGTCATCTTACAAGTGCAGTTAATGCGTGAAGGGGCCAACAGTGCCTTCATTCCAAAGTGACTACAAAGCTGGCAAATTAACTGAAGTATTACATCAATAATATTTGTGCAAGAACCAACATAGGCAGGCCCAAAAAGATCAAAGCACATTTAGCCAGCCTAGTGTTGGACATTAGCCAAGCCTGTTCAGTTATCTGACAGTACATAGTTATATGGGCAAACAATAAAACCTGGCCAAAAATGACTTCTGTTTATGAAAATACCCACTGATAGTGTATAGTGTATTCTCAAATAACATCAAATAACAATGGACTCAGTATAGATACACTTCTTGCAGACCTAAGAGGTGAATTTGGCCATTAAAAAGCCAGAAAGCACCACAGAGGCAAGCATGCCATACAACCTTCACTCTGGAGGTCACCGTCTCTCTGCTGTATTAGAGAAAAAGAGAACCACACACACACACACACACACACACACACACACACACACACACACACACACACACACACACACACACACACACACACACACACACACACACACACACACACACACACACACACACACACACACACACACACACACACAAAACCCTTCCAGAAATAAGAAGCTGACTCCTGTGGGGGGAATGTACAGTCATTCAAGGTGGGAGGAGCATTTGTTCATTCCCTCATGTCAGCACTATTCCCCCCACACACACAACAAGACAAGGGCCAGCTCTTCTAAAGGGCCTGCCAACCAGCCAGCCAGTCTCATTTGACCAACTGACACATACTGCAGCCTCACTCTGACAGGAACATTACAATAGGCAACCCCTCTTTCGCCATTTACTGACGGCACCATTTACATATATTGTACCTTGACATAACCTTCAGAGGTTTGTTCAGCTATGTCACTTTGGGGAAAAAAAACAGAAGAAATCAAACATATCTCTCATATCTAGTAGAAAGGATTCTGAGCACGCTTTGTCAGCATTTTTTTTTTTTTACCAATTTTGCTTTCTTTCTAAAATCTCCTTCAGTGATGTCAACATAGTCAGAGAAATAACACCTACAAAGCAGAAATCTACCACTGGCCGATCACAGGCTGAAAAAGAATTGGTAAAGTCAGAGATCTCCAAAAAACGAAGAGGTGTGTTCATACGCCACCCGTCATATTAAGCCAAATGCTGTACAAAGCTTTCCAAAGTGCAGCCAGTGCCAGCACGGCAATTTCCACTACACTGACTGTTGTGGTAACCCCTATTAGACTTGCTAATGTGTGCAGACCAAACAAACAAACAAACAAACAAAAAGGTCGCAGACTTCAAGCTGACAGTATAGACTCAAGATAAGTGTCTCCACTAAAACTCGCCCAAAGTCTTTGGGATTGACCCATATTTTCAGAGGGGGGCTTGAGATGATCTTTTGGAAGGGAAAAAAAGCTCCTGAGGTAGCTGATAACTTATGCCTCTGGGCCATAACAGGTTCAGGGAAAATGCCAAGGCGAGAGACAACTCACCATGATCCAGTTTGATGCCTTCATCAAACCTGGAGAAGAGGCGGTAGCGCTGGGCCCAGTACTTGGCTAGCTCAGGTTCTGCTGCTATCTCAGGAGGCATATCTGCATCGGCCCTCCTTCTCCACACGTTCCTCTTCTTCTTCTTACAAGGCCGCACTTTGCTCCTTGCAGCTATGGGAAAGAAGTGCGTATTGATAAACAAAAGAAAAATCATTAAAAAAAATAGAAATACACAAACACAAAAATACACAAAACATAAAAATACAGCACAATATATCTCAAATTAAGCATGTTTATATGTGTATGTCTCCTTTTGAAGTCTCCATGAATTTGAAGGCAGTGCTTGCTGCCACTGAGAGCAACAACTATAGATGCAGTTTATAGCTTGAGGCCACTCCAACACACAAAGAGAAATGCCAGGATCTATACAGAAATCCTGTGAACCCTAGATGCCTGCTCATGTCATTCAGGCCTTGCCAAGCTCTCAAACACTATAATGTTTCAGAGGAAGATCAATCCTACCACCACCACCATCCTTGCCTCCATCTTCATCAGTGTTGTCCACAGGATCAGGGAGCAGGTAGTCTGGGATGTCCAGGCTGTAGAGCTCTCTAATGGGCCGGGCGTTGTCCTCCTTCTGCATCCTACCATCCTGCCCCTCCTCCTCTTCCACCTCCTCCTCCTCCACCACCTCCTCATCCTCTGCCTGTTCTGGTTCACTGAAGTTCTGAATGGTTTTGTGAAGATGTGGGTTAGAACGGCTGTCTTCCATACTTGAGCTGGGGGCATTGTGCTGCTGCTCTTCTCCCGGCTGTGAAGCTGCGGGGGGGCAGGGGCCAGGATGTCGCTGGAGCTCCTCGGGGGAAGCTGCAGGAGCCGAAACGACTCTGTGCTCGTCTTCAGTTTCACTCTGAAGTAGCTTTAAGAAGTTCTGAACCTGAAGCAGAATTTGAAGGAGGCCAGAGGGGAGAGAGGAGGTGAAGAAGACAGTGGGAGAGCTGCATTATTCACAATGTCACAATGAAAAAGAGAAATGATCATAAGACTGGTTTCTATCCACCTCTTGATTCTGAAAAGAATCTTTGTTCTCCAAGGAAATGTTACAATGTTACAATCCCTATGTTAATTGCCAAATGAGTTCAAATAAATTTGCCATGAACTTGGCAAGAATATAGCATTGCTGTACAGCATAAATTTGATTCCTTTACTTGGGCTATGCAGAATTATCCCTTTTCATAATCAAACTTTCACTAGAAAGTCTACACCCAATAAACATGAAAAGTATGCTAATGAGATTAAATGTGTGATGCAACAGAACCAAAATTGTCTTCAAAACTTTCCTTCAGAAACACTAATATCCTTTTCCCCTTAGCAAATTGGCCTGTGTTACATGAAGAGGGAAAAAATAGAACAAATAAAACCACCCATGGAATAGTTCCATTGAAAACATATATGATTCTTATCTCTCCTAAAGGAATAATGTAAGGACCATATATGCAGTAACTTTTATAATTCCAGCCAACCTTCCCATGTGGATGTATTGTTGTAATCAGGATCACTTAGTATCAGGTCTTACTTTTTGCAAAGTCTTGCTCTTGGAGGGCGGGCATTCTTCTCCAATCTCAGGGAAGAAGAAGTGCTTGTTGATCTTACAAGCTGCCTTCCTCCGCCTGGAGCGCTTCCCTCCCCCCTCTGTCCTGCTACCAGTCAGGCTCCCTTGGCCTTGTTTGAACTTCAGCACACTCTCAAACCTAGGCACAGAGAGAAACATACAGAAAGACAGAGACAGAGAGAGAGAGAGAGAGAGAGACAAAGAGAGAGGGATGTGTTAGGTGGTTATGAAGGGGTTACTATAAAAAGGCCAAAGGAGTAATCATACCTAAAGTCTGATACGTGGAATCCCACAGTTGGGCTTACCTGTGTTCTGTGCTTCTTTTCAAACCCAGCACATCCCATGCCTCCTTGGCCGTCATGGGGGGACTCTCCTCTGCATCCAGCTCATGGCTGTTGGAGGATACCATCAGTTGATCAGGTGGAGAAAACACACACACACACACAGGCACATACGCACACAGCTACAGGCATCACATCAAAGATATTCCTATTTTTAAGTCTGTAAGATAGATAATAGGACAAGTTTGAAGTAAGATTGAACAGTCTCCAGCTAACCCACCTCCTCTTCAGTTTGGCAGCCTTGCACTCTGGAGGGTCATCATCTCCATCCCCATCATTTAGTGGATATGTCGCTTGCAGTGCTGGCTTAGCAGATGACTGACTCAAGTGTCCATGGTGGTCTGTAAAACCACAGTGTTTTCTGCATTTAACATATCCTCCAACCTCCAACTCACCACTGGGGATCAGACCCCCCCCTTCCCCAATGGAATAAAATGAGATTCTGAGGAACAGGTCAGCAGTCTGTATTGTCAGGTTTCGTAAACGAAAGGATATGTTACCAATTCATGGAGTTGCTGTCTTTGCCCTACAAACACAGCCACATACACACACAGTACATCTCTCACTCTCACACACACACACACTCTCTCTCTTACTTTCTCTCACACACTCTCTCTTCCACACACTCTTCCACACACAATCATTAAAAATACGTAGGTTTTTGTCATGTCTCCTTCGTTCAAAGGCAGACATTGTTTGATATAGAACACAAGTTATGCTGACAGAACCCAGCTCAACTGAGGGAAAAAGAAGGACGCTTCTCTTCGTGAGGATGAAACACATACAAGAATAGGGGAATCTGCATGTTATTTGATAGCTTACAACAAGGTAGTTCTACATCTGTGACTGGAGGCTCCTGATTATTGTCTTATATATATATATATTTATACATATTATGACTTATATCCAGTGACACAACTCTCAAAGGACCAAATAGAACTGCTACAACCGATTAAACTTTGAAGTGGGCATAGAAAGGATGAAAGGAGTATTGTACCTTTTTTACTGATGTTGAAATAGAATATTTTCAACTTTAAATTATCAATAAGCTGAAGGGCAATTTTACAAGCCCAATTAAAACCTTACATTTAGGATGGGTGTTTAGGCTAAATCGTGCCCTCTTTGGCAACCACAACTGAACTACAATTGCTTTGTGCATGACCTGCCAATGCCTTCTCCATACTTTTTCTTGCCATCATTCTGATAGAGGTTGATCTTTGTTTAATCTGTCCAAAGAATGTTATTTCAAAACTGTGCTGGCTTATTCAGTTGTTTTTTAGTCCAAGTTCAATCTAGCCTTTCTATTGTTGAGACTTGTTATTGGCTTGCGCCTTTTAGTGAACCCTCTGTGTTGGTCTTCTCTTTACGGTAGGCTTGGGATACTGATAGGACTACCTCACAGAGAGTTTGCTTGACTGCATATTGTGAAGGGGTTATTCTTCACCATGGAAATTATGCTGTGATCATCCAACACTGTTGTCTTTTTTGGACATTAGGGCCTTTTCACACTGTTGACCAGTGTTTTCTTTCTTCTTCAGAATGTATCAAAATGTAGATTTTGCCTCTCCAAATAATTCTTGAAAGGGCCTTTTCTGTTTTTGCAGCCTCAGGAGGGCCTGTTTCACTCGCATGAAGAGCTCCTTTGCCGCATGTTGTATTTTCACAGTATAATCTTCCAAATGCGAACACCATACGTGGAATCAACAGACGTTTTATCTCCTTAATTGGTAATGAAATGGTGAAGGAAATGTTCACACATTTCCATGAAATAGCTTTTAGGTCGAGTGTCCAATTACTTTTGATCTCTTTAAAAAGAGGGTGGCCCATTATAAAGAGCTGCAATTCCCAAACCCTTCATAAAATTTGGAAGTGGATACTCTTGAACTGTCTATTCATTATGCCCATATGCATTGTATAGGCTTAGCATTAATTTGAATATGTCACCGTAAACCGAGTTTAAACACACAAGTGTCCAAATATATGTGGATCTAACTGTATCATCAATACTCATGTTTTTTTTCCATGTCTCACAAGTTATCACTGCAAAGAATACACTTTAGCCAAAACAGGACACTAGGCCACTACATATGATACACTGTAGATTCCTGTGGTACTGAATCCAGTAGAGGAGATGGTGGTTTAGCCTATCAGTAGCACCTTGCTTTCTTAACACACAATTATTTCTTGTGTGTCATAGTAATAATAAAACCACCATGGATGCACTTACATGTGCACATATGCATTTTACCAAACACTCAAAAATCTATTCTACCAAACACTCAAAACATCCTCTTTGACCAGTTGCAAAATTGAGTCCATTAACTTAGTATATTGATGCTAATCCTGTTAACAAGGAACAAATTTGTCACTTTCAAATTTGTTTCACTTCCATTATTTACCAAAACAATGTACAAAGGTACATTATTTATCAAACAGATCACAACGCAATATTTTAGCTTATTATATAGCTTATTATCTTGTTACAGATGTTTGGCTACCTTGTTATTCTGAGATAGTATGTTAATAATTTCTGAAAGCTTGTTATTATTTACAGATCTCAAAATACATTTTAATTATGACATTCTATGTGTCTCAGTACCACATCTCAAAATACTGAAATGTTATCTTTGATTGAGATGAGTGGATTTCTGAAAATATCAATTTGTCATTTGTTTAGGCATACTCTTTTTAGTTGCGGAAAAGGGCTTCAAGAAGCATGCAGCGTCACACACACCTAACTATGCAGCTTTGTTTTTTCTTTCAAGGATGGTTTTGCTGAGGACACAACATCTGTACTCACCCACTGAGGTGGGCTGGTCACTGCTTGACACAGACGGGCTGCTGTCATCACCTCTGTCCTTAGCACACCCATACCCTGAGGGTGTCTCATCCTGTCCGACACCTCCGCCAGTCTGCTCCACCTGTAAGCTTAGCCCTCCAACCAGGTCTGTCACATCTCCTATGCCCAGATATCCCTGCTCTAAAGTACTGCTGCAAGTGCCCCCAGTGCCCTGGGCTGAAGGGTCCAGCCCTTCCATCACTGCCTCTACTGCTAGCGGCTCTCCATCCAATGGAGGCTCACTGACAGGAAGCACAGTGTTATGGGTCTCCTCCTCATCCATGGTCCAGCCCTGGGAGGCCCAGTAGCAAAATTGTTCCCAGTAGTAGTGGTAGGTCTGGTTTGCATGCAGCTCCCACTCCTCCCTTGTGTTGGGACAGTCCCACGGGCCCACTCCTGGGGAGGCATCGCTGTCTGGGTGATTCTCCAGCCAGGTCTGCCAGAGCAGACCTTCACCCTGCTGAGTCCAGTACTTTTCCCAAGCTTCCTGCTTCACTGGGCTTGCAGAGTCTTCAGGAGCATAAGCAGACACACAGGTTTCGAGGCAACCCTCAACACAGAGTTTATTGTCCACAGGTTCAGGATGGATAACAGTGATCACTTCTGGTTGGCTGGCCTGGGTCTTCTTAACATATTTTCTCCCCTGAGAATAAAGCAAAAAGGTTGTGAAACAAATTCATCTCCAACTTCAGGCCTGATGTCTGAAAGTCAGTCATATTCAGAAAAAGGATGATATTTAAAGTAAAAAAAAAACCTTGAAAACCTACTGATCTCTTTTTGGCAGAAGATGTAACAAACTCAACAGGAAGCCCCATGCTTGCCATAAGTTTGCTCTCTTCATCCATGTCATCACTTTCTGAGAAATTGTCAAGGTCAGATGATTCTCCATCATAATCCTCTGATTTGGGAGAAAACACAATAGAGATTACCTCCTGGACAAATATGGCTTTTTCAAAATTGCTTTAATCTAAATATTAACCAACAAAGTGTAATGACGATTATTAATCTATAAATTTTAAGCAATGCATTCACATAATCTATGATCACACCTATAACATACGTTCGCACACATACCTTCAACTGCATAATCTATCAGCTCTTCATGGACGGACTTGAAATCTGAACGGTACAGTTCCCTATCACTAATTCAAGGCAAAACAAGACACAAGGCTAAAGTCAGGAACATTAACCACAGGGAGTAGTCTAATAGCTATCAATATTTCTTTCTTTTCTGTGTGTTGTACAGAAAGTAAATCAACTCACTCACCATACAAACGCTCTCGAGCATAAGCAGTGTACTGACTTGGGCTCCTCTGAATCAAGGTAGAAAAATATATCAGCTACAGCTACTACATCCCATGTTCTATAGTAAATCATATTGCAACACGCCAACGAGTCTGCCAAAGAACACTAACTTCAGAAGCTAAAAATACACAAAGTTGGATACTCTGTATTCCCCAAAATATTACTCAAAACTCAAGACAAAAGACAACGTATGTAACCATTACTAATTCAAGCAAACGTCTAGTCTTCCCTCTAACATGTTCATTCTCACACGCTACATCTACAGACGGAAGTTACTTCCTGACATACATGAGACTATTTCCTGTTTGTGTCACATGCTTAGAGAACCGGCTAATAAACCAGGAAAATAGAAGAAAATTGCCCTTAACGTAGACGTTCGCTGTTTAATCATAAACGGAGCACTACTTTGCCACGACAGCAATATGTATGTAAATTGTGTTCTCACAGACAATCATATTTACGTGTTCTCACTATAAGCTAGATCTACACCATATTATTATAGCGTTAGCTTCAGTAAAAGGTTACCATTACTTCGTAATTTACTGTATGTTATAGCTAACTTTGAATACTGTTTTCTCGGTAAGCTAGCCGGGTTTGGTTTTGGTCACTGTTGCCTAGCGTTAGCTGTAGTGACAGGTTACGTTACATAGCCTAACGTTAGCTCGAGTAAAAAACGCGTTTGTTTGCTAGGTAGACAACTAGCGATAGGTCATTTATATAAAACACAATTATCTACAGAAGGAGTACACACTATCCACAGACAGTGAAATGTTGCTGAAGTTTCTGGTTTCGTTGGTTTAGTTCTTGTAAGCGCTATGTTTACCATTTTAGCATATGTTATTGACATAATCACATGTCTAATGGATTTCAGTGTTAGCCACACACCACAACCTAAATCTGCGACTTGATGTTTCTTTGCATACATCTAGTATTAAAGTTGTTAATGTTTTTTTAATGCCTGGGGTATGTTCCATCGGTCTGAAATTCATTCAGACCTTTTGCAACGCTGGCCGTCTCAAGGTGCCTTTGGAATTGAACACCAACGATAACGTTGTCTTGTCTGCCTTGACTGTCTTGCAGGGTCAACGTTAAGGTGTAAGATTGGCATGTATTGTCAAACAATATCGGTACCCTGGATAAGGTAGGAAAAATCAACTGTTGATCAACCCTGTTTAAACATTTAGGCCTACATGAGTAAAGCCACGATACATAGCTCTCTATACATAGCTTTTGAACTCCTTCAATAATTATGGTCTGCTTTGGTTTGTAGTCCTTGTGAAGTGTCATGTGAGGCAAATGCAAAATAATACACTAGTGAATTGGACAAGTTATAGCCTATTGTACATAGTGTGATAATGTCATAGGATTTTTTTGTTGCATGGAATGAGCTGATAATAATGGTTATCTGGCTGTTCTTGCTGAAACCCAGGCGGAAAAAAATACTAAACTAAAACAAAACATTTGTCAGTCGTATTCTGTTCTGTTTCTAGTGGAGTTAAATGAATTGATTGGTATTTCAAATTCAATCATCACCGACTCTGATTTGATACCATTGCCCAGTGCGTGGTCTGGCAAAACATTTTTACACCTTACCTCATTTTAAAATTTCAGGTCTGCCCGGTGGCAGATGGTAATCTTGTTCTACCCAGCATTCATTGGGAGCGGCTAACCGTGAAGCAGCATGTCCAATGGGAACGAGTCCTGCATGTCAGGAAATGGTTCTGCCGGATTCATATCATGCTTGATTGTTCTCTGGGAGGAGTGGGTCGGTCTGGGACACCTGGAGGATTACCTCAGCTACCTGGAGTATCTACTGTGGGTGTTCACACCTCTGGTCATTGTCTTCATCCTTCCGTTCCTTATTGTGATTCTTCTGTACCTCTCCATACTCTTCCTGCATGTGTACAAGCGTAAGAACCAGCTCAGGGAGGCCTATTCCAACAACCTGTGGGATGGCGCAAGGAAAACTTTGGCTACACTGTGGGATGGACACGGAGCCATATGGCATGGTAGTGTGTCTGTGTGTGTGTGTGTGTGTGTGTGTGTGTGTGTGTGTGTGAGAGAGAGAGAGAGAGAGAGAGGAAGTAAATGAGAGAGAGAGCTTTGTCCTTCCATTTTTTTTTACTACTAAGCTAATTGATGGCATTTGTGTCTTTGATCACTTCAGGTTATGAGATACATGGATTAGAAAAGATTCCAGATGAAGGACCTGCCCTAATAGTCTACTACCATGGGGCTATTCCAATCGATTACTATTATTTCCTGGCAAATGTTATCATACAGAAGGGACGCACCTGCCATTCTGTGGCAGATCACTTCCTCTTCAAGGTTCCAGGTAAGGACTTTCTGTCCTCTTTCAGGAGTATTTGTGATGAAATCCCTGTGTAGCCATGTGGTCCTCATAAGACAGCAGTTTCATGCATTTGTCTCATTCACGCAGTCTACTTTTTGGTGTGCTGCTTACAATTATGCTTTTCCATTACTGTTGTTGTCATTGCTATAGTAAGTATAAGGTATAGATTAAAGCCTGCATCATAAACAGAATGTGAACGTATGTGCGTCTGTGCCTGCAGGCTTCAAGCTGCTACTGGAGGTGTTCAGTGTGATCCATGGCCCTCAGGAGGAGTGTGTGAAAGCCCTGCGCAGTGGCCACTTGTTGGGCATCTCTCCTGGTGGTGTGCGGGAGGCACTTTTCAGTGATGAGACCTATCCACTGCTCTGGGGCAAGCGCAAAGGCTTTGCTCAAGTGGCCATTGACTCCAAAGTGGTACAGGAAGTCCCTGTCTTACCTCATGTTATTTAGCTCTCATAAAATTTCTGTTTTTGTTTCTCACTAATGCTCCCCGTTTTTTTTTTCTTTCTTTCTTTCTTTGCAGCCAGTAATTCCAATGTTTACACAGAATGTTCGAGAAGGATTTCGCTCTCTTGGAACATTAAGTGAGTGCTTTTCTTGCTGTCATCCACATTGTTTCACAGTGAGGAAAGTATAATTATTGCGTGTATCATGGTGATTTTCCTTCTTATTATGTGTTTCAGAATTTTTCAGATGGTTGTATGAAAGATTTCGCCTTCCAATGGCTCCTGTATATGGAGGTTTCCCAGTAAAATTCCGTACTTTCCTGGGTGACCCCATTCCGTACGATCCCAAACTTAGTGCATCAGAATTGGCTGAGAAGGTGAGTGATTTTCCTAATTTGTGTACATTTAACTGAATCATAATATCCATGAGTTTTGTAATTATTTGGTCATTTATTTCTTGCAGGTGCAAGAAGCTGTACAAGCACTAATAGATCAACACCAAAAAATACCAGGTAATATCCTTCGAGCTCTTTTAGAGCGTTTCCACCGACGACCGAAAGAAGCCTAGTCACTTTCTATGTATCAGGTCAATGATAATTTAGTACTAAATGTGGATGTGGGTAGTAAGGATTGATATATGTTACTGATGACACAGAAGCACTCTATGTAGTTGTCTGTGGCACAAACACACATATCTAATAAGATGTGTCTGGAATTATGATGACATTTTAATTGTTAATAAGTGTAGAACTCATGGAATAAGGTGTGTGTGTGTGTGTGTGTGTGTGTGTGTGTGTGTTCGTCATCATTTGGAGGTTGGTCTTTAATTTATTTGCACACTTTGATCTATTCAAAGGACCACTGCCAAATTAGTTGATTTTTGTGAAAAGCCTTATGTTTATTCTATAAATGTCCAACTTATGAAAGAGGTCAGTGTTTTTTTCATGGATCTGTGTGAATAACCGAATTTGTGAAAAACCTAACTGTACTGCATTAGTGTAAAATGTGTATCAAGCTGTTAGTTAAATTTTTGTCAACCTTGATTTGCCTCTAATTTATTATGTAATAAATGCTTTATTTTATATCGGTTAGACGGCACTCAAATTCAGTGTTTTCCAGTCAGACGATGAACTAAAAAGAACACATTTATATTTTACTGATATCAGATATATGTTAAAGTTTGCATGATGTGATCTATTTGTAATTTGTCAGTCATATAACAATACAATTTTCCTGCTTTGTGTGACGCTACATCTGTAAATGCCATCACATAGAGCTCTTTGGGGGAAAGAAATGATTTTTATTTGATTTTGGTACTATGGTAATGAACTATTCAACTGCCATGGTTTTATGAAGCACTGAAGAGGCCCCTTATGGTGTGTTAGCTGTCCTGTCAAGTAATGATGCAGGTGCAGTAATTGCCAGAGTTTAAATAAAAATTACATTCCTAACTTACATTTATTAGTGCAACAAACTCTATTCTAAATGGGAAAATTGTAATCCGGAGCTTTTTTTTCCATTGTTTTTTAAAACTTATTGTGAAAGCTTGTTCACTTTCTGTGCTCATCATTGTTTGTGAGTTGCCTAGAACAAGCTAAACTGCAGAAGATAGAGAATTGAAAAGGCAACTTGGCAAGGTGATTTTCTATACTTTTTGGACAATTGTCAAAAGCATATCTCCACATATTATGGAGGATGGGATTTTTGTTTTCATGATTTCTACATCTGAATCAAAAGCACACATTCATCACACTGTAAATGTTCACACTTGGATATGCATATGGCAGAAGAAATAATGTGTCTATGTGGCGAAAGCGTGATGTTAGCCCTTTGAATCTGCTATTTACTGAAAACCTCAGTGCATTAACTGTAAATCAAGAAATGTTGAATTTTAAAGAATTAAAACATATTTTTATAAATCTGTTGAGTGTGTTTTCTCAAAGTTACAGATTAAACCGTTTATGCTAAGTTAACATATTTGTCCTAGATGGAAGTTTATTCTCTGCATTTAAGCCATCTGGGCAGTAGTGTACACACACATACATGGTTGGAGCAGTGAGATAACTGGGAACACACACTCATGTGGACAGTCCTGAATCTGGCACTCGGGGAGCGGTTGGGGGTTTGGTGCCTTGTTCAAGGGCACCTTAACTGTGGCTGTGGGAGACTAGTCTTCAATCATTTCCCCGTCTACAATTTTTTAACCAATCAGGTGGAGAAATTGCAGTTTGTGGTGAAGGCATGCACCAGCGGAGCTAGGATGGTGGCATGGCAACTACACTGCTGCAGCTAATTTTGGTTCAAATGAACTAAACATTGGCTATCCCTACATTAGACTGCTGTCTGGCTGGCAACCTGACACTTTTTGGATTTTTTCTCTGTTTTAGATGGATGGATTGTGCGAACTGGAAATTGTAGTTGATGGCTCATGAATAAGATGTTTAGACGTGTGTGTCACTGAAAAGCTCAGTTCATAAGCTCTTCCTATTGTTGCTACGGCTTACAACCTGTCCCCTAAACTAAGCTTCTTTCTGCTCAATGGCTCAAGAACAAAACCTCATGTAGTAGCATTTCTCTGCGAGAACATGGTACAACATTTACTAAGCCCTTTCAAGGTTACAGCAGGTAACCTCAATGAACTTGGCAGAGGAGTCTGAGAAAATGACCACAGTGTACTTTATTCAATGAATTTTGGTACTTTGTGTTGCATTAGAATCAAATAAAAATTTACAAAAATCCAATATATACAAAATGTCATGTTCTTTTTGATTTTACTCATTTAATTTACAATAAAATTTGATTAACATATTTGAATGCATTTGAAGCACTTCAGACTTTCATCACACAATGCAACTTACTCGAAGGACCGATAATAAACAGTTTTTTATATTTTGCATTTTTTTTTTCATCTTTTAGTACATCACATACACCACACTATTTTAATCTGTATTACATCATATGGAACTGCCATCATGTGGCACTGACCTCTAGTCAATAGACACCCTTCACAATCAGGACTCAGAGAGGAATGTTCTTTTTTTAACATGTACATTTGCATACATTTATTTACAGTTAAATAGCCATTTTCAATTTGTTATTGTGTTTCCATTGCAACTGAAATACCAAGTACATCTGTACATTATGCTATTACTGTAGATCAAACGGTACAGAAAACCATCACTTCCAAATTCATCAATTACTGTGCTTTTAATATGCAGTGTAAGGGCTGGCACAGACAGAAGTAAACCATACTGTTAAATGGAAATCAAATTTTAAAAATCATGATAATTTAGCAATAATGACTATGGGTTTTCCATTGTGAAAGACAACATTAGCCTGTATCAGCACAAATGACATGGAAGTTTGCAAATCATCTGAGTGAATGAGAATGCACACTTTCAACGCAGTATATTGTACATTTGATTTTGCAGGCGCTATTTTTAGGCACATGACCATACTATAGGTGACCAATGCCAGATCAAATCAAATAGGTTGATAAGGAATTTGTACGGAGTGTGTAGACATGGCTCAAGTTTCCATGTTTTATGGGGGACAGCTACAGTACAAGTAAGTAACAAACCCTATTAATGGATAAAGCAGGAGTGGTCATTGTCTCGCTTGTTTGACTTGGACAGGCCTCAGAAGATCATACAGTCCCTAGCTATTTAAAAAGCCATACGCATTTCTTAAGGCAAATAAAAATCAGATAAGCAGCTTGCATGGTCACATGTGGTTGAATGCTCTTCCCCTGACAACAAAGTGGTTTTATTTTAGGGATGGGATCTTCTCTTATTTAGTACTGATGTACTTTATAAAATGACACCTCTCCACTACAGCATGCTTGAAGCCTTTACCATGTATTAATGTGCCATTCTCTGTTGAAGAAGACCTACTCCATCATAGAAATGAGATGCTATGATCACACACACACAGTTATCTGTAGGTGAACAGTATTCTGATGAACAAACCATACTGAGGTAGGAATATGCAAAAAATTGCACCAAAATGAAAATTGTTTTTACAAAAGAAAAATATGAAACATGCCCAACTATAACACACAAAGAATAGCATAAAGAATACATCTGGAAGGCAATGGATATCAGCCAAACCTTTTTCTGTGATTTTTTGACATTTTGAAATATTAGTTGAATTTTGAAAAGGTCATCTAGGATGCCATATAATTTCTGGCAACAGGGCTAAGAGCAGCAGTCTGGCCATAGGTTCATATATTTCTGTGATTGATGTTGCCTGATCGGTTTATCATTAATGAATACAAAATCGGGGATTGTGAGCACGCAGTCTCACAAACATTTGTGCACATTTAACCATCCACCAGTGATTATATTCGACTACTTGAAGTCAACAAGCTGACATCACATATTGGTTGAATAGGGCTGAATACACAGAACACTGAAATGCACTGCATCCCAAAACAAAAGCACAGGCTATATTGCTTGCCTTCACATGATGACACACCATCCAGTAGGATCAGCAAGAGCGTGTGAGGCGGCAGGGCTCACAAGATGACACTGGAAATGAAATGTCAGTGCATTATATATGAGACGCTGTGCTTGGGAAAGCAGTGCCACAACCACAGTAATGACATTCAGAAGCAGACCCGGAATACACTATTGCCAAAACTAAATCTCCCAGCGCAAATATATAACTGGGAAAAGCTATTTAAAAAAAAGAAAGTAAATTCATTGGAATTATGTAATTATTTATCATCGGCTTTTCAACATGATGAGTGAGGAAAAATCTAATTATCAATAAATGTGTTAGAAAATATGGATGTAGTCTTATTTATCAAGTGCAGTGATAGCCTATAATAATATGTGATAAATTTGGAAATCTGAAGCTAAAACTACAACAAGCCTTCATTGCCTTCAGGATTATCTTAGCTGCTTTGGCCTCTGTGCTACACAGTAGGAAGCTTTTGTGTGCTAGTAGAATTAATAAATTAGATGGGACAACACGAAAAGAGTGATGCAAAAGCAAGACAATCCAAATCTTGCAGTGAATGCAAGATTATTCCTTCTTCCATCTAAAACACTGACCACAATCTGCATAGATACAGATGGCAAGTCTGGTTAACGCCCCGTTACGCCCACAAAAAAAGCTCCTCACAGAGGTTCATTTTGGCTGCAAGTCAATCAGGTGCCCTCCTAATAGTTATACCTAACACAATTTAGATGGAGCTTTACTCCTTTCTGGGGGCAACACTTTCAGCTATTCATGTTGCTCAAACTGTCCCATGTGCATTGTCGCTTCCAAATGCAACATTGAGGACAATTTTGGTTGATAACTGTCAGATTTGTTAGCTTGCTAACTTGCTATCTTTAGTTTTTTTTTTGTTTGTTTATCCTAGTCAGCTGCACACATGTAGGTGTCACATATATTAAAGAGGCCACAGTCCTGTCTAACTTCAGACAGTCCACAGACTACCAAGAACCAAAATACATTTCAAAAAGACTAAAATTGTTTGAATCTACAGTCAATCTGATAGAAGTGCTGCCTAATCATAGGAGGCTAATGAATGGGAATAATTTGGTTTGATAATTGTGGGCATGAGAACTTGAAAATGGACTACATCAAGAACTATTTATTTTGATTAGTGGGCTAGAGTCAAATAATTAAGCGCATTAAATAATTACACTCACTAATTGCACATAGGGTTGAAAATGTTTTTCTTTTTTGTACAGTTCAACCACATTAGAGTGGAAAACTAAAAACATCAGTGAAAAGGCAAAGGATTTGAATGAACAGTGAAGTAAATTTTGGTTGCAGACTTCAGTAACATCCGTCCGATCGATCTCTAAACCATGTGATGGCAACTGAATCCACAGACCACAACAGGCACATCTAGCTTTCTACAGTACCAGCTAATCCCCACCCCTCCCCATACATACACAAGTCACTGCAGGACATTGGATCACTGTGCACTAAATTAAAGAATGCCACCAACATTGTGCTTCATCTTTTAGTCCCTTTGCTTCTTATCTTGTCTCTTTGTATCTCTTGTGAAAACACAAAGAAAATGTGACTAACTGTGATTGGTCAGACTACTGCCAGTGATTGTGAACTGGGGAGTGGCTATGTATCAGCCTAAATAATGAAGGAGGAGGAGGAACTGTTGAAGCTTGTAGGGCTACTGCTTGGATGGAGAAATGAAGCAGCAAATTAAAGCAAAAGACTAAATTAGTATCCACTGGAAGGGGGCTTTGTATGTGTTCTCTCTCCTTCTTTCTCCCTCTCCCTCTCTCTCTCTTTCTCTTTCTCTCTCTCTCCCACACAAACACACACGCACACACACACACACATTCACACACCCACATGCATTTTCATAAGAAGGAAGAGTTATACACCAAAGGACAGAGAACACTACATATTGTTTTTTTTTCCTCGGAGAGGCATCACAACTGCACCTGACATCGCAGTTAAATGTCATGAAGTGTGCCGTAGCTTAGTCTTCCATCCGAGCTGCTTGCCTGTGATAAACTGGGTCCACATCCATTCAGTCCATCAGAGTATGTGCGTGTGTATCTGTGTCTGCATGTGTGTTATTATGGTTCAGACCAGCAGACGTACCCGGTCATGAGATGGCAGCCATGGGCTCACGGAATGCAGGAGGCTGGACGGCGACTGGGAGCTGCCAGTGAGTGTGTTGGTTGAGTTGAGTTCTTGGCCTGTCGCCTTTTTCCTCCTCCAGGCGAGATTTTAAGACAAACTGTTTCTCCCTCCTCCTCTCCCCACTCACAATCCATCTCTTCTTCCTTTATGTTTTTTTTTATCTTTTTAATTACCCCATTTTTTCCTTCAATGTTGTGGTTTGATAATGAGGTGGGGAACCACCACACTCTTCCACAAGTTCTGTTTGTTTGCTTGATTTCTTGGTTGTTTGTTTGCTTTGTACAGGATTCAAGTAGAAATTCTGCCCTGTCTATTTTCTTATTTACAGTGCAGTCAACAGCAGGGCCGCCACACAGCAGGAGTCCACAAGGGTCCAGTGGAAAAGACTGAGAACATTTGGCACTGGGATATGAGGTTGCTGATGACGCTGGGGCTCAGTTTGCCAGTGGCCTGACAGGACAACTCATTCACATTCACCAGTAGTCTCACACACACACACACACACACACACACACACACACACACACACACACATTCACACACTGATGCACACACACACACACACTGATGCATACTCACACACAATGTACCAAGAAAATATATTTTTTTGGTCCTCTGTTCCCTACAAACAACAGGTGGCCATCGTTCATCAAAATTCTGATGTTTCTGGTATGCATGTTGGTAGGTGCACACAAAACGAACGATGAGGGTAAGGGCCTGTATGTGTTTGTCTATGTACTGTATGTGTAAGTAGTTTTGTGTGTGTTAGTGTATCTATGTGCGTGAGCAGAAGCTTGCATGGGAAGCTGAGCCAAAATGGTTTGGGACAGAATCTGAAAATGGTACTGGAGCCAGTTCAGCATAGTTAAAATGCACACAGTAAGTTAGTTAGTTTTCTCTTGTTATGGAAATGCTAGTGAAATGGTAAGGAAACTGTACAACTGACACTTTATACTCACTTGTGGAAAGTGATTGTTGTTTAAAACACTGAGAATGATAGTGGTTTTTCTGTAGTGTATCTGAGCAATGGCCATTTAGAAAAGAAGATATTCCCTGACCAGTAAAAAATTAAAGAAAAGTAGAAACTAAGTATACACACATAGACACAGACACACATACTCAGACACAGACACACAAACATACATACTCACACACACAGACACAGACAGACACTCACACATGCACAGACGCACACGCACATACACATCAATTGAGTAAACCAAACAAAAAATCTCTGCTTAGAAAATATTGATATTTTTAAACTAATAAGTTCTGCCCATTGTTTGCTTTTCTCTTTTTTCCTCTGTTGTAATGTTCCCTCCATGACAATCAACATCATGGATGAACACTGACCTGTATTGGGAAAAAGCAAGTACCTTTTATTGCCACAGTCCTGCTGTAAATCCCAGTGTGTTCCGTTCTAACTGTAATCCTGCAGGGGAGGAGGGTGGGAGGAGTTTTGGGAGAGGGACTGGAGAGAGTTTGGGTGTGGAGAGGTTTTGGAAGATGGGGAGAGAGACTCTGACTAGATCAGCACACAGAGAGGGAGAGAGAAAGAGAGAGAGAGAGAGAGAGGAGGATGAAGGGGGAGAGCGCAGGGGCTACAATGTGGTCTCGTATTCCAGTCTCTCCTGCACCAGCGTGTCGTCTTTGTACTGGAGCCGTGGAGGCACAGGCGAGCAGTCCACGGCCAGAATGGCCTTGCGTATGCTGCGGTCCAGCACGTGCCGCTCCCAGGCCGGGTAGCGGTTGCGGCACAGGTCTATTTTGATGACCGTCTCCTCAATGCGGGGCGCACGCGACGAAGGCGTGGAGGGGGCTGTGGGCCGCACCTGGAACACAGGCACGCAGCCGTCACGCTCGGTGTACTTGGGGTCCCTGTCGCCAGCCAGCAGGGCCTGAGCTCCTCCACGGTTGGAGCGCAGCGAGTTGGTGGCGCCCTCGGTGGACAGCGTGGAGAAGGCGCCCACACCGACCGGGTCGTCCAGGCCCAGGCTGCCTGAGCGGCCAAATCGCGGGCCGTTGGGGTGGAAGAAGGCGTAGTACATGAGCATGAAGACCACGCCGGTGAGGAAGCTGGAGAAGATGACGCAAAGTGCCGGCACAGCAAAGGTGTCGGTGCTGTCTGGCAGCCGGTAGAGGTACCAGAGTGTGCTCAGCGCTGTGTTCTCCAGCAAGATCACCAGGTAGTAGATGAGCAGACGGCAGCGCGTTCGGCCCTCTTTCACATTAAACCAGCTGAAGATGTAGATGATGCCCACCACCATGTCAAAGACGATCTCCTCCCACTTGGTGATGCAGAACTCTGTCTCGCAATGCACGATCCAGAAGGTCATGATGCACCAGTGGAGCACGATGAAGATGCCAAAGTAGAGCTGGAACACAGAAGCGAACAGGGCGAAGGTCACCACACGTGCTGCAATAGTGAAGAAATGCCAACAGAATTGGATGATGACCGCCAGGTAGCTGATGGGCTTCTTGTCGTCACGTGAGTCGCGCAGAGCCTTCTGGTAGGAGGCCAGGGCCCAGGCTAGAGACACCAATGAGGCAGCCGCTGTCATACCTACATAGAGAACATGAAGATTAGGTCATTCAGCACATACATAGCCAACGATTGAAGTCAAAGTTAAAGTGATAGTCTGCAGTACTTCCAACCATAGCCTTGTTGTTTTAGCTTACCAAGTGCTGTCGGTAGGAAGAGGAACAAGAGAATTCAGTACATACATAGACCGAATAGCGAACCTGCAGCTTACACCAACTGAATAGGGCTATAGGAAATTAAACTGAAAATGAATCTTAGTTATTGGCTTGGTATTCAGTCTATCTTCAATCAAATTCTCTAATTTTTCTTCCCACTGACAGCACTTGGTAAGATTGAATGACATTGCTATTGATGGAAGTACTCCAAACAATCACTTTAAAAATCTAACACACACACCGTTGGTGGCTTTACAGCTGCTCCACTACGTCGCATGGTATTTCAGATTCACTTTAAACTGTCCATTAAGCTTTTGTGTTTCAGAGGAGTCAAAATAACCTCAAATAGCTAATCTACTAATCTCAAATAACAATCTCAGGCTCAAGATGAGTCAAAGAACATATGTAAAGATCCCAACTGACTTGCGATCATCTAACTGTTCTTGGTGCTATTTAGCATCTCATCCTTGTGATGCTACAGAGGCTTTGAATGCTTTCTGTTTGACACTCTTCACTTTGATGTTCTGTATTCTTATTCCTTTTCATGCCTTCTTGGTCTTGCTACTGTTTCTTTTCCTTTGCTTACTGTATGTGTTTTCACAATTTAGCCTTGTGCTTCCTTGATCTGCGCTGTCTATTATGAAAACTATTGTAGTTGTCTTAACACTGTTGTAATTATGTACAAATAAAATGGTGTGCTTTTGACTTGTTTATAAAAGTTAACACTGTTATTACTGAGACTAACATAAAAAAATGCCATGTATGTTGTCAGCCTTACAGTTTAAGATGCATTGTTTCCAGTTGGTACAGATTAAACAGCGGCAAATTCAAGCAGTGGGCACACATTTGAAGTACAACAAGTGCCTTCTGATGGTTGAAATTTATTCTCATTTCAGCTCAGAAATAACCTTCCCTTATTACCCAGCCTTTATGCATGCATAAAGGCTCAAGACATAACTGGGGGCATTAGACTAATAGAAAAGCGCATGCAACTGCCAATCATGGTCCCTGTCTGCTGCTGCATGTATTTCTTACAGGCCACTTGAGAATTAAGACACACACACACACCCCTTTTGCTTCCTGGTGCTCTGAGGTTGCTGAGTCATCAAACATTAGTGTGTTCACTGTGGTTTGAAATGGAGATAAAGCTCAAGCATCACCTCCTAATCGAGTAACTTCAATAGCCTGCACATTTTTTTTTTACTTTTGTCATTGTTTGCTGATTACTGTACTCAATTTCTTAAGCTCAGTCCATTACAACATATTTGTGGTGCAGTGTTAGGGATGATAGGTGGTGTGTGCAGCCTGACCTCAGTGCCTTGTGTTAAATAGAGGGAGTTATGACTTGACCCAATGGGATACCCCCTCACTTTGCCTTAACCCCCACCTCCGCACACACACACACACACATACACATAAAGAAAAACTTGCAATGCTGGCTGCCATGGTTACTAAGTGCAGCCGGCGATGACTGAATGATGGCTCTGGGGTGGCGAGTGAGTAAGTGAGCCATTTCTCTGCTTTATCAGGAGGTGGCACAGATTACTGCCAGCAGGAGTCGCACACTCATGCACCTTGCCGTTTTCACAGGAGAGACACCATTCCTCTCCAGCCACCAGACTCACACGTTGAAGTATGGTGCTATTAAGTAGTGGGCAGTGTTGGTTGAAAATCCCTCTTGTTTTCAGACATCAGGCTAACACCATATTCTGCTACACAGAGGATGGCTTTGAGTAGCATGTTTGGTGTTCACTGTTGGTAGCTACTACTGTATTTCAGAACATTAAAGTCATTAAAGTCTCTGAATCAGTGAAATTCCCAAGATATTTTCCACTCAGACAGAACCAGCATGCCAAAAACACCCACTTTTGCCTCACTTTATCACATCGTCAGACTTCTGGTCTAATTTAAGCCTAGATTCAGTCGGCCCCAGAAAAGTTTATAATTGAGCCAAATTCCTATCTGATTGGCTGTTGTGCGTCATTGAGTTTGAGCAATGTGTGTCTCGTGTGTGGCCTTCCAGCTCTTGGCTTGACATTTTTGACATTACCAAAGGTTTTGCCAGCTGTCATGCAGTGAGCTGTCTGAACGTTTGAGGGCAGGGTGAGGACAGGCGTTGCAGTGACTCTGAAAGCACATCACATGCTATGTGACTAAGAAAAAAGCCATGTGTTGTCAGACAGACAAAACTGAGGCCCTTAATAAACTACTCTGGGGGGTGGGGGTCAGAGGCAACCCTTCAAGTTCTAACAGGCATGGCAATGCTAAAAACAAACATGAACAGTGAAGTAGCCTGACTGATAGTGGATTTCAGTAGCACAGTCTGAGAGTAAAGTGGCATATTGATGGAGATGTTTGTGAGATGGTGAAATCAATTATCCCCACACCATGGAGGGATGTCTCTGTAGCCCGTTTTGCGTTTGTAATGTCCTCCAAATGTGGCAGAATAATAGAACAGGGACCAAGTGGACCGAAAGGAAGTCAATAGTTTCCAACTCCATCTTCATTTACAGCTATTGGCTTCCTCCTGTCCTTTCAGCACCAGAGACTATTACAGTCAATTACAGGCGTTATCACACTTTAACATGTGGGGAACTCCTAGGCTTTCTAATTACTCTGACTTCAAAGCTCATACTGAATAGGTTTTGGAGGAAAAAATCTCTCTCACTCTGTCTCTGCTCTCTCCCTCTCTCTCTCTCTCTTGCTATCTCTCTCTCACACATATACACACACACACACTTTGCTTCTGTCTTCTGTTCTGTCCGTTTTTTTTCTCTTTCTGTGACTTTTCTCTCATCTCTCTTTTACTGCACTCTCCCTCCTCTTCCTTCTGTGCTTCTTTATGTCAGTCCCTACTGCACCCCAACCCCCCCACCCCACCACCACCACCACCCACCCATCTCTCTCTCTCCTCTGACACCCTCCTCTGTGTTTGGCAGGAGGGGTTAGACAGGCAGCTCACAGGAGATGACATGAAATCAGCCATGATTACTGTCTGAAGGTTTGCCACCACTGAATTAAGTTGAAATCAGTGATGTCACACTTAAGATCAAGATGACATTATCCCTACCTACCTACCTATTCCTACCTACCTTTATCCTTTAGTGTTAACCAACTTACATGCATAACCAATAAATACATACAGCCTGTCTTTATGTATGTATTTATGTATATGCTAAATATTATATGCATGTTTTTATGATTATGCATTAACTGATTATGCAATAATTGTGCATCTTTCCCAGACAGAGACATTGTATGCACTGTTTATTTATGTCTTTCTGACAGTTATTTGTGTATGCATTTAACTCACTTAGGTTAAACTCTGCCAATTAGGTGGTGGATGGTGATGAGGGTGGTTTAATGACTGCTTTGTGCAGTGGGATAATTAACTGGCCGAGGCATGCTATAATTCTTCTTTCAGTTGTGGCTTTGCCCATGGCTCCATTCAGCTCTGTGCTGCACACTCCCTGTCAACATCACCCACCCCTCTCCCCTTGCTCTCTGTTTCAGCTCTATCCCCACCTCTCTCACTCACCACCCCCAACCCCCAGTACACGTGCACTGTCTCCCTAGGAGACAGACACCCTGGGAACCTGCCGTACATGCAGTGCCACTCTCTTGCTGTTCCTGTTCTCTCTACGTGTCTCTCTCCCTTCCTCCCTCCCCCCTCCTGTGTGTTTGTATGTGTACTTAGCTGTGTGATAGGCCTCTCTCTCTATGTATGTGTGTGTGTGTATCAGCACTTGCCAGTGTGATACCCCGCTGTGTGTGTGTGTGTGTATGTATGTGTACTTGGTTGTGTGATAGGCCTCTTGCTATATATATGTTTATGTGTGTGTGTATCTGTACTTGCCAGTGTGATACCCCTCTGTGTGTGTGTGTGTAGGCACACGCATGGGTACTTGGCTGTGTGATACACAGCCAATGATGTCACTCCCCTGCTGCTCAGGGACGCTGCAGAAATTTGGGGGAAGGGAGGGGGTGAGCACAGTAAGAAGGGGGAGGAGGAGGACGAAAGGAAAAGAAGAGAGACAGAGAGAGAGAGAGAGCAACAGAAGAGGGAACAAGCAGAATGACAGGATGAAGAAAATCAGAGTGAAGAGAAGAGGAAGGGAACGAGAGAGGAAGGAGCAAGCAGAGAGAAGAGAGAGAGAAAGAAAAGAGACTGAACAAGGGAGGGAGAGACAGACAGACAGAGAGAGAGGGAGGAAGGAAAGAACAGAGTGACAGGGAGAAAGAAGGATGAGAGAGAAAGTGCTAAAGAGAGGTAGAGTTGTTGAGTGAGGGGAGGGGGGGCAGAGACAGAGACAGACAGTGGGGGGGAGGAGAGGAGAGGAGAGAGAGACACAAAGGAAATGAAAAGTAGGGTTATGGAGGAGACAGCCGTGCTCCAGCTCGGCTCCGCCGGCATGTCAGTGGTCTGTCCAGTCGTCCGCACGGGACACCTGTCGGGTTTGAGTCCTACCCTGACGGTTACCTAACGGCTCAGTGAGCTGCCTGGGACACGCACTACAGCTGCTGCTGCTGCTGCTACTGCTGCTCCTTCTGTACTGCCGCAGTCCTGAGCTCACATGGCTAATGCAGTCTGGCCCACAGGCCTCTCACCCGAGGGATTGGACCGTGACAGGTCTGTCCTGGAGAGCAGTGCTTTCAAAGCCTCACGTCCACCAGAGAACGCTCCGGAGCAGAGAACTGCTTGTGGAGTTGGCTACACAGAAGAGACATTTCGGAGCCACATGACTGGAAGTCAAGGGGTGTTTTGGGGAATAGTGGTTGGGGAAATCCACTCTTTGACACTGTCTGACATACCTGAACATCTTAAGCAAGTGTGTGAAATCTCTCTGGTTTGACTGTGGGATTTCTTTTTAGTTTGAGGGACTTTGTGGCTTCAAAGGCTGAGTCATGACATCAATGGCTTCAGCTCTAGGCTCTGATGTCCACTGATGGCTCATTTGATCTCTCCCTGTGACGTCATGACCTTGAGTAAGCCGCAGTTTAAACTGCAAGGGTCTAGAAGTTTCTCTCCTTCTCTCTCTCTCTCTCTCAAACACCTGACTTTTCAAAAGGGAATAGCTTCTCCTCTATATTTGCTGAACCCAGAAGGAACAGGTGCTAACCCCCCCCCCCCCCAACCAATTGGCATCAGCTCTTTTTGACAGGAATGGGAATTAATGAAGCATCTCATGTCGGACCAACTCAAGACCCTTAAAGGGGCCATTTGACAAACGAAACAGAGACAGATCAAAGCCACGTTACCAATGAGGCTTTAAGTGCTGCAGGCAGGGGGTGATGAACAGGAGCAAAAGACAAGAAGCAGTTCGCTGGAGCAGCGTTCTCCTCGATAGGGCTGGGAGCAAGCAAAAGCAGCATGGTTCTGCTCCGACAATCTGAGCATGAATCCAGAGATTTTAAAGAGCTCTAAAATGCTGTTCATGTGAATTAATTCTTGGTGCATGAAAGTAAATGATGCAGGGATGGGAACTGGAAACAAGCCCCTCAGTCTAACCCAGACTAAGCTTAGATGCTTGAATGAGCAATTTGAGTACAACATAGACTGATACCTGAAAGAGGTACAGGAAAATGAGACAGAAACTTGGTTTCCTTGTCCTCATCAGTTAAGGTTAACTGAGGTTTCATTATTCAGTCCTCACAGTACCAAATTTTCCCATTTCTCTTCCAACTGGCAGCAAACCTCGAGCGACAGGAATATGGGTTGGTTAAAACCAGACCTTTCCTTTAATTGATATCTCACAGGTTCTATAAAAAGTGAGGCCTGGACACGGGGGTATGGAGTCCCCCAACTTCTTGGAACAGATCATTTATGTAGGTTATTTCTCAACTTTTAAATATTAGAGACTCATTTATAACTTTATACCCCCACTAAAAAAATCCCTTCCACACCTCTAGACAAAGGTGTATCTATCCTAATTAAGCATGCTATTGAATTACAATTTCTGAGTTTACTAGCAAACTACAGATTACTCACAGATTACTACAGATTACTCATCATAATTCATTATCAATATGCAGGCATAAATATACCTGCTAATTTCATGTAGTTGATTAAAACTAAGCGGAGAATAAGTGTAGCTTCATATGAAGCACCATAGTCATGGTGATCACTGAAATGACGTTCACAGCTTACTCAGTTTTTCACTGACTAGCATTACTCAGTAAAGGCCTGAGCAAAGGGCATGCTGGGATTGTTTTATTCATTCCCACAGCCTTTCACATCAAGCACTTTGTATGCTTGGACTTTTTTTTTGAGAGAGAAAATCTGCTGGA
>JAIFZK010000227.1:5892500-6040000 GCA_027481765.1 Tenualosa thibaudeaui
TTTAACATTAGTGCTACATCACTGTGGGTAGGAGATTGGAGCCAAAATGGCTCCTCGTCTGCCGCTTGTGCGCAAACCACGGGCTCTTTTCCTGTGCTCTTTCACTAGTTAACATTCAGCTTGGCAACAACACACCGTGGCTGTGAAACAGGGCTCATCTCCCTGACCTTATCACCACACCAGTCTGGCATCCCAAAGCACCACCGTACATCTGTCTGTGTGTTTGTGTGTGTGTGTCTGTGTGTATGTGTGTGTGTGTGTGTGCCTGTCGAGCATGGCAGGGGCGAGGGCCAGGATTCGGGGTTGGAGCCGCACCCCAACCACTGAGACACTGAGACAACCCAGGGGGGCAGAGAGAGACAGCGCTTCAGCCTGGCTTGCACAAGACACAGTCTTGGGAGGATATGACATTTCACTGAAGGGCTGCTGAAAAACAGGAACCCTGTATAATATCAATAACTACAGTGCACACACACTGCACACAAATTCTTTTGTTTTCTGCTACCACTCCATTCAGTCACCATTTGGCTGGCTAAACATACACTGCTCAACAAGACCACTGTTCTCTTCTTAATAATGTGGCCATGGTGCCGAGTGCTGGATGGAGTTTGTCATGGCAAGGTTTGCTATGGGGCATCTTGCCCATCTCACTGCATGTCTCACCCACATGCCCGCTGCCCTGTCACCACTGGTCCAGGAGGCCACAGCGTATCATGCTAGCACATGAAGCATGGAGTGGGCCAGCTTTGCAGGCTATCCTGATAATCCCCATTCAAAATGGGATTAGCCAGATGTTGATGTGCATCCCCCTGCTCTGATGAGATTATTTATGTGGCTAAGTCAAAGCTACTCAGGGATAGCTGGCAGAGAGAGAGAGAGAGAGAGAGGAGGGGGGAAGAGGCAGACCCCATGAGACACCCATCTGGAATGGCTGGCAGTACATAAACAAACACACATGCATCTAAGTATGAGGACTTGACACAGAATCAAAACAGTTTATCCACACTGGGTGCATTATGGATGGTCAGACCTCAGCTTAGAGCAGGGGGTGAAGAGCAATATTATTGTATGTAGCTGTTGTGCAATAATATACACACCTCCATACACACAGAGCCCCCCACCCCCCCCCCCACACACACACACACACACATAAACACACATGGCGGTTCTCTGGGTAGGTGCAGTCAGGCAGCACATCTCTCTCTCGCTCTCTCTCTCTCTCTTCCCCCACCCCTTCTTCATGTCCAGGTAGGGTCCAGCACTGCAGACACTATTCTCTTCATCACTGTCTCATTCCTTTCCCCTGCCAGCAGTGTGTGGCCAAGCCCTATCTACACAAACACACACACATATACACACAAGTACACACACACACACACACACACAGAGGCTTGTTCACTGACACCCTTCTGCACAACACCAACTGAAGCAGCTGCAGTCATTTGCATATGAGTAGGCAATCATAGATATACATTATGTATGTGTGCCAGTGCTCATCATGTAAAGTGTGTGCATTTAGTGTATGTGTATGTCCACACACACACACACACATACACACACAGTACACATACACAAGTACACACACATACGCACACAATTACACACACGTATGCACACACACACCCACACACACAAACGCACGCATGTATGTACACACACACAAGCTAATTTGTCTCTTCAACTGCTGTCACTGGTACACCTGCTTCTCTCCAGAGTTAAAGTCATGGTCCCATCTTATAGTAACAGAGTGTGGTTGACTTGCCCCTCAGCATGCTTGACGCATCTGGGTCTGTGTCTGTGACATGGCCCTAAGCTACTGCTTGCTTGGCCTTTGCACAACACCACGGCATAGATGACCCACTCGGCTATACACTCTCCTCTTTCCCTTCTGACAGTGACAGTCAAACACACTGTGTGTGTGTGTGTGTGTGTGTGTGTGTGTGTGTGTGTGTGTGTGTGTATGTGTTTGAATGTAGCCTTGTAGCCTTACTTGAACAGACTGGCCAGTGACAGATAGTAGCCAGATCACTGTTACTTGTTCTCCTCTAATTGAGATTCCTTATCTTGGTGTGCAGTGCCAATTTTACATTATGGTATTTGATGGCTGCAGAAAAAAGATTTTGATACGAAAAATGTTTCAAGTGAAGACATAAAACCTGTCTCTATAATGTTTTTTGAGGATGGTGACTTTTAAAAACATGGCAATTTAAATGTCTCATTATTTATAATCTGGGTGTTTCTCCATTTTAATTATGCATGAGATATGGAAATGGCAAAGAGCCATCAGATGAGGGTAAGCAATAGAAAAGTGTTGTTGGGGAAATTAAGACAGGCACCTCCTGACCTTTTGAACCTCCCCTCTCCATAATGCATATGTCTGATAAGTGTATGGATAGGCTAGAAGTCACTGTATAGGCCTACACTTCTAAACCGTTATTCACAGGCACAAAACTTCTCCGCCGCCTAAGTGTGTGTGTGTGCTTGTGTATGTAGTACTTGTGTGTGTGTGTGTGTGTGTGTGTGTGTGTGTGTGTGTGTGTGCGTGTGTATGTAGTACTTGTGTGTGTGTGCTTGTGTATGCAGTACTTGTGTGTGTGTGCATGTGTATGTAATACTTGTGTGTGTGTGCGTGTGTATGTAGTACTTGAGTGTGTGCGTGTGCATGTAGTACTTGTGTGTGTGTGCGTGTGTATGTAGTATTTGTGTGTGTGTGCGTGCGCGTGTGTGTGTGTTCGTGTGAGTGAGAGAGTGAGTGAGTGAGAGGGAGAGAGGGAGATAGCGAGAGAGAGAAAGAAAGAGACAGAGACAGATGAGATCGAGAGAATGATTGGCCACCAGTGCAAATGTGTGTTTGTGACAGCAGTTTAGAAGAAAATATGTGTGTGTGTGTGTGTATGCGTGTGTGCAAGTATGTGTGAGTATGTGTGTGTGTGTGTGTCTGTGCTGCCCCATCATTTTCAAGCTGGGGGTTGTTTTTGAAGGCCAGTGTTGATGCCTGAGGGCTAATATGAGGTGCAGCAGTTTTAGTGCCAATGCTGGAGAAGCCCAGCATGAGGCAGCACCCCAGGCAAGCAGGCAGGCCGAGAGCCATTACATTAGCCAGCAGGGGGAGATCATGAGGCTCTATGAGGTGTGCAAAACACCTGGCCACATGAGGAGTACCCCTCCGACGGCAGCTACCCAGCAGAAGACCAACACACATTTGGAACAACAAAGCCTGAGTGCCAAAATCAAAATTAACATATTTTTGTTATTTTCACCTCTCTCTCTCTCTCTCTCTCTCTCTCTCTCTCTCTATCCAGCACGGCCATGTCTGAAGAGCCATTCTGAGTGGCTCCACTGAGTGGTGGGAGTGCCAGGTTTTTTTTTACGGTCGGGAGGCTCTAATCTGATAATGGAGCTCAGGGAATGGTCAGCTGAACAAGCCTTTGCTTTTACAGCTCGGGGTCTGAAATGGCAGAGCAGGGTAAAGGTGGCTGGGTGAGTCTCTAACAGTAGAAAGTGATGGTGGCGGCGATGGTGGCAGCGGTGGTGGTGGTGGTGATCATTGGACCTGGAGTGTGGGTGGTGGGTGGGGTGGTGGGGGAACAAGTGGATGTAAGTGCAGCGCTGTGCGACGGAGACTGACTAGGGTAGAGAGCCAACATGGCCAAGGAGACATGGCTGATGGAACATGCCTCTCGGACGAGTGCTTCTCTTCCTCCTGCACACACTTGCTAGATACTGTGCGAAGGGCCCCGCTCTCCTGGGGTCCGCTAGAGCTCTGTCAGAGAGTGGGCTGGCTGGTGGAACATGCCAGAAACTTGAGGCGTTCATCCAACCATAGCTCAGTTCAGATTATTACACATGGGTGTCCATCAGAACAGTGCAGATGCAAGGCAAAAAAAGACAAGTACGCAGGAGTTCATTATATTGTTCAGTAATATGTGTAGGAAAGGACTGAATATTTTGAGCAGACTGCAAAATGAAAAACTGCTCCATACACCAAACCACATGCAGCACAGCAAAGCAAAAGCAGGCCTTCAGCCTGGAATACTGTAATTTCCCAATTATCAACCAAGATTAATACATTGATTTTGCAAAATGTCTTCATCTGTGAGGTTAATACATGGGTAAGAGCTATATACAGGATTGCATTTCTTTTCATCATTCTACTTGATCTGATTGTGATTCAAAAGGTAACGTTTAGTAAACTGAGGTTAATACATGGGTGAGGTTAATAAAAGGGTGAGGTCAATACATGGTTTTGTTTTTTTTGGTTTGCCTAAAACACTGACCTGAGGGTTATGCATGGTGTGGCTTATATTCGGGAAATTACTGTGTAGTACAGAACTTGAACACGGGTATAGATTGTGGCTATGACTGAGACTGTGTATTTCAGGTGTTTTTCAGTGTAGGGACTGTGTATTTCAGGTTGGTCAGAAAACTCATTAAGCTCAAAAATACAGTAGAAATGCAGTATAATACAATAAAACACAGGACGCAGAGACTGAGTAGATTACAGCAACTCTCTGGGCAGAGGCAGTGTGGTCATCCTCACTGACTCAACAGGACCATATGAGTCCAGTCAGACGTAAGGCCCTAAACCCTACCAGCGTGATGTGATGACGTGCTCTCATTCGCCGGTCCACGCCTGCCTCGCTGTGCCACCACAGCTGCCAGAGCATGATGGACACCTGCTGTCCCACTGCCAAGAGGAACCAACTCATTCCGAATCAATTGAAGCCGGTTATTCAGCGATTATGCCAGCAGGTGCCAGGGGGAAGGTCAATGGCATGCAGTGCTCGTAAATAAAGCCCCGTGCCGGGCATATTATTGTGTACTAAATCCCTGACAACACCATCTTTCTAGCATTTACCAGTCACAGGCAGCGGCCATAAGTCACAGGGCTCACAAAGAGTCACGTCCACGCGCTGAAAGAGGCGTTTGCCCAGGAAACCTCTATGTGATCGACAGTATTATTGTAGCTTTACACAATGACTTTGTTCACTGTGTGTTGGACATTGGTGTGGGGAAACGCCACGAATCATACAGACACAGACATACAGACATACAGACACACATAGACACACAAAGCCCCCAAGCAAGATGAGTATTTGAAGATAAATACCATGCATTAAGCTAGCTTGGATCACAACATATCTCCTAATGAATCAGGAGGGGTCCTGCAGTCAAATGAATACTGAATAATGAGTACTCCACAGGCAGAGACAGGCAGAGAAAAACAGAAACAGAAGCTCCTAGGTGTGGTGGTGCCACCTTGTTCTTCTACTCAACATTGCATTTCACTACAGTACTGCATCAGGGATCTCTCCAAAGGCTTAGGTTTCCTTCGTTTTAATATTTTTCAATATAAATTTTGGGAAAAACCCCTCTGATCCTTTGCAAAACTCTTTAGCCAAGTGTATCAGCTAATTAGCGATGAGGACTGTGCCCAGGGTGAAGGGACACAAGACAGGACATTTACTTTGTGAGAATTGTCCACCTCTGAAACTAATCATTACATTTCAATTACATAATTAAGGCATAATTAAGTTGATTAACTAATTTGATTAATTACACAGCCTTACAGTATGAGTGCAACAGTAGCTAATTGACACATCAAGTGCAGTCTGTATGTAAGCCTACCTCCCGGCACCTGAAGAGACGGGCAGGCAACTGATGTTAGCACATCTATACACCACTCTCACGCCCACCTCCAAACCAGAGGTGCTGTTGTCCTGCAACCTTGCAACACTTGGACACTTGCAACACAGGGCTGAGTAGCTTGGCAGACAAAACCGCGTGGACTACAGCATGAGGCTGGAATGGAGTGTCTATGGGCCACTTGAGAGGAGAGGACAGGAGGATGGTTTTATCTGGCTCCATCAGGCCTGTCATAAAGCTCAGGGGCCACAGGGCTGCCTGCACGTCACAGTGCTGCCTGTCCATCAGCGCGTCTGTCTGTCAGAGCTACGGGGTTGTCACTGGCCTGTCACTCAAGTGTCAGGGCCACGTTGCCAGGTTACACACCAGTTTCCATGGTGGCAGCTGACTATGGCTTGACTATGGCTATGACTAAATTCACACAGTGCATATGAGAGAGAGAGAGAAAGAGAGAGAGAGAGGGCAGTCAGTCAGGGAGACTGCACGTAACTAAAAGGCAGGAGAAAAGGTATATGAAACTTCACTGCCTCCCAGATCAATAAGCTATGTGCAGATTCCTGAGCACACACTCGCAATCATAGTGCTTGCTTCTCTGGGCAGCTTCTCTGGTTCTCAGCTAAAGCAGCCCTCATTAAGTCTGTGGAGGGCAACCTCCCTCAGGGCATGATGCTTGGAGACTGCTGATCGGAGCTGGGTGCAGCAAAACTGTCAATAAGGATGCCACATTGGCACATACATGCTCACTGTGTATGCTGGGAGAACACCTGCACACCTGCACACCACAGGGTTGGGTGTTGTGTAAACAAAAACTGTTGCTTCAGCTGTGTGTCATTTAAAAAAAATAGAGATTTTCCATTTGTGTTTAATTGTCTCTGTAATCTTTTCCCCAAATACGTCTCTAATAATTCCATTAATCTGAATAGATCCCAAATTCATGAATAAACATTGTTATGGAAGCATGAAACTATACATACAAGAAAGGTTTTTTTTTTTTTTGAAAAGATAGAATGCAAATAAAGTGCACACGATAAAGCTTATGTAACACAAGATACACATTCAGATGACCACAGGAAATGATCCAGTCTATGCCTCAGGCCCAAAAACTATAAAGTGTGCTACAAGCTCATGATGTCTGTCATAGTGGTATTGTCACAAGTGTACAAAACTGAAATTGTACACCACCACCACTAGCACTGCCTTTCACTGATACTCACTTGCACTCGACTTTCTAATAAAAAACATTTTTACGATGCCCTATATAGCACAGAATCAGAAAGATGGCGACAAAAAGATGGCGAAAAAAACACAAAGCACAGTGAAAAACTACATAAGCATAGCAGAGATGTCAGCTTCATGAAGCATCTCGGGCGAGGTTCAGCTTTTGTGTGCAGGCGGATCTGAGCCAGGGATGGGGATCTCTGAGGTTCGCTGCTGCCTTGATCAGAGATAACAGCCCTTCAGCTCCCGCTTTGCCTTTCGACATGAAAAGTTAGCATGACAAAAATATTATTCCTGTCTCTGCACTGTTTTATGACATAATCTGAAAGGAGTGGGTCTAAATAAGGTTGCGTGAAGGGGGGTGGAGGGGTGGGGGGTCGGGCTGTCGTGCAGAGAGGAGAAATATATATATATAGAGAGAGAGAGAGCAAGAGAGAGAGAGATCATTTTCAGGTATGAAAAAGGGTCAGTAGTTCTGCATATTTCAACACCAATCTTCATTGTATCTGGAGGAAATAATAATTGTACCAAGAGGGATAAAATCATTCTGAAATCAACCATCCAAAGAATACAGAAGAGAAGACAATCAGCTACAGTTGGATTAACACACAAATAATTGCACTTTGGATGACTTTAGATTTGCTTTAAATGACTTCAGATATGCTTTAAATGACTTTAGACACTTAAACCCTGTTTCCATTAGTCCACTCCATACTCTAAAATCACTCCATCGCCTGTGACAGCCCATGCATCTTACTCAACCGCAGCTCTGTTTACTGGCTACTATCAACAGTAGCAAATCAAAGGGCTGCCCAACCTCCAGTCAGACAGCATCCCTCCTCCCCTGCTAAATAAAATCCTCCAACACTGAGACACATCCAATCAGGAGTCGAGCAGTCCACCCCAAGCCTCCAGACTTATCTGAGAGGAAGTCTTCAGGGAGACATTAAGACTACTGTCTGGGAGTATTGATCTGCCCAGATCATGAGGATAATATGCATGTCTGGCCCACACACAGCAAAGTACTCTGACCACTGCTCCTACATACGCATATATACAAATGCATAGATTTTTACAGCTGTGACAGAAGGGACTTTAAATATATATCCACACCCTGGGCTATCTCAATTTTGTCTGCATTTTACTTTTAATCCTTCTGACTTGGGTAAGTCTCCCAGGTCGCTTCAAGCATGACACCACATTCTGGAAGGGTGAGGATGGAGCTTGCCTGTTTTTGTTCTTTGTCTGTTTGGGCTTCATCTGAGGCCAAATGCACAGGCAGATGTCCTACTTCTGATGGGACTGGAGGTGACATCCCAAACCATCATCGATACATCTTCTCATTTCCATTCCACAGAAAGCTAATGGGCCATGAAATGAAGCTTTGTCATCGCTAGAGTATTTGGAAATGAAATCTGGGAGTGAGAGCGGCCCCGAGACGAGACAGCGCCTTGGTGGCCAGACCGAGACAATGACACTGAGGGTGTGACGCACGTGTCTATTTGAGGCCATTCATTTCACACACACACACACACTCACACACACATGCAAACACACACACACACATACACGTGCCTCCCTGTCTTCATTTCAGAGAGAGCGATGCTTAGCAGCCCACAGTTGTGAGATGTTGTGATCGTGTGACCAGAGCCCTGGCCTGGCATTGTGACAGCGACACCACAAACACACACAGCTGGGTTCCTGTTCCACAACTGCAAGCTGTCAGAGACGTGCATCAGGCACTGTGTGTGGGTACAGCGACTGGACGCTAGATAAACAAATAATAATAAGACATCATCTTCCCTGGCCCTGCACTCATAACACAGCCTTGTTTAAATGAACCCTACTGTATGTGGGCTTCTAAAACATCTCAGTAATATCTTTAGCCACAACATCTCAAAACATATACTACATTTCATCATAATATATCCATAGTATGATGCTTGGCAATTCATATATATATATATATATATATATATATATATATATATATATATATATATATATATATATATGTTTAGATACATTACATATTGCCACTCAAACAAACTGTCAAGGTCCATCAATCAGTGAAACCCAGCGTAGAGTGTTCTCACTCGCCACCACAGCCTACAACTGCCGGTGATGAATGAAGGTGCGGTGCGTTGTCCGGCAGCCTGGGATGAGAGTTGATGGGCTGTGGGCAGATGCGGAGGACGGTGTTTAATACCTATGGACCAGACAGGCTGAAATATAACCATGGTCTCCACTGCCCATTAGACACAGCCCACCATCTTCTATACATCACAGGGACATAGCAGAAGGCCTGAGGGCCCTCCTCTCCTCTCACCTAAAGACAGGGTGGCTTCTGCAGTGCTATCATGGCCTCTTGGGCACCACTAAACATGTGATGTGTACACACAGGAGCACGGGACAGGCCTTTAGTCAGACATGTCACTACACAGCACACACCCAGCCACAGACAAATCTTACCAAGCAAAAAGTACATATCGTTTCTGTAATCCATATTCTGTTGGAAATTATCTACACAGCTTTCTGCATCACTTCCCGCTGTGCAAAAAAATTGTAAAGCACAAAATAATCGAGTAGCACATTAACAATGTATCTTGAGCAGAAGCACGTATTTCTACTGTCATTTAGAGATAAATAGTTTAGGTACGTGCTTATTCAGAGCCATTTGGATTTGCAATTCGCATGATGTCGAGAGATCGAAAGTGATGGCAAAAGGTTTGCACCCCACACATCAAACAGAGAATCTGTGATTTGTCATTCCTCACATACACCCATACGCATTCGCCTCCCTCAAAGTTTGTTGCTGTCTGGCTGCACTGCCGTTAATAAACGGCACCTTCTGTAAGCCTTGAGGAATTTTGGGAGAGGTGCTGGCACACCAGAGGGGCTGTGCGTTATGCGCTGACAACAGTTTCTGCCGTGATGGTCGACAATCACCTCAATTTACCAGCGGGTGCTGTGCTGAATTTAGTATGCTGTCTCTTTCACATTGAGGGAAATGCTTACAAAGATGCTTGAGAAATGGTTATTTTGAAGGGATGCCTAAACTGGGCTTCATTCACTTAAGCATTCTATTCAGAAAATGAGTGGAAAAATAAAAGAAATATACACAAGGCAGGTGCCCAAATGGAGCCCATTTTTTCCCCCAGGACTTTGGTTATTTGAAGCCATCAGCATCTATTTGTGCTTTCCGAAGGTAATGTATTACAGTAAATGTCCAAATAAGACATAACCTGTGTTTTTAAAATAGCACTTAGAGGAGATTGAAATACATCATTACTGCCTAACCTGTCTGTCTACATCCATAGTGAGACTATAAGCTTACAACAGGTATATTTGATAGTGTTTTCTACAACAATTTACTATCAATACCCCTTCAGAAAATGCCAGTCAGTAGTGTCTGTAACGTGTCTAAAAAATAATGAGTTAGGATTAAACAAACAATAAAGCAAACTCTACTCAGCCAGGATGTGCATGTCTTGCGAGTATCAATTGACAACACCCCAGTAGCATTGATTAAACAAATGAGCTTTGAGAATATATATACAGTATATAGAGGTCAATTGACTAAAATCATTTATTTGAAAGTTTTAAATTGAAACAAGAACCAGGTACTTTGGAACATATATTTATGACTGTGAACTCGGAATGTGTGTGTGCATGTGTGTGTGTGTGTGTGTGTGTGTGTGTGTGTGTGTGTGTATGTCTGGAGTTTGTCCTTCAAGGTCAGATAAGTGAGGTCACCATGGCCCTAGGGGAGAAGGGCCACTTCATGAAGGCAGGGACAATAAGCTAGTTCCTATTCAAATCACCATAGATATGTACCTCTTACCTGTGCAAGTGCAATTAGTTTCTTGCCGTGTGTGTGTGTGTGTGTGTGTGTGTGTGTGTAAGTGATCATGTGCAGTAAGTGAATGTAAATAATACTCTTCCTTTGCTCTAACAACCATGAAGAGGCTGAGATCACTGTATTGCCCTAACTGTGTCTGTAATGAAGCCACCACAGCAGTAATTTCTAGCCTGACATATTATCTCGCTATTTGCTCTGGCAGCCTCCCTTACTTCAAGAATCCCTGTTTCCCTGGCTGTATCTCTCTGACAACTCCCGCTCCCAACCTCTCTCTCTGTCTGTCTGTCTCTTTCTTTCGCTCTCTCTCTCATCCCTGTCTTTCTCTCTTTCTTTGATTCTCTCTCTGAAGGTCAGACAGGCCAGTATTGCTAAAGTTACCACGGTGTCATTGTGATGTCATGGTGAAGGTGCTCAGGGCGGTTCTGGCTTGCAGGACTTTGCTGTCAACTCTGCTGACACTGCAGAGCTCCCACAAATACAGCATGAACAGCCCCCATGCTGTCACACATGGACATTACACACACACACACACACACACACACACACACACACACACACACACACACACACACACACACACACACATGCGCAAATACATACATACACATAAAGCTGTTTATGTTGCCTGTTAATGGATAAATAAAATCAATCAATACAGCTGGTCTTTGACAAAAGAATTCTGGGTAGTCAAATCATCTGATGGAGTAATCTTATAAAACATAACTGATATTTACACCCTGCCTCTGTGCATTTAATTTCAATAATGAATCATATCTGTGTTCTTAACATCTTTAATTGATTATCAGTGCTCTGTTCTCTACTAAGACTTACTTTATAAATGAAAAATAAAAAGAATCACACTCTGCTATTACTCTTTTAACTCTTTTAAGATATTCCTATGGACATGAAATATGATTGGGTCAACTCCCTTATCTTTCTTTGGGTTGAAAATCTCCCAGTGGCATATTAAGTGAAGGGTGAACTGAATGAAGTTTCATTGCCACATTCCCTGGCACAGATTGCAGAGTATTACACTGTCTCCAGTGAGCTTCATTTCATTTCACAGCAATGCTAAGCAGAACCAGGCCCATGTATCTGCATTAGTATGATTTAGCACCACTGAATATCAGGTCTGAGAGAGAGAGAGAGAGAGAGAGAGAGAGAGAGAGACCAAATCTGTTTTCTTGATTATGAGTCTCGGTGTGTGTTAGGTGTTAGTGTGTGGGAGCATAATGGGTTATGGAGGATCATGTTCCCAATACCCATGTGGACACCCAGTAGGCCTGTAGGCCTGTAGGCCTGTGGGCCTTGGCCTGTGCCCAGTCCTGAGGCCAGGCTAAGACTGAGAGAGCACACTGGAATCAGAGTCGGCCTGCAATGGTTGAGTGCAAGGCCATCGGCAATGGACAGCTGCTGCTTCCTTGTGCACCCACTCTGTGCCAGCTCAAAACCCCTGGCCCTGGCATCAGGCCTGGTAGAGTGAGGGAGGAGAAAGAGAGAGAGAGAGAGATTCATGTCTGTGTTGTTGGCAAGGGCTCCTGGGGAAGCCATTTCATTGAGGTGTTGTGAGTGGTGGCAATGGACTAAATGGTGGTTTGCGATACAGGCCACAGAAGCCAGACCACAAAGGGCCCAAATCTGGTCTCTAAAACAACTCCAGATGTCCATCCCTCTATTACTCTCTCTGTCTCTCTCTCTCTTGCTTTGTCACTCTCTCCTCTCTCTCTCTTCCACAGATGCATTCTCTCCTTTTGCAATTCCATTCCCTCTCTTTGAGTCATCTGCCATTGACAAAGAATGTAAACATACATACATACATACATACACACACACATACATATACATATTGTATATCCAGGCTTTAACAAGTAAATGTGTCACAAACATTGTATGTGTTCTATAGTACACACTGGAATGCTGACACAGTCTTGCAGCAGGTTACATGTCACACTACTGTGGAATACCGGAGAGAAGAAACTACACAGTTTGAGAGAGGGGGAGCCAGGGGGAGGGTCTGAGGGTGGGTCTTTCCACTGCCAGAGAGCAGGAGGGCTGTGAATAATGTAGGATGTGGCAAGTAGGTCTCTCATTGTAAAGACACAGCACGCAACATTAAAAATTCATCCAAGGTGGGCATCCCTACTGAATCTGTCTTCCCCCTCCCCCCTATCTCTCTCTTGCTTTCTTTCTCCATCCCTTTCTTCACACAAACTTGCTGTGTTTTTGTTGTCGTATGAAGGCTATGTGCTTACACTCAGGAAACGGGTCTTCTGAGTAACAAGTTTATTTGGTGAGGACACAGAGGAGGACAGATGTCTACATAGGCTAACTGAGAGCAAACATAAATACATAAAGAGATAAATAAACCCCAAGTTACTACCTGGCAACATAGAAAAGATAAACAATGCAACAAATATGGCGACTGTACTTCCAGTGAGCAGTCAGACCTGCTCTGGCTCTTCCACTGACTCCTAATGTTTGGAGGGACTCCAGGCCTGTAGCAGCCCTGTTCGGTTTTCAAATGAGGGATGAGCTTGGGCTGTTAGCAGCACGAGGCCCATAATACAGTCCACTAGTTTCCAATATAAAGGAGTTCAACAGAGGTCACCTGCCTTGTTTCTAACCCCACAGCTCTGCTCCAGAGAGTCACTCTAAAAAAGGGCATCCACAGTGACTCGCTCTCTGCCTCTCCCTCCATCTTTCTGACTCTCTGTTTCTCATTTTCATCCCTCTTCCTCTCTCTCTATCTTCTCTCTTTCTCTCTCTCTTTCTCTTTCCTTTTATCCATCCACCTCTATGAGAAAAAAGCAGAGTCATTGCTGCTTTTAATTCCCATCCTGTATCAACTTGAGCTCTGGGCTAGCTTCAACAGACATTCTACAAATTTTATTTTGCCACTAATATCTGTAAATAACAACAGCCACTTATTCTGGTGATGTTTAGAGCAAATACATGTTAGATATAGATAGATTACTCCAATGCAACAGCACTCACCTCCCAATGACAGTGGACTATACAAGGAAACCACGTTTTATGACCAAAGTGCAGACATAGGATCCACAGAGAGGTTCAGCATAAAATGGAGTAGAGTACTTTAAAGCATAATGACAGCTTTGCTGCAAAGATCATAAGTCACTTCATTCCTCAGGGTATAAACTCTCTTAGCGAGGAAAAGATTCAAGATTCAACATCTTTCAAGGTCTTTATTACTTCTCATTATACTAGTACTAGTATTGTGTTTTTGCTCCTCAAAAATAAATAATAAATAAATAGTATGTTAAGTGTTGAGAGAAAGAGAGAGAGAGAGAGAGAGAGAGAGAGAGCAAGTGTGTGTGAGAGAGAAAAAATGGAAAGTGTTGTAGTGAAAAGACTGACAGGCAGGACTTAGGCTGCCATTGTTTCAGTGTTCATAAGCCTTGTAGCTTGGTGGAAAAAACTGTTCTGGAGTCAGGTGCTCCGATCCTTAAGACTATGATATCGCTTGCCAGATGTTAGGAGCTGAAACAGTCCATGACTAGGATGGCTGGGGTCCTTACTGATTCTTTTGGCCTTCCTGATGCATCGGCTCTTAAACAAGCCCTGAATGGAGGGCAGATCACATCCACAGATGCTTTGTGTTGTGTGCATGACTCTTTGCAGTGCCTTTCGTTTGGTAGCAGACCAACTTCCAAACCATGCAATGCTTCCGGTCAGGATGCTCTCTGTGGTGCCTCTATAAGAGGCCCTCAGGATCTTTGTTACCAAACTTCCTTAGAAGGAAGGTGGAAGGTGGCCCAGAAATCCCACTTTACAGAGATGAGTCATATTTGCCAAATGTTCCAAACAAAGACAATAAGACGAGCAGTGAGGGGTAACAAAAGAGACATCACCATTGTTTTAAAAAGAAAGAGGCTGAAGAAAAGGCTTTTTAAAAAAGCCACCCGCACTAATGTTACCTTAGGGTGCTACGGCAGTGAATTAGAAAGTGCAAACTGAGAGCTATTGGCAACACCTTTAGACTGATTCACTCTAAACTTGTTTGTTTGTTAAATGAGCCATGTTTCCTGTCCTTAATTGTATTTACCTTACATTAATTAAAGGAGGAGGCTACAGAGAGGGAGGGAGCGCCAGGCTCAAGGCAAATTGGGGAAAGGGGCACTGGCAGTACCTGGAGCGAGAGAGACCATAGAGGGAGAGGATCACCAGTTGAGAGGGTCCACACGGCAGGCAGAGAACATCTGGCCTTCCGCAGCCCTTACAGGCATGCTAACTGCTGTTGCTAACTGCTAATGAATTAATAGCTTGAATAGGTTTCATTTACTCTCTGTGGGACTAACTGTATGCTCATCTGCTGTATGTGTATCACAGCATTGCACCTTGCATCCAATTTGAGCATGTCATGGAGGTGTGGCGGTGGGTCTACTCTACTTCCTGATTTGCAACATAAGAGAGTCGGCAAGATGTTCAAAAGATGTCATGGGTTATTTCCTGAATATACTAAACAATGAAATCAAGGAATGAGACTAGGTATGTCCAAAAGAGGCAAATCATGCTTGAAAAGATTTTCATGTAAGGGAATAGGTGAGCTTTTCAGTACTTCATTTCCCTGCGCTAATGCTTCTGCAGCTCTTGGACAGCAAGCTACACCTATAAATCAGTTACGCAGTAGCACAACAATGTGTTTAGTAAATGAAAGGATAGAGCTTGGATTTTTTCTCTTTTTCCTCTCTGGATAACACACAACTTGAAAATAGTTTCCCTTTTAAAACACAGCCTACACTGTTCCCCAGTAACTAGGTCTGTGTGTGTGTTTTATTAGGCATGCCAGCCCTTTGGCACACATAGCTTACAGATTTTTTACAACCAGCAGACCAGTCAAAAATTAGGTGGCAATGGTTCTATTCAGTGCTTGCTGTCTCTTGGAGCTTGATGGTGACTCCAGACAAATACAGCCACCCATGTTTGAGGAAAATCTTTCTTTAGATTAAGATTTAGGCAAGTTCTATCAAAAATTGATAGAATTGAAAAATTAATTGATTTCTTTCATCACCAAGCCCTAGTAAACGCACACAAACACTCACACAGAGACACACAGACACACACACGCAACACACATACACACCTGCATGCACATACACACACATGCACACACAGGGCAAGTAACATATTACATAATTAAACACACACTTGAACATCACAGGAAATGTCTGACATCAGAACCCAGGGTAGAAGCTAACAATAGCTGTCCTGTACATTTTAACTTCTAAATGTATAAGGACTGGCAAATTGTGCCATTAATTGTAGGCTATGCCATGATTAGAGAGACTCTTGTTGCTTGTACAGTAGGTGATACTGTGAATGGATTGTGTGCTGTCCGTTAAATCCCAATTAGCCTTATGACTGAACTTATTGTTACAGGTGGTTTTGCAGCTAAATCAAGTGAAGAAAATTCTAGCAGCTGCACCATGTGCTGGATCAAAGCCACACTGACATATAGTTAAACGTTATTGCAGTAGTCCAGCTGCCTGAATGTGCTTGTATTCACATGCCTGGATTCAAACTTCACTCGCACAAACATGTATGAGTAACCTTGTAATACATATGATCCATGCAGACACAGCATGCTGCTTTTATTCCTCAAAGTAAAAAAGGACTGTTTTTTTCTCATCCACATATCAGTCCTATTATCTCTTCCCCTGTCAAGTAGATGAGGATTGCTTAAATCATTCCGCACTCTGCCACTGCAGCCAGTCATATATTCAATAAATATCAATTTGACATACACTTAGCATGCTTTGACTTTGCTTGAATAGGGCTTGCCTTGACTCAAAGACCACTGCTGCTTCTCCCTGATGGGGCCTGTATGACTGCTGTTAGAGACTGAGAAGGATTGCTACAGCCAATTAAGCCAACTCAAGAATGTTCCAGCATTCTACCCTATGTTCCATAAATACTTCATGCTTTGCTTAGATCCATATGCTTGGTAGCTCTGTGCACAACACCTGGTCCATGTGGATAGGCTTAAGACTCAACAGCTTGGAGCAAGCTCCTTTGCAGTGCAATCATGCAGGCCCACACCATGAAAAGAAAACCACAAACAAGAAACTGTAAATTCTCCACACCAGATAACCTGGCTTTAAAAGACAGTAACCTTAAGATTTAACACTATAGCTCACCACTGGGATGGCTGCAGTATATCTCAAGAGGTGGTGCTAAGCTACTTGCTAGAAGCCACTGAAGTGCATTCTATCACACCACACCTTGACTGTGAAAGGAAATAATGCAGGCGATGATCGTAATGTTTTACAACAGCTTCAAAGTCAGTGGAGGAAAAGATGTGTGCGAGAGAGCAGTGAAGTTTTATGAGGCCTTCTTGCCTCAGAGTCTACTTTTTAGGAGAAGGTCAGAAGATACTTACAGCAGCTGGCAGGAGGAGACAGCATCCCACCCTAAAAGCACCTCTTTGTAGAACCCCCCCCACACACACACACACAGATACACATACATACACACACACACTCTACTCTACATCCGTCTCTCAATGCAATCAGCTTGAAATGTCATCCTTGTGGGACGTGGCGAACTTCATTAGCACCCGTTGCTATTTTTGAAAGCCCCTTAGGGTTGGTGTGATTTCCCCAGGCAGCTGAACCTTGTTCTGAGGACTGTGAGCACTACATGTCTGCACCGTCCTCCACATCCCCTCGGAGCATTCACACCAATGCTTCACAAACACGCCTGTGACACGAGGATGATGAAATCTCAAAAAGTAAGGAGAGCTTTTTTTCGCTATTGTTTTTGTTTTGTATTCATCTCGTGAACCCACAGGGAATTCCAACTAAGCAAACTGATGACAAAATACACACACAAACACCTGCACACACCAACAGCTCCAGGCTCACACAGGGACACAGATGCATTCCTAGATCTACTGCTAGATGAATGAATTTGGGGCAGCCACGTCCTACTGGTTAGGGCTTTTGAGCTTGTAACCGAAGGGTCACCGGTTTGATCCCCAACCAGTGGACCATGGCTGAAGTGCCCTTGAGATAGGGCACCTAACTCCTCACTGCTCCCCGGGTGATGCTGTAGCAGGAAGCCAACTACTCCAGGTTGGTGCGTACTTCACTTCACTGTGTGCTGTGTGTGTTTCACAAATTCACGATTAGGTTAAATGCAGAGATCAAATTTCCCTCACATGATTAAAAGAGTATAGGTTATTATTATTTATTATTATTAATTGTTTAAAAGGAACAGTGAGGGACTAGGTAATTATGTTTTGTGCCACCTGAAATAAGATGAACCCTCACCAGTCGCAAGCGCAGGATGAACTGGCTGAGCATGTCTGCTCCTCTGACCAAGCAAAAGGAAATGAGCATCTCAACATTGTGCTTTGGTCAGTGGTGGTAGTAAACAAAGAAGGACTTCTTTGTTTACTACCACCACTGACCAAAGCACAATTTAGGGAGCCTATTCAATTACATGAGTCAAGGCATCAACATGGTGTGGTTCTTATAATGGACTATTAATACAAGTGCTTTTACAAACACAGAGTGGTCCCTAAAGACATATAAAGCATCTGACTTGGTTAAAAACATGAACTGTTAAGCCAGGTGCTTAGTTCAAACTGAACTTGGAACCTTCATTTGCTCACAGTATCATGCACGTGTCTGGTTCTGATTCTGGTATTTCACGTTTCATAATATGCCACAAGGGAAGCATCTGCTCCATTTCATCTGTCAATTGCCCATTAATGAGATCTGGTGCACAGTGCTCTATACAGGATTCTTAAAAGTTACTGGAAATACCTAGTGGTTTAAATAATGAATATAAGGCATGATAATCAATGTGAGAGCTGCATTTGGAGCCCTGGTAGCTCTTCTCTACAGCCACACTGCAGCAAGTGTGGATCACTTATTCACATAAAGTCAGTTGCTAGACAACAAATTATGTGAGTAACTATAGAGACTATAGTTTTGATTCAGATATGGAGAGAGAGAGAGAGAGAGAGATCTTACCAATCACCCTGTGCAAGTCTGTCAGACCTTAACCCTTAGTGGCCTATTTTATATAGTGTTGGTTCCAGGGATTATGCACTATAGTGACATACCAGATCAACTCAAAGAGCCCATTTTGCTTACACTCTGGTTTGGTAAGCAAAGTGGGCACTTTGGTTAACAGTTTTTAATTGTCCTGGTCACTCTATCAGCATTTCAACGCTGGTGCCACGTGAGTGGCTAAAGCATATGAGATAATGAAAGGAAGGATTATAACAGCGTGAAATTTGGCAGCTTGCAGTTTAAAAAAAAGCACCGAACTGCTATTCTAAGACAAATACAGACAAATACAAGTCTCCAAATACAAAAGCACACAAGTTTAAATAGGAGCAACCAATGCCAAATTATTCATGACTCAATGTTACTATGGCCACCAAAAGGATATTAAAATGCATTCACAAAGACGCACTGTGCACATTAAAACAGAATCCTACAAAGACGTACCTCCAGATCTGCCCAAGCTGTAAGATGTGAATGATGGATTGCACAAGCCAAATACAGAAAGAGCAGGACGCCGAACGTTTCTTATTAGTCCGGGTTGCAGTGCTGCTGTTACTGCTGTTGGTAGTGGTGTTGCTCTTGCTGGCGGTCGATGCCTGTCTTTGAGGTGTGGACGGGTGGGCTCCTACTTCTCCATGTGAGGCGGAAGAGCTGAGTAGCTTCCCATCCATGTGTGAGCAGCTAGGTGCACCGCCGGTTGAGCTGTCCTCGGTGCTGAAATCATGGACGAACCATCTGAAACTGAAAACCTGCACGGAGAACGAGCCTAGCACCACAAAAAATAACGTAAGGCCAAACCACCAGTAATCGCGACGGAGGTAATAATCGACGGATAGCCAAACGTCTGTGCCCACGTCGGCAAAATACACCGCCACTGCAGCGAGGATCCACAGACAGTCCCAAATGGTATATTTTTGCTGCTCCCTGCCAACACGAAGACATGTCGAATTTGAGCCACAGCAGCGCGACTCCCCATTAACGAAGTCCGTCTCTCCGGTACCCGAATCCGGCTGCAATCCCGGTGCAAGCCCTTGTACTGAGCCCGAGTGGTCCGAATTCTGTAAAGGTGTAAACGCTACATCGCTCTTTTTCATTTTGAGCACCCCGTCCGATTTAGCGGCCATTATAGCAGCCTAATATTTCGCTCTCCAACACCGTCTTCGCGATCTTCCTTTTTCTCGCTCGCTCCTCGGCTCTTGTGTTCCAGGCGAAGAGACACTGGGTTGGGCGACCTCCTCTTCCGCCTGCTACAGCGCCGCCTGTTCATAACAAAGCAACACTTCCTTTTGGTAGCGGGTACGAACCATATGCTCCCTATGGCTCACACTTAAAACTATGACATCATTGCTTTGCAACTCTTTCTCGGCGGCTCATCCTGGTGTTCAATATCAACGAATTGTTAATGTGACAAACACATTTTACCACATGCCTTTAAAGGCTATGAGTTGGACGCAGGCTAATTAATAGCTTTTCATTTCGAAATAGGGCAGCCAGCCTAAATTATCTATCTATAACCCAATGAATGCAATACTCTAAGTCTTGTATTTTCAAATCTACAAGTAGGCCTATAACCCATATAGGCCTCCTCCTGTTGATGTTCAGGGGAAATATAGGGTTATTGCAAGGTACAACAAAAAGAGGTAAAACAAAACCACAGGCAAACGGCTTTGAGCAAAAAGGTAAAAGTCTAGATCTAAATGAACTGCCCTTTCATAGACAGGATACCGCTTCGAGATCTAATGAAAATCATAAATGCACCTCCATTTTCTTCATGAATCTTTGGGTCGAAGAATAGCACAGTGTTTTCAGCACCATGGAAAGCGCTGCTTTGTGGTCCTCATGCTCCTGCGGTAATCTCACGCATGCATTAGGGACCAACATAATCAAGACTCATCACAGGTTCATATATCACCACTGGTGCTTTGCTGTCCTCGCGATTGTGTTGGGTGGGCTAACTTGCGTCATTATTGAATTTATTGGCACCATTGAGTGCGGCGCCGTGTTGACGACACCACACCCTCCCCTTCGCCTCTACACGCATAGACTGTGACTCGCTGAAATAGAACGACAGTATTTACGATGCACGTGCACGAGTGGAGAGGTTCGTGTCAATGTTTAATATTGGAAAGTAGGTTCTTTGTGCATCCTTTCTAATGTTTAATGTAAATGGGTTTTTTTTTCTTTTGTCAGTTTAGGTCAGTGTGATATGTGTACGGTAAATTCCTATGTCAGGGTATGTTTAGGGTAGCCTTGATGATTTGCTCGCACTGTGCAGTACCTAGAGGTAAACTCTCTTATTTTAACCTACCTTCTTTCAGTATTCATATCACATGTGCTCTGTACGACTCAAGAGGCCGGCACATATTGCGGACTTAACCTACACTGTAACACTTTATGAAGGCTTCAGTTGGTCGAGGGATAGATCTAATGTGACAATTAAAGATTTATATTTCCATGCCTGACAACATTCTATCGCTGCAAACATAATGCACATCGATTGTCGACAAAGGCTATATCAAGACAGTGTGTTTCTCCGCTTTCTTGGAAAATAAATGTATGATAGCCTAGTGCAAAGTCTTGAAAGTCCCATTAATGAGTTAATAAAAGCACCAGTAGAGGTAATGAAAGCCGTCTAAAAAATAGGCCTAACTTTCAGGAGCATACTTTTTCATTCGAATAAAACCCTAACGACTGATGCCTGGTTTATGCCTGCGTAGACTCCCATAGTGCACGTTATTAGCATGCAGCTCCACACTTTATGACTATAGGTAGACTATAGGCCATCGAGCCGGCGCTATAGGCCAACGCTCCTGCACAACCTGTCACAGACTCAGATCACACCATCTGTCATCATCAGCAGAGGCTGGGAGCTCGACAGGGGTAAGTGCCTTGGCGTGATTCGCTGGGCAGGCGTTGGCAGCTCCGTTACAGACCCCAGTGACAGGTAGACAGGCGTTGCTTCCAAGAACAAGATCTCGCCAGGGGGTGTGGACTGTGATGAGTCCATCCTGAGTCCAACAGCTTCCCTCCGTAAACATCGCAAAATGGGTCAAAGGTTGAAAGAAACAAGCCTATTAGGGTGTTTCTTTAGAGAAGAATAACCTACATTTATAAAATACAATGTCATGTAAACGGAATAAAAATGGACCAATTTAATGTACTTTTATGAAGGTAGATTAGAGTGGAAAGCACACATGGTCTCATGCTTAAGTTTTTGTTGTTGTTTGTAGATTTAGTCAAGTTAGCTGAATCTACAGTTGAAACTGAGAGGGTTTCAACAATCACATAGTTTTTAACATTTTTACTAGAACTATATACCTCTCACAATGCATTTGCACATTTTAATGACAGCAATTATAAGGCAGATTCAGTGACTGGAGGCACGTTCTAGCTTTACACCTTATGCATCTTGATCCCTCACCCATGAAGTGTCACTAAGGCAGCAAATGAAAAATCCATTTAAAAACCAATTCTCTACTTTATGATAATATTAGTCCTCCTACGTGTATTCATTTGACAGCACTTTCTGCTTTTGATCATGCTTCACTTTGATGGTACAACCTATAACTGGAATCATAGGCAGACTAGGGGGGAATACAATCTGGCATTTCATGATTAAATAAGTCTGGTGCAAAATGCAAACTGTTCTTCAGATCATAGTTATGCAAGTGTGTTGTACAAAACAGGATTGGTGCATTTTTATTAGATGTGATCAGGATTTTAAGCCGCCAAGCAACCTGGAGAACATTATAGTTGGCATGCCATAGTTACTGAGCAACAAAGCAACGGGTTTTCAAAGCCTGGCGCATTGGGGCCTTGAGTGAAGACAGCAGGCCACCGTGACAAATACTGGAAGTGATTCTTAAACAGAGAGTTGTCAAGCGCAGAACTGGGCCAGTGGCCTTTGCTAGGTCCATGTTTCAGGGAGATGGCAGTGAGTTAAAATAGCCACACAGTCACTGTAAAATGGATACAGTGACATATTTAGGCTTGTCCAATGATCCAAATATGCCCTGTCATGAGAAGAACGGCATGATGAAACTAACTCTACCAACTGGGTTAAACATCCCCAGGCATTGTGGGATGGGTTTAGAGCCAAGTGTCATGCACAACACAGATGCCCTGTGCCTTTAATGCATTTGAGACTTTGCATAAAAATGATCATTTTTGTAAAGATGTTTCGTTGAAACTGAATTTGATCTTGTAGTGTTTCATTAAATCATTTTGTTATTTGTGAAGATATCAAACAGACTAAGTGAAACAAAATGACACAGATTTTTTTTATATCTTATCAGTGCTCTGTATATACACTATATCTTGGTAGTGTCACAGTGCACTGTGGATAATACTGTGTTAAAGTATGGATTATTGAATGAGAACGGCAAATAGAATTCATTAAATGACAAGTATCACAGCAGCAGCTCTAATTTCCATGGAGTGTTTTTCTTTTTTGCTGAAGATGGAAAAAATACCTCTTACTGTCAATCTGTCATTTTTTCTGCTTGTCTAACCCCTGTTGGCATGGAAACCCTCTGCCGATGCATGCCCCCCATGGGGCTGGGCATTGCTCGCAAGTCAGAGAGAGAGAGAGGGAGAGAGAGAAATGGAGAGACAGACACAGAGAAGACAGGATGAAAGGCTAAAGATAGAGAGAGAGAGTCATACTTGTCATGGTTCTCTGCGGCTCTGACCTCCAACGTTGTAGCAAAGGCTGCTGTGACCCTTGGTCACGGTTCTGAGGGAATATGTCAGCATGCAAGAAGGACCAACAGGGAGCTGCACAATCCATTAGGCCTGAGTGCGATGGCATTTCACAATTTAAGCATCTTCATAAGGGACATGGAACTCATGGAACTCTGGAATGATATTTTTGTCATCAGGTATATATTTCATATTTCTGTGTTATTTCACATACATTAATATGATGATAATTCTTAGTATGAGAGAGCTTAAATAGGGCTTTCAATATTCTAATCTATCTACCCCCATATTCTACCCCCATTCCCCACCCCGCCCCCACCGCCCCTGCGGCGACAGTTGGGAAGGTTGAGGGAGAGGGATTGACACGCCTGGATGACCAGAAGCCTGGGGGCTCTCCGAGAGTCCATGTTGGGAAATGGAGAGAGGCAGGCTGGCCATGCTGCAGACATCGCGGGCCCTGATTTCTGTAGACACTCACGCATCAGCAGCCACTCGCCACAGTTTTCCACAGCAGAAACCTCCCTTTCTTTTACTTTCGTCCCACTCCGCCTGCAGCTGCTCTCACTACACACCACTGCAGCACAGATAGCACACCAGAGGGGTGAGTGTGTGTGTGTATGTTGAGGAGATTAATATGTTGATGTTGCAGTAAAGTGGACTATTGCAACACACACCTCTTTATCAAATGTATAGGTCTGGTGCCATTTAAGGACATCACCTACATTTTTAATTACATTTAAATGACTAATTACTACTAAATTTTAAATACTATTACTATTAAATTACTATTACATTTACTGAGAAAAAACAGACTTAATGTCATGATTTTTGACATTTTAGATGTTAAAAACAGATCAAAATAAGGCATCAAAAGAAAACAATAACAGTAGCATGCCATTGCACACAATGTGGCCTAGAGATTCTTAAATACCTAGTCTAATGATTATCAAATATAATTTGCAGTCTAATGATTGCCATTGGATTGTATAGGGTGGCATAGTAATGTTTTACTGCAGTAGTTCTTCTGGTGTGTAGTATGCAATATACTGTGAACATTGTGCGCAGTATATGTGCCACTCAAAATCTGACTGGGTCAAACACTGAGCTATCAATCAGGCCTTTGCCTCTTTATGCAGTAGATTCATTTAACTTGTTAAATATGGAGGGGCATCTTCATTGACACCATTAATTTCATCATTATTTAATTATAATCGTGATTATTGCCCATCTGCCAAGGCAGTTATAGACACCTTAATTACACTTTCTAAATCAGAGAACTGTGATTGCTTCTGGTGAATGCTGTTTGAACAGCAGATGACAACTTTAACTCAACCCTTATAAATGAAAGCAAAGTCACCTCTGTCAGAGGAGTGCACCATGTGTTCATGTGATTAACCTAGGATGCTGTCCGTGAATACATAATATGAATAATAAAATATATTGTATATAGACATAAAAGACATACAGAACTTTAAGGTATGTGATGGGGGAGGGTGGTCTACTGAACTGATCTACTCAGCATGGATGTTGTTAGGTCCATTTAGCTGGGCTGAAGCCCCTGGGGTTCGTCACACCCCCCAAGAAATTACAGCACATTTCTGCATAGCCTGTTCTCCAAAGCAAATCAAGCCAAAAAGATTGGGGTCTGAGTTAAGAGCTAGTTTATATAAATTATATGCCACATTTAGTTTGTCCTACATGCACTGATGGACATATCTTTTCCATGAACATGACCCCAAACATATGGCCTTACAGTAATAATAGCAAATAATTTGACTTATTTATGCTGTAGTGATATATATTTAAAAATAAAACAGAAAGAGAGAACAAAGTAGACCTATCTGGAGGTGATAGGAGAGGAAAGGCAGGGGTTTCAAAGAGAACAGGTAGAGAAAATGAGTCGGAAAATAGGAATACTCTCTAACTAATGAGAAATAAATGAATGTAGCCTATTTAAAGGAAAAATCTGAGCCCCGTTGTTCAAGGTCACCATGTACTGTCTGTATACTGCAAAACATGACTTCAAAAATAAGAAAAAATATACCCTTTTTGGGAAAACGCACTTATCTCAAGCAAAATTATCTACCAGTGCAGCAACAAAATTGTACTTACTAAGATTTCTTGAAACAAGAAAGAAATTAGAGAAAATGTTGCTTGTTTTAATTATTTGTGGTAAGATATTTAAACAAATAAGAATTATTTTCTGATTTTGACATCTAGTGCCTAGAAATTAGCCAAATTAGCTAACAAAAAGGATGTAAACATGCCCAAGTGGTCTCTCATCCAGTTCCTGACCAGACACTGTGCTGCTTAGCTTTTGAATAGTACTGTGTACCTTAGTGCACTACTGTCATTACAACAAACCACAGAGATCAACTAACAATGTCTCTGTGGTTATGGTTTTTATGGTGTTTTATCCTCAGTGTGGCTTCAAAGGTAAAAAACTGACAATCTGCAATAAGTATGCAATCCAATTAGCATGTGTTTTTACCTATAATTGAACTTAACTGATCACAGATCACTTAACAGATAGCTATGTACAACATTTGTTTTGATTATAACTTGTATGGTGGTGCCAATTAATTTTGATCGCTGGCTTGTGCGGTTAGCATTCCACTGATATGGCTACTTTGCCATGCTGGTTTTGCAACATAATGAAGGTCAAACAAGAACTGGATAGCATGTTAAAGAGCTTCTCTGTGTAAAGCAGGTGACTATGGGTATCTCAACCTAAGCAAAAAATATACATAATCTGCAAGCATCTGACCTCTGTGTCATCCATCAGAAATGTTTTCCTTGGAGGCTTTCAGGAAATCTGAATTTACTTTAATCTCATTTCCATTTATTGTTTACACTCTATAACAGCTTCACTTAACAGCTAAATGAGATTATCAAATGGATTAAACTTCATACCTACAATGTAAGAGGACTAATAGCATTGTCCACTTCCTTCTGTTGAAGACTTTAAACTCATTGAAATGAAGCTGATGTCCCCTCACTTTTGAGACAACATAAATAATATCACAGCAACACACACAGTCAAATAGTCAGGTGTGTAGAGCCAAGCACAGCAGGTCAGCCAGCAGAGAGTCATACGTGTCTTTGGCAAGATCCACAGACCTTATGATGACCTTCACCCAATGCCAATTGGCCCATTGTCCCTTTTTTGTGTAAAGCGGGTATGCTCCTGAAGAGCTTCCTCAAACAGACACCTCTAACACTAACAGTTACAGTACCAGTATACACTCCATTATAATGCCCCTGTGCTGCCACCTGCTCTGCCTAACTGGAGCTTTCATTTAAGTGCAAAACACAGAGAATGAACTTTGCAAGTACAAAACAGATACACACCACACACTTTGCTAAGGATCTCTATCATTTTCCCAAATTGCAATAATAAAAACAATGCAATCAGTACATTGATCAGTAGATCAGATACTAATTGTGCAAGAATTTGCTGTTACATATGCCTCCAGTCACAGTTCCAAGCAGGGATTAAAAAAATTAATCTGAAGAGCAATACCCAAGGGAACACATCCTGACCAGATAGATACTGATCCATAATTTCCTTTGCTCTGAAATTTCCTGTCTGGAATCCAAATCTGGCATCTTCATCAGCCATGATTCCAACCCTGCTGAGGCAGCTCTGGGGTGACTTCTAGTTTGCCGCTTGTGTTCCGTATAAAACATTCAAAACAGCAGCTTTACAACACACTATTAATTGTATCTTTAAAATGCAAATAGAATATTTGTCTTTACAGTTGTTACAAATCCATGAACAGCAGAAGATGAAGGCATACAAAAAGACCAATGGTGTTTGTTTAACAATGATCAATACAGTTGGCACACTGAATTCAAATGCTCGAGCAGTACACTGCTAACAGCCCAACTAATTCAGAGGAACAGACTGTGACTCTACCGCAGCTGGTAAGTATGCACCACAATCTCCTGTCTAGTGAGAGGCAACCATTTTGTTTTAGGGTGACAAGAAAAACAATTTTTTGTGATTTGAAATGTGGTTAGATTAATTGTACAGGTCTACATATGGAGGTGATACAGCAGAGATATGCTGTGCATTTACAGCAAACACGTTCATCATAATGCCACTCTCAGGCATCTGCGTGGAGAGTTTTGCAAATGATTAAACAGCATCATAAAATTTTACAGTGCATGTAATTTCCATTGCAGGGAATAACAGCCTCTCACATCTCCATTGATGTTTCCATCAACATCACTGTTGCCATTCCTCAGCAGTAAAAAATAAGCTCTCCAGCAAAATCTCTAAATCACAATTTGTCAACACTAATGATTGCTGCTTAACATGGGTACAATGGGATTTTAGGTGAAAATGACACATACCCATAAGCTAACCATATGTACCATATATTTGTAGGATTATGATACAAGCTGAGCAAGTCATAGAGATGCCAGGCTACAGAAAACAGCTTTTATTTGTCCAGGACTCAATGATGGCACAGTCAATCAGCAATACAAATGCACCATGATTAGAACACATGCACACTGTCGCCTTGTGAACTTTTTTTTTTTGCTCCTTGATTCAGCATTCACACTTGTGTATGTTCACATAAATACCATTTGTGATAAAGAAAACAATCAAAATGCCATGCATCTTAAAACCTGTCTCAGGAAAGAGAACTGAACACCATACAGTGCTTAGAGCATTTTATATTTGTTCTACTCCACTTCATATAGTGTATAATAACATATTAGTTTTTTGTAGGGTTACTGAATGATAGAGCGTCTTACAACATGACCATACAAGGACAAAGGGACAAATAGGGCATTTGGTGGCTTTTCACTGTACGAGTCCAGTAGTGTAGTTGGTGCAATTATCAGTAACCACTATAGTGTCTACATGATGTAAACAACAAGGGCCCTACTTCATACTTACAGTCCACAAAATGTGTGTGTGTGTGTGCGTGACCACATTTCTTCACTTTTTCCGTGGTACCTTGTCACCAAGTGGCACGTTATCCATCAGTATCTGAGAGAAGAAAACAAAATGACATCATTCAAGCAAGATGATAACAAAAACCCTGAGCTCTGACTGACCCTTCATCGCACTGACTCACTTTCAGCAGTCGGGAGTAGTACGTCCTGTCATCCTCTGCCTCCCCCCTCGGCTCCTCCACTTGGTACCTCCGGCAGGCCAGGAGCAACTCGTTGGCATTGTAGAGCGGGGCCGGGTCAATGGAGTGGCCATTGATGAGACTGACCAGATACTCTCTGTAGTGCTTTCTATAGGGACAGAGAGACACAAAGAGAAAGGAAGAGAGAGGGAGGGAGAGAATGAGACAGACAGAGAGAGAGAGAGAGAGATGCTCTTTAGGTTTGCACATGGCTCTGTTCTCTGGGTCACCTCTTCACACAAGGAACTCACTAACAGTAGCTGTTGACTACATTATAGCTTTAATGGACGCAGACAGCAGTGACTTCTAGCCTATCTGCATTAGGTGAACTGTCTAAATCAAAGTAAAGTAGTAAAGTAGTAAACTAAATAAAAGCAACTGGCAACAATAACAGTAATAATGAAAAAAGTTACAACAACAAAACAGGTTTTAAAAATAGAGGCCTTGTTATCAAAAGCAAATGCACAAGTGAGACTGCGACTTGTTCTCACAGTCCTATGTAGTGCAACAGAAGACAGCAACAAGAGCACTGTACCCATAGAAAGTACAAGAACTCATACACACACTCATACACACACACGCACACATACAACCCAAGACGTTCTACAGAAATAGAGTGAGGACCAAGTGTGTGTGTGTGTGTGTGTGTGTGTGTGTGTGTGTGTGTGTGTGTATGTGTATTTATACACTATCATTATCACTTACTCGCAGAGACCCGCCTGGCCAGGCTGAGTCTGAGCTCCACAGGCCGAGTCAGTCTGCTGCCCCCCTTCATCCTTCTGTTCGATCACTCCACACAAACCTGAAAACAACACAGACACAGACACACACACACACACAGTAATTATGTATTTTCACAGCACTGACATGAACACGTGATTATTCAAGCACAGCCAGAAAAGGAGTCAGGCCGGTGGGGTGCTGAGTGAAGTGTGCGAGGAGCTGGTGGACGAGTAGGTGGATGTGTGAGCTGGGAAATGTGAGACGCTCAATATGGGCCAAAGAACTGGAGGACACAACTACAATAATACCCCTACTGTTCTGCTACCGTTTCATTCACTCAGCCCAGACTTATGTCTCCATTATTATGGGCGTATAGATGTTAATGCTACCGACTAAGAAAAAAGCTCGAGAGAGAGAGAGAGAGAGAATGAGAGAGAGAAAAAAAAGGTTTACAGATCCCACCTGCCTGTGTGCCAGCAGGGGTGTCTGTGTTAAACGCCACTCCTTCTTTCTGAAAAGCAAAGAGGAGAGACACACACCGGGCAAATAGAATAGTTGTGAGGCACCAAAGGAATGCAAAGGCAACATTTTATTCAGTAATTTATGTTTATGCAGCCTGTGTGCACCTGTAGAAGGACAAGAGTGGGTTAAAATAATAAATGGTGTTTTTTTGTGTGTGTGTGTGTGTGTGTTTGCATGCACCTTTGTATACTGCACTTTCCTGACTATTAACCAAGGTTTACATTGATATTGCATAAATCCCTCAGCTATGAGGTTAATACATGCAGGCTTGCTGTACATGTGAATTAAATTCTCTTCTTCAGCATTCAGCCAGATTAAAGCACAATCTGAATCTGAGTCTTTGTGTCCCTGCCTCTCTTTGTGATACAGTGTATGCTTGAACATACATATTCTGTGTGTGCGTGCGTGTGTGTACCTGCAGCAGGGCCTGCAATCTGGCAGGCTCCCAATCTCGCAGGTAGAAGAGGCAGTCCCTGGGGTGATGGGCATGCAGCCCCGTCACACTGCACTGGATCACTGAGCATGTCTGAAGCAGCAGGGAGGGGTGGGGGTGTGGGGGTGAGAGAGAGGAGGAGAGGGAGAGGGGAGACAGACATGTCAGTCAGTCAGTCAATCACACATGCAGATGCCTAAACAAACACAAACACACACACACCAGCCCACACATGCCAAGATAAACCCACTGAACCCACTTTACTGCTCTGCAAATGTATTCTATGTTTGTAGTGCTGTTTATCTGGGTCTGTCCCTTCATCAGGTTTGGGCTGTTTGTTTACATTGATCAGAACTATGAAGGGAAATTACTTGACACATGCTTATAAAAGAATCAGCGAACAAACCAACTGTGACCAATTTGTATATTTACATTATGATCGAAACACGTAAACACACACACACACACACACGTACCGTGTGGAAGGGGTTATTGCAACCACTGCAGAACTGATACCTGCATTGAGAGCAACAGAAGTGCATGCAGCCGCCTCTGGCCAGAGCATACTGGAACCTGCAGTTAGGACAGGCTGAAGGGGCAATGAGGGAGGCGGGGGAAAGAGAGAGGGAGAGAGAGGAAGAGGAGGAGGGGGGCAAGCGGTGGGAGATGAGAAGAGAAGGTGGAGATGAGGGGGAGGGAGGGAGAGAGAGAGAGAGAGAAAGAGAGAGAGAGAGAGCTTACAAACAAAAAGACACATACTTATCTCTAAATAACTCTGGGGTCTGAAATGAGAGGGGTCATTATTGCGTGACTGGAAAAGCACTCAGATACAGAAAACTACTGACCTTTCAGCGGTCTGTCAAGCATCAACTGTGAGCTCTCCTCACTGAGCAGGAAAATGGGCAGAGAGGCTGAATTGCGTCCACTTAGTAACTGATCAATGTATCAATTTGACACCACACAGTGCTTGACACAAATATTTTTCGCCTCTTCCGATTCCCTCCATTTCCCTACCTTAGTGTGGAACTGCTTTGAGTGTGTGTGTGTGTGTGTGTGTGTGCGTGTGTGTGTGGTGTGTGTGTGTGTGTGTATGTATGTGTGTCTGTTTACATGTACTGCTTGCTGCTTTCAATATAATTTGGGATGAACTCTGACTCCAGTGGTCCTGTTTAAATTCCTGGGCATAGTTCCAGCCCATAGTGAGCAGACAAGTGTGGATTTGACTCACTGATGCCGTTGTCACGGAGGTAGCCAGCCAGCCCCTGCCTCTGGTATTCTGGATCATTCTCTCGCTTCCATGACTGGAACTGTTCACAGGACAGCCCTGTGTGCTGAGACTCCCACTACAGGAGAAAGAGAGAGAGAGAGAGAGAGAGAGAGAGAGAGAGAGAAAAGAGAGAAGAAAAAAATGAGACAAGGGAAGTAAAGAATGAGCAAGAGTAAGGACACTGAGTAATTGTGTTTGAGTCATGAAGAATGTCTACTGATTGACAGTGGGCATGGGGCTTACAGGTTTCTTGCACTGGGCACAGAAACTGTTGCGGCACTGAAAACAGGTGACCTTGAGCTGGTCGCCATCATAGATGAAGCCATAGGAGCACTGTGAAACACACACACACACACACACACACACATTTAGCCAGAGAGAGAGAAAAGCAGTATAATTCACACAACTAGTGTAACTAATTGATGCTGTGAGGTGTTCTAAGGAAACATCAGGGCGACTCACGTGGCTGCACCACAGGAACTTGGGATCTTTAATGAGGGCCTGCTCCGTCAACTTCTTATGGAACAGCTCGTACACCTCAGGTTCCAAACATTCTCTGAGCTACACACACACACACACACACACACAGACACACACACACACACACACACAAAGGTTTAGACATTAAAGAAGAGAGTTTGCTAACGCACACACATGCACACACACACACACACACACTTTACATTAAAACAATAAACACAAACACACACACACACTTTGTTTAAAACACAAACACACACACACACTCTCAAATGAGAGTGATCACTGGAAAACCTTTTATGGTTCTGCCCCATTCCCTCTTAGTCTCACCTTACAGGTCACTATGACCTCAAATTTTACTTCAGTTGTACAGAACCATTCACAGCAATCATACAGATACATTTAAAAAAAAACTGAAGAAAAAAAACAATCCACTGTGATTGTTTGCCACTCTCTTGGAATTTATATTTCATCAGGTCATGACAACTAATCAATTACTACAATTCATGAATTATCGTTGCGCGTTTTAGCCAAGGTATTTTTCTTGCTCATTCGTCCCATTTTTCCTAAACCACTATATTTAAGCAGTAGCATCATCTTTACACACACACACACACACCTGAATGTCTAGAGTGGAGAAATAGCTGTTGAGGTGCTCCGGGTCGTTGATGTCGGGCTCCCAGCACACGGGGCACACCATGTCTCGGATGTGCTTGTCCCTCACGGCGATGGTGAAGTGCTGCTGGAAGCAGCCGCAGCACACTGAGCACTGGCATGACGTCAGCGACTGCATCTGCAGCGACACGGCTTATAGGTAAGCAAGGACACAGGCAAGAGACTCGTACATTTCCAATGCACAAAATCGCCCTCCTACACTATGACATTTATGTTGAGGAGCGAATGTCTGTCACAAAACAATCTAGGAAAATCAGACGTGGAAAAGTAGATGAGTGGTGGGGATGAGTGTGCTCTTAACGGACTTAAGTGGCCCTCTCCTGACCGCAACAAGATGGTAGGCACTGCTTAGAGTGCCTAACTTTTCTCCAGTGATTTCTAAACCGATGCAGCCTGGTAGTGGCGAAGCCTATAGCTCCTCTGGACGGTCTTGGTTGCAGTTTCTCTTTTCCCTTTTTCTTACTGAAATAATTTCAAACTCAATATCATCATGTGCTAATGAAAATGGAGCCAAAGCATCCCCACAAAACTGACAGAGTTGTGATACACATAGATTGTCTGTACAGAAACTCTCTTTCCATCATTTCTTCTCCTCCCCTAAGCTCTCCTCTTGCTCTCTCTCTCTCTCTCTCTCTCTCTCAGTGGAGTACCTTGCTGTGGGGAAAGACAGAGAGGCAGATGGGGCATTCTTTGGCGAGCACGCGGCGGATGAAGTCGCGGTCGTGTGACTCGCGCACGGCCTGCACCACATCCTCCAGGCTGTAGGGGGCAGCGGGGTCCTGCAGCAGAGACAGGGCCAGCTCACTGCGACCCCAACTGGGCAAGTCGTATACTGCTAGCAGCCTTCGGCACACTCGCTGGAGGAAGAGAGGGAGAGGGAGAGGGAGAGAGAGAAACACGGGAGGTGGAGGGGGAGGGAGAGGGAAGGAGACACAAGGGGATTAAAAAATGTCTTATATTTTCAGTGATGTAGCGTTTGCGATTAAAAGTAGGAAGTTGGTGGAGAGGGCTCCCTATGCGTTGGTACAGCAGAGTAAATGCTTGAAGTAATCTCTGATCACAGGCGCTGTGTGTAGTGACAGGGGCCCTGCAGAGGCCTTGTCAAAGGAGTGCATCCACAAAGAGTGTGAGCTGTGCCAGCACATCTGACATGTTGATGATGAAACGCCACTGTCATAACAAGACTGAATAGACATTCCCACCCACTGTAGTTTAGCCACTCGCAGATGAAGAAGTCATTACAAATCATTCTTTTTGAAGCCTCAGCCCATGAAGAGCTAGGCAGTGTGTCGCACTGAAAGTTATCACAAACACTGGTGCTTGACTGACAGCTCGAGCCAGACAATGTCTGTGAGCAGCAGTCCTGCTTTCATTCACATTTCAATCTATCTAAATTACTAGTCACCAAAAAGTCACCTTTTATTTAATTTAATCCATATTTATTTACAGATTTATTCTCCAAGTGCTACTTGTCATGATGACTCACTGATCTGTGGTCTCTTGCATCTCTTTGCATGTTACTCAGTGTAAATTTGGACTTGAGAAGGCAGCAGAGAGAACTGAGAAAACTGGACAAAGCTATGGGCTTCTAGGTATTTGTAAAGGGGCCAGTTTCTGTGAAGCTCTCTGGAATGAACCGAAGGGGAAGATCTTGGCGCTCTGTCAGAGCTCTCCTGCAGCGTTAAACCTACCTGTTTGTCTGGGAGGTGGATGTTGATGGGGGGCTCGGGCTGGTCGCTCCACATGCGCTGGTGAAAGGGCTCCAGGAGGGGACGCTGCAGCACGGCCAAGGCGCCCCTCACCTCACCGCCGCTCAGGCGGAGGGCCTCCCCACAGCGACCTGTGTCGCTAAAGCCCAACGTGCTCAACTCTTTCACCTACAAGACCACAGGAACACACCTGCATGAGAGCCACCCTCACCACGGGACACGACACTCATTTAAATACTTAAATACTTAAATACCAATCACCAGCATATTTTTGCAATCATGTTGCTGCCATCCCTATGTGAAGCATTTAAAAAAAAATCTCTTTTTCATTTTTTATCCCTCTCCTGTTCTTGTACTGTCTACTACTGCTCTGAGAACATATTTCTTGTGCTTGTGAAACTCAACCTGCACAGCAGCTGACATTGGTTACTTTTGACACCTAGGATGAGCACATCAATATTTCTCTTAGCAGTGCGAGGGGAAAAACCCTGACAATGATATGGTCTGTGAGCTTTTGCAGCAGGACTGACCTTGGCCTTTCTTTCTCTCAGTGCCTGTTTAACTGCTCGCTCAGTGTCTCCCCCTGCTGTCAGCCAGGCTTGCTTGGCCTCGGCTCTGGACAGCTGCACGCCTCGGCTCAGCAGTTCCTGCGAGCCGTTGGCGCGCTCGGTGAGCGTTGGCTGGAGGGCTCGGGGACCCGGCGGGACCAAGGCGGCCTGGGCGCAGATCTCATCCAGCAAGGGGGGCAGCTCAGTCCTCAGCCAATCAGACGGCACAACGCTGCTGTCGCCAGAGCCGCAGACACCCGCGTACACCTCCTCTGGGCTCACCCCCTTCCGCTCACCTTCCTGAGGAGAGAAAGAGACAAGAAGCAGAGGAGGAGATGGGAGGGGGAGGAGGAGGAGGAGGAGGAGGAGGAGGGGAAAGAAAGATTCTGTGTAAAAAAAGATTCTGTGAAAACAAAATCCACAGCATTTCATTTCTGTGCACATACACACCCAGCAAACACAGTCTTACAGATTTCATCATTGGGGGAGATGGTGGCGCAGGTGGTAGAGGTGACGTTCGGCAACCAGAGGGTTGCAGGTTCGTGCCCCCTCTGGCTGACCCCATCCAAGTATCCTTGAGCAACATACTGAACCCCAAATTGCTCCCGGTGGCAGGTTGGCACCTTGCATGGCCGCCTCCGCCACCAGTGTGTGTGTGCATATGTGTGAATGGGTGAATGTGAGGCATACAATGTAAAGCGCTTTGAGTACTCGTAGGAGTAGAAAAGCGCTATATAAATGCAGTCCATTAACCATCATCTGGGATTACAATATGAATTTGAATATTCAATTCAATTCTATTTATACAGTGCCTTCTACTATAGCATTGTTTCATGGTGTTTTACTGCAAGGAGCCCCAAGAGCAACAGGGGCAAGGAAAAACTCCCTTGGGCAGATCCATGGCTCAAGGGTCCAACCCAACTGCCAGGGGTCATGCAGGAAAAGTGGTTATCATGATAGACTACAATTTGTCCATGATCTTAGTTGAGCATCATAATTCCAAAATATTGCCCCACAACATTATATGGAAGTCAAGGTAGTCATACGGGTAACATTGAGTGGGTCCATTTGACAGTGCCCTACCCACCTGTATATTACTTGAACATGGTGGTGTGTCACACTTAAAGTGCACATGTAAGACACTGCTAACTAAAGAAAATACAGGTGACATATCAAAGATTTTATCACCATAGTAGCATGTAAACCACTGGTGCAAATTCATTGATCTTAATTTTACAATCCTGCCTTTAATTGAGTTTAGTGGATGGCTACTCTTTAGGCCACATTCAAGGCTGTAAAAGACTTTTATTGCATTATTGCATTGTCTTTATATAGATCAGTTCAAATAGCTGTTCTCTTGTTAAACACCTTAGTGACATTGGCTCTGGGTCAAAACTCTGCTCATCATGCATTTCAATGGGTGAGGGAAAAACACTATCATCCAGAGGAAAATCTAATTTTGCCTTCATGCCATCATGTCTTTTCTTTGTTTCACAGGAGACAGATTGGCTCTTCACCTGCTTCTCAACCTCCTTTTGGATAAATAAGGTGTATTGAGAGTAGACTGAATGTAAAAAAAGTGTAATTTGTGAGTTTACACTTGGGATGAGAGAACAGGAGGACTATTTCTCAGCAGACAGATTCAGAAGATTATGTCTTGTAAAATAAAAAAAATACAATGAACAATGCAAAATTGAAATTATATAGAAATAAAATTAAATAATCGTTTCATTCGGTTTGCACCTTTCTCAGCACATAAAAATATTTACATTTCTTAAAACCTAAACCAAGCAAAAAACAAACTGAAATACTGAGTAAACATTATGAAAACACATTAAAATGCCCAAACTGATAACGCAGAGGTGGACTCACACGAATCAGCTGGATCAGCTTGAGTCCCTCCTCCCGCATCAGTCTCTGGCGCTTGATGTCTGGATCTTCAGTCGGCACGCCCTTGGGCTTTACAGACAGCTGTGGGAAGTCCCTGACTGGGGAAGTGGGTTGCAGCTTGGGAGGCGAGGGGGCAGGTTCAGGCCGAGGGAGGTCACACATCTCGCAGGTGGATGATGGTGTGTGATTGGCATAGGTACAGAACTGACACACCCACTAAGAGAGACAGAGGAAGCCATCTTGTGAGGAAATTCTTGATAGGAATCTAAACAGAGAGAGCTTTTCCCTCATACTTGAGAGTAGATAAATATGTTGTGTATATCCTTTTGTATAGACCACTTCACATGAGTTTTTGATTTTAAACAAAGAGCAGTATTCACATGAGGAGAAGGGTCCCAAATCTAACCGCTTTGTGGTATTAACTTACACTGATGAGGCAAAGAATGAGAGAGAGAGATAATGATACTCATACCTGACTCTCCCGAAGACCAATCGTGGGCGCAGCCGGACGTGAAGGTGTGATGGGTGGACGTGTGGCCAAACGGGGACGCTCACACACCTCACAGAGAACACTGCTGCCAGAGTTCACCACTGTGCAACTTTTACACTGCCACTCTGCCACACGAAGACACAGAGACAGCACCCTTCACAAATGGTACACAATTGGAATAAAAGCCCACTGGCTCAAGGCAAGTAGAAAAGCATGTCAGGCAAATTGATTATCCAGTCTCTGGCCCGAATGGGCCAATATCAATTTTTTTGCCAATCACCATGACAAATCAGCTCATGTAACCTGTGATTCTAACAGGTTAAAGTTATGTTTGAAGGACTACTAATGGACAGAGGCAGAAAGAGACAGACAGGCAGACCTGTTATGGTGGAGGGCTGCTGCAACTCCTCCTGTGAGGTGCTGACAGCTGCAGGTGCAGTGGTGGCCAGACGGGGGCGCTCACATGTCCCACAGAGCACCTCCTGCATCTGGTTAAGTGTTGTGCAGTGGACACACTGCCAAGTTGCCAGGGACGCACTAACAGACAGGCAGACAGGAGAGAACAGGGCACACATTACATTTTCCAGTGTTCAGACACAGGGATTTGGTTCCATTGCAACACCTTGTATGCTGTATTGTATTGTATTGACCCTTTAAACAGGGCAGTGAGAAAGGATCGTTCTCTGTGAGAAAGTGAGAAAGGTCTTTGACCAACATGTCCTCCCCTTTTCTGCTGCTCACCTTATTGACTTGGAGGGTGTAGTGGAGGCCACCGCGATCCTGCTGTGGCTGGCGCGTGCTGGATGGGAGTGGTACAACCGGTCACATTCTGAGCAGAGTCTCTGCACACAGACAGGACACTGGGCCGACACAGGGAAGATCCCACATATGGTGCAGTTATCTGCAGGGGGATAGTGAAGCAGAGAGTGTCAAGCCACAAGTGATTCATAACCACTGACTGTGTTCTGACTGTGAAGAACCGACAAGAGACAGACAAAACAAGACTGTGTGTAAGTGTGTTAGGGGGCTGTCGAGTTTCAGTTCAGCATTTGGCTATATTCATCCCAGAATTGAGAACTGAGGAACAGCAAGCACGAACTGAACTCAAGCTGTGCTCCTTTTGCCATTATTTAGTGGAGGGGTGCTCACCCTGCCTCTCTGCTAGCGTGGTCTTCCTCTTATGGGTGGCTCTGCTCGGATGGCAGTGGAAGGCCACGTCACAAGACTCACAAAAGAGAACAAAGCCACACAGAGTGCACAAGACAGAAGCAGTGCCACCACAGAGGGAACAACCTGCTCCAAGAACGGGGCAGGAAAGAGAGGGTGAGAAGAGAGAGAGAGAGAGAGAGAGAGACAAAGGGCAGGAAGGGAGGGGGAAGGAGAGGGGAAAGAAAGAAGTTCACTCTAAACAGATAAAAAGAACAATCTCTCTACAGTCACTGTCTGATGAAAGCAATGCAGCAGAAAACAGCCAACAAAGGCAACACCTCATAACTGCAGAGAATCAACTCAAGATTGAACAATGACAGATTGTTTAAGGACCCCACTCACCAGCGGGCTCAGTAGAGGAGGGTGCTTTGGATGGAGTGGCAGCTAACGCAGGCTTCTCTTGCTTTTCCCAAGGAGTGTCAGAGGGGGAGGTCAACACTTTTTCCTCCTGGAGAAGAAACAATCACATCCTTAACAAATCATGCTATTAAAAGGTCAGTACATGTAATGGCTTAAATAGATTCTATTTACAAATAGACTTCGGATGAGACATGTACATACGATCAGAAAGACAGAATTACCTGTTGAAACCCTGATGGAACCAATGTCTCAAAGAACTCTGGATGGGGGTGGGAATCCTGAACAGAAAAAAATATTTTGATGGAAAGACATACAAACAACAACAAAATCTTCATTAAAGACACCACCCACATGTGAGCTCTACACACTTTTAAGTGTGACTCAGACTCAAAAAAAGTCCAGACCTGGATGAGCATGTCCAGCTCCATCCTTAGGCTCATGACCTCCAGAGTGATGGAGGACACCTTCTGAATATCTGGTTCTTGGACATCATCAGGGAAGCTGAGACCATCTGCTTGTTGATTGGTGTATCCATACAGACAAAGCACTGCCCTTCCTCCCTAAAAAACAATGAAAAAATAACTGAAAGGCCCTCCTCTACTCTTGTGGGTATGACACAAGCCATGAATGCACTGAAAGTACTTGGAACTGGAAGTGTCAAACACACATCAGTAAACTTGAAAACGTATTCAGATTACTGCTATATTTGCACACTTGTTGATACTTTTATATCTCATGTGCTCATGTGTTTGTGCACATAGCCTTGGGCTTGGGTGTCCATGTGTTGTCTAGGATGTGTATTCTTTGTGCATTCATGCTTAATTTGGAGTTGCATTATTGAGTCGTACTGTACAATCTGAAATTGACATTAAATAGACAAACACATGTACTTGGCTAAATGGAAACCCTGGACTACCTTGATAGCGTCCACTGTTGCTCTGAAAACAGGGTTATTGTGCTTCACGGTCCGCCAATACTTTGGCCTGTTGGAGCTGGTGAGATTTGATCCATACTTCTCCAAGATATTTAAGGCTGTAGAGAGTCTCTGCAAAGACCCTATGATCTAAAAGGTACAACCACATGCGCACACACACACACAGAGAGAGAGAGAGAGGGAGAGAGAGAAAAAGAACTGAACAACAAAAGAGGACAGAAATAGCAGACCAGCAGCTGACATTAACTGAATGAATACAACGTTGCTGTACTTTTTCCTACCAACAGCACTTATTGACCTCAAATAGCAGGGCTATGGACTGATTCACATCTGATCTCTCCTTTTTGACAAACTAAAAGCTCATAACCAAGCATACAAATCTGAAAAGTTAACTTGGAATGTACTTTGAAGTGCAATCCTGGAGTCAAAAACCTCCAGCAATGACAGTGACCATGTGACACAAGCATCCTGCTCTCAGTACTTTACAGATTTTTTAAAGAGGGGGTTCACATCCAGTCAGTATAATCTGAAAACAATAACATCTAGGCCTTATTTAACGTTAGGGTAAAAACAGTTTTTAATAAAATTTTAATGCAATTGTGCAATTAAGTGCTCACCTCTTTTTTGTTATTGCCAGAGCTGTTTTCCTTCATCATAGCCTCTGCTGAGATTTGCTGGTACTTGACAGCGGGTGGTAGTGGAAGGTTGGCCATGGAACACACACCTGCCCGGACCTCTTGGGCTGAGCATGGCGACGAGAGGCATGCCTCTGCCCGGCTTCTTGCCTGCTCAAGCTCTGCTGACAGACTGTCCATGACTAGCCTAGACAATTTTCACAAACAGTCAGGTACACTACTGGTTCACAACGAACTCTTCTATTTTCATATAGGTGAAGGCAGATTTGTGATTTGCAGATTCACTTCGACGACAGGTTTCACATTCAAAACGGCCCACTGATTCGCAATGTAACCACTCACTGTATTAATATGCGCTTGACTTCCAGATATGCATTAACATGTATGACAGCCTAACGTTACATCCAGTACAACAGACCTGTCACTGTGCACAGCTGTCGAAGTGACTAACTATACTGGTGCTAGCTATTCACTAAAAGATCTATTAAACTAGTTCGGCTGTTGGCGAGAACACCCATCTGGCATTCCGTTTTTGATTGCTGTTGTCTAGCGTTTAGCCTGGCAAGAGATACAATTATATTACACGGGAGCCTTATAGTTAGCTGGCTAACGTTAGCCATCGCCACTCATATTTTGTTTACACACCGATAACTGCTCAATCATAGATCTAAACTCGGAGTGAGGGCTCGTCGTAAAGCAAGCCCCAATATTACGCCACATTCTACCCACCATTAGATGCCGAAGACAAAAACATTATCGTGCTATTCAAGACTCCATTGGAATTTCTTGTTTTAATACAGTTACACTCGCACTGACTGAACCAACATGGCTGTGCCTGCTGCAGCCTCTTTTCAAAATAAAAGATGGGCCACTTAATTAGCCGTCTAAACTAAAAATAGACTTGATATTTCTACTCTATGTCAATTTTTTATTTCTAATTTAACAATATGATTTGTAAAAGAGTCATTGACCTTCACTATATGCATAAACTATCATGCTCTCGCCTAGAATGTACCTTTTCTTGGCTACATAGCTGCCAAGTTTAACCTTAGTCTTAAAATTTCGACCCAGTCTATTGCAACAAAATGACGATTATTTTGGGCAATTACTTTTCTATGGAGAATGATAGGCTAAAATATAGTGGGTTCATCTTTAAGTTAACATATAGTAATGCTTTCATCTCTGGACGTCTTTTAAATAAAGACGTCCATCTAGTGGTGAGCCACCATCATTGCAATAAATTGACAGGCTCAGGGTTTTTTTTATGGACAAGGCTTCTAGTTTTACTCTGCATTCTTATTTTATTCATATTTCATTTGTATGCTTTCTGTGAATGTGGCAGACCTATGTCACTTAAGCACAGTGTTTTGAGAGAAACGTGGTAGTCTACGAGTAAAGAGGGAACCAGCGCAGAGGGCGATGCATTCCACCTGAATGCTATCAGTTAATTACCACGTGTAACAGGAGACGATTAACCAGCCTCTTACTGAATCGTAGCCTGGATAGCCTATAAATACAGTCTTGTTTGCAAATCATCGTTTAGTGCACTTTTTCCACGTTTTGTCACAGCCACCTAAGGTGAGCTGTTTTCGCCTCTAACCATGTTGTTATTGAAACAGAAGTGATTTTTAAGTCAAAAGTCTACTTTTGATTCAAATGCATTGACTCCCATCTTTACATGATTCATTTAAATACCTCTTCCCTTTTAGTATTGCAGTTTGCAGTATCCTGTGTTGTCTTGTTTTGTTCCTGTAGGAGAAATGGAAGGTAAGTTGATCATGAAATCATTAGCCTGTTTCTCATGTCTAGACAAAGCCCATTTTGACGTTTTTTCTTTCCCCAGACATGAAGAATCAGTATCCACTCAATGGGAATTGGGGGCATCTACCACATCACACTCGACCATTTTTCTGTGTTCCACAACCCACTCAACCTTATTTTACAACATACCCATGGAACATGAATCCATACAGTCAGTATGGTTTTCCATGGGCAGGTAATTGAGTTTGACTAAGAAAACTATAAGAACTATATATATATATATAGTATAATAAATGAGTCATATTCATCTAAGTATGCTCCTAACACATCAATGTTTTCCCTTTGTCTTACAGCCATTTCATATGGCCGATACATGGCTCCAGTCCAATATATGCAGCAGCCTTATATAGTTCCCCAGGCTCCCCTGTATCCAGCAGATTACAGAAGAATCTTCAACCAACACTATTCATTTCCCTCAGCCCAAGAAGTGAGCTTCCTTCAACATGTTGAACAGTTTCCCGTGCAGCGGGAGACTGCTTCCTCTGAGGCCCAAACAGAGCCCTATGATTCAGTTGGCCAGACTTGTGAAAAGCCTGCAGCAGAGGATATGGATTCAAATTGTGGAGTTGTTTCCTCAACTCCTGTTGCTGTTCAGTATCCTGGGAAGGAAGAGGTGCCCAGTGGTTCAGATAGACCAGGTGTGGGTGCCCCTCTGCCTCAAAGGGTACGTGTTAATAACCAGACACCGGGAGACTCTGCCATTCAGCAGTCATCCCTCAGTGAATCCTGTCCTGTGCTCTATGATGCACAATCCAGCCAGGGCTGTTTGGAGGAGTGTGTGCTGTCCGATGTGATGCCACTTGATGGTTCCTCTGTTAATGATATGTGCCTAAATGAGAAGGGGGCAGAATCTGACCACTTGAAACAGCTGGAATCTGAACATTTGGAATATCAGCACCTAGCAGGGACAGATGGACACCAAAGAGAAGATGCTGTGAACACTCCCTGTCCTGACTCCGGAGTTCATGAATGTGGCCAATTGACTCACAGTCAGGAGTCCAAGGGGATGCACAGCCCACCCCCAGGTCTGCCTCCTAAGTATGATACTGATTTGGTCAACAGCTCCAACCCTGTTCCTGAGGCAGATTCGCTGATTCCAGGAACTGGAAATGTGGAGGACTTGCCTTTTCGCATCCTTCGCCTTCCCTGCACTCAAATGACCACAACTTGTCTGCTGGAGAAGCCTGATCCACTTTGGTATGGAGGTAAGGTGTGTTCCCTACTGTCTCCTGAAAGCTGTCTCCTCAGGGCTGATGGCTACAATTACTATCCACGCACAGAACATGAACGCCAGAGTGTCCTCAGTCCATCTCTGGATGAGTTCTCGTCCAGAGATGAGTTGTTCTCCACAGACGTAGAGGATGTGGACCTCGTCTCTGAGCCTGTGTGTGTTGAAGGCGGCAGGCTGACTGAGGGCAGTGATTCATATTCTACACCTCAGAAAGCAGATCTGGAAAATGCTGGTTCAGAGGAGGGATGCACAGCTTGTCAGGAAACTTGCTCCACCTGTGGGTTAAGACTGATGGCACCAAGTTCCGATTTGGCCCAGAGAGAATATGCAGAGTCGTCTGAATATTGTGGTAGGGGAGTGTTGGATAAAGCAGATTCAGACTGCACCAACTTGGAGGAGTGCGAAGATGAGTGGAGCTCTTATGAAGTACATGAGGTCCCAGTCAAGAACCGGCAATGTTTAAGCAGGCACTCTGCATCGCCATGTTATTGGTCTCCTAAATACAAGCCCAAAAAGGATTACCGTGAGGAAAGTGGAGGAATGGGTCAGGAGGAGCAGGGCGAGGGATACTTGAGAGGGCTAGAATGCTGTGAGCGCAAAACCACTGCCAGAATGGACAAAAATACAGGGAGGCCTTTGCGTAATGCCCCCCCAAGAACCTATTCTGGTAAGAGACACGTTTGCTCTTTTTCCACTAGTAATTTTCAGCATGGAAATTGAAAGTTGTACCATAATTGCTGCTATCTGTTTTGCATTTCTAGAATGGGGTGAGGGCACCTTAGCCTCTGACAAAGAAGGCTGGGTTACCAGTGGGAAACCCAAAGCAAAGCCATGGAAACCTGGCAACAGGAATCCAGAACTGGGTAGGCTATTTTCCCTTCTTTTTGAAGCAGGACATTTCACTATTGTCTATGGCAACTACTTATTATTGGCTGATGTACTGGGCCTCTTGGCACTTGAACAGATTGTTAGAGTTGAGGCTCCCCCCTTATAAGGTGTTTTCTGTTTCTCATTCTTCCCATTGTTTTAAAAAGCTGCTCGAAGAGGGGCCTCCTGCAAGAAGTTTGCGCCGCCGAGGCCCAGGCGGAATGAATTGGATGACCATAATGACGCAGAGTTTTCCCATTGCAAAAGGGGCAGAGGTAGTGTAAGGCTAGTCTCCACAGTTTCTGGGCTTCAGGTTTTGTTTTCATTTAACATTTTTGCCTTCCTCATTTCAGGGTCTGCAAAGAAAAAGGGCGCAAGATACTAAATTATGCTGATATGCACTGCGTTAATGTTATAAACTTAAATATATATATTTATAACACCCTACATAGTATGAAAGGCACACAAAGCACATTGTAATAAGACACCACTGTAATGTATTTGTAATGGACTGCAACATTTCTTGGGTCGTGCTTTCATTGTTTGAACTGTATTTGAATGCTGTGCATTCATCTTAATCCTTCCTGGGGTGTGCATTCACTGGGCTGTACTATGGCAAATGCCTCCAAGCTCCTAAATGGGTGAGACTTGATCTGGGAGGTGTAGGTCAGAACTCACTTGGAGGGGCTCCACTTTGCACAGTCAAAGCACATTGCCCACTGAAGCCATTCCTCAGGCTTACAAAAGCATTGAACACTGAAAATGCAATCAGAAATTGGACCAAGAAATTGCCTGTGAGGGTTCTCATCAGTCCACTTTAATAATTTTTTTAAAATGTGGGTTTTGTTTTAAAACCTGCAGTGTAGTTTTGACATGTAATATTTACATCTTACTTGCGGTGTTATTGTGTCATTAAATCCTTGCATTGATAAAATGGGTATATGTTGCTTTATTCTACGCATTTGAGGTGTGTGTGTGTGTCCTTGTACCATGTCTGTGTACTGACAGTAGGCCTAATTGGTTCTTTTTCCCCTGGGCTGCAGAGATTCATCTGCAACGATGCAAATGAAAAATAGTCTAGAATGAAACACATTTTGATTACGTAATTTGAAGTTGCACTTTAATTTCAAGTTAGACAATGCCTTTGGTAATCTGTTAAACTGGAGATGAATACAAATTGATTTCTTTTGGCAAACACTGACTGGAGGGCGTAGTAGACGTATGTCGTGTCTTGTGACGATTTGGGCGTGATGCACAGAAAAAAATCTAGGCGTAAAATGAGCTCAAACTCCATTGGTTACAGTAGTGAAAGGGGTGTGTTGAGGAGCAACCGTCCCCTGATCAGCTGTCAAAACATTTTGAGACGACAGAGGAAGGAGCATGATGAACCATATGAAACTTTTGGTAAGTCCCTTCAGAGGTAGAAACACTATATTTACAGATCATGTGGTAGGATGGAACTTGTTGAAACTCGAGTCAGTCAAAAATCAATAGGCTAGTTTTTAGCGGTAGGCTATTATAAACTTTTGGCCTGAAATCTGTTCTGTTTTTATTTTAGCTCCGAAGAATAAGATGTCAGTCTAGCCTAACCGAAATTAAAGTGACCACCAGTTTGTGTGATGTTACGTAACCGATAAATGAGCCCTTACAACAATCTTGGTCGGTGATATTAGGTTACCATAGGTCGAATTTCTTCATATCCTTTGTATAGTCGCAATCAGCTTTGCTGTTAAGCATTCAGGTTGCATTTGCCTTTGCCTTTGCCCTAGGCCTACGTGAGCATGTGCGTATCCTGGCCGTTTATTGTCCTATTGGCGCACAGAGAGGAACTTTGCCCTTATTTCTAGGCTTTTCATTCTGTTTTGGCTTTTCTTTTGAGTCCTTTTTTTTTGCGATGCATATCTTTGGTGACTATTTACACACTATGACTAGTTGATATTCTGGTTTGGTAGGTAAACGTGTTTAAACATGTAAGGTATGTTGTAGTCATTGAACAGTGGACTTGGTTTGTCGTTTACCATTATTATTATTACTAGACAATTTAAGAGAGTAAAGTAAGCTATGTCAGTACTTCAGTACTTCAACTGAATGGACGAAGTTTTACCAGAACCCATGGAGGTCTGATGATGAGAAGGGTTAGCTATATCCAAAGTTTTGATATCTGATGCTGAGTTATGTAGATCTGCGGATCAGGTACAGCTTGCTCATTAACTTAGGTGATGAAAAGTACCTTGCTAGATATAGGCATGCAATGCATGTTATGTAATTTTACAAGGATTATTGAAATTTATGTAATCATTTTCACAAGAGATGGCAAAGATGATTTGCCTTTTTGCAGCATGGATGCAATTTTAACTTACAGCAACACCTTATAACTCTGACCTAAGATGATGACTTCATGGTGCTATTGATCAAGTCACTCTGGACTTAGGTTGTGTGATAATGAGATGATTAAAGCAGTGAGAGAGAGTAGTTGTATAATGAGGGAAGCCTTTGGTCTTGCATGATAACATGCATCTTTAATTAGCATAAAATACAGACTAGGAGTAAGTGATATCAAGCAAAGAGCTGCTCTGAGCAGAACTATTACAGAGCAAATGTGGGCCTATTCTTTGTGCATTTCCTACCACAGGCCAGTGGAAGGATTATCACATTGTTGATTTGACCTCAGGAGGAATATGTAGAAGAGAGGTCATTAAGGAACAGTTGCATTAATTTGTGTGGAAAGCACAACAAGGAAAAGCACAACAAAGGCCACATGGATAATATGATGTCCAAATTTAGCTGTAACACTGTAACTGTATTGTGATATGTTTGAGTATACCTTTCTTGGCACCTTCATATTTTAGAAGATACCTTGCCATTTCCTGTTCTCTGACCAGCTCCTCTTGCTCTACAGATGAAATGAGCCCTGGATCACTGAGAGCTGCCGTGCAACAGAAAATTGAATACACGACTGGGTAAAGAGTGAGCTGTGACTGGTAAGAGGTTTCATTGGGTTCCGTGATACCTCTCTAAAGATCTAATCTAATCCCGCACATGCACACTGCAGAGAGGTCACAGCTTTCAATTTGCCAAGTGGGTATGAACCATTTCAACCCCTGCACCCGCCAGTCCTCTATTTAAGCACAATGTCTACTCTGGGTCAGGACACACGGCTGGAGTGCCAGATCTGCTTTCACTTCTACAGTAGTCAGCGCCGACCCAAGCTGCTGGGCTGTGGTCACACCTGCTGTTTGGTGTGCCTGAGGCGCATGTGTGGGGGTCATCTGGAACTGGCCTGTCCCTGGTGCCGCGCCCTCACCCGCCTCCCTGAGGGCCTCACCGCATCCCAGCTCCCCGACGACCCACAGGCACTTCCCCTCCTGGCACAGCACATGCCTGTGTTCATGCATTTGCCTGGCAATAATGGCTGCTACCTGCTACCTTTGGCAATGGATGCCAATGAGCATGCACCCTGTTTGGTCAGAGCCAGTCAGTGGAAGGACGTTACCATGGTGACAGTTGCTGATAACAGGGTGCTGGATATGGAGAGGGGAGGAGGAGGAAGAGGAGGAGGAGGAGGAGGAGGGGTAGACCAAAGAGTGGAGCAGGATGTTAAGCAGTCATGCTGGGCAAGGGTCTGCACAGTGCTCATAGTTGTCATCATCTTCCTCTTTTTTCTAGCTGTGTTTGTGCAAAATGTTACATGTATCTCCAGACCTTTCACAATAATAACATGTGGGTGAAGCCACTGTAGAAAATGATGGACACTCCACTGACTCTCTGACAACAGCTGTCTTTTTGCAGGGATGTTAATATGTGACCAACATATATGAGAGAGAGGTGGTGATGGCACAATTTTCTTTTTTTTTTTTTGCATTATTGTATAAAACATTCCTGACCTTTGCATGTTTAGTGACATTAAACCTGTTAAGCCTGTTAAAATTGACAGTGCCAACTGGTATGTACAATCCAAAGGGTATTTTCTATGTCTTACAAATCTGTCTTGGGATCTACTTGAGGAAATGGTCAAAACCTGCAATAAATGTATGTATGTATGTATGTATGTATGTATGAGTAAACTGTTCCAGGAATGTGCTCTGATTCTATTTTACTGTAAACCTGGTATTGAAGAAATGAATTGAGCCAAACAGTTTTTAAAGGCTTCTAAATTAAAATATGAGTAAACTCCATTCATATAGTCAGATATGTATCACATTAAACTCCACTAAGGGACACTCAATATAGAGTGTATGTGGACATAAATGTTTATCACAGACACGACAAACAAAAATGTGTTTAGTAAATGTTTGGTTTGAATGGTTTATGTCATGCAGAACATCATGCGCAGTCCAAGGAATGTCAATGGATGTGCTCTATTATACAGAAATGACTTTGCTAATGTTAAAGTTAATGCTGTTGTTCTGCATTTCTTCAAAGCTCAAACATGAACTGAAAGTGTTGAAGTCATTTTTTACAGATATTACTGCAAGAGGTTCATGCACCTTTTGGACCCTTTGGTCGGTCCCTTGGGTGTCACTCCAACACATCATTGTCAGGAGAGCATAAGGGACACACATTAACACATTATCAGTGTCTTTGGTGTTTAAAACATTATTCATTATAAGAATGAACTGCACACTGCGCAAAATGTTTCCTCGTTTCTGCACACCTAAATAGTCTGACTGAAAAAATTCTTTTGAGCCCTTGTGTTTAGCTGATTCAGGAACTGGGAGTTGGATAACTGACTTAACTACCGGTAATCAATCAGTGTTTGATCCAAATAACAGATGGAAAATTAATTGTATTTAAGGAGTACTTTTCTATTTCTCAGAGCACCCAAAGTGCTGTATGCTTCACCATCACTTATTCACAAATACACACGCAAGCGCTCACACACACACGCACAAATAATAAAATGCGTGACATTTCTGTATATAAAGAAACAAGTGAAGTAGTAGTCAAAGACAGTGCTTTAAGTGTGAGAGACAACAGGTATTTACTCTACCATGTGCACCACACAGATAGTCTAGGGGAAGCTCAGGGGTTAGTAACTCTATTTTGGAGAGGGTATAAATACACATGGATCTGAGTGCAAGACTGTGTTCATATGCAGAAACAATGAAGCAGAGGTTGTTGGTGCAAGCATAATTATCTATCTTGTCATCCAGTTCAAGCTCATTGAGTATTAGAGAATATAATGATTTTATTCATGTTATGTATGTTGTGGTGAGGTTTTAGCAAGAGACATTTTCTCACCCTTTATCATTTAGGGCTAAGGAATTTATATATTTATTGTTTCAAGTAGCACTTTGTCCTCAGAGTTATTTCAAGATATATTTTGACATATGATGACATTTTTATACAGATATGTTTCCTGATTTCTTAAATTTCATATTTTATGATAGGAATGAATACAAACAACAAATGAATCAACAAGAACGTGCATTTAATTTGGTGCTTTGTCAAAGCACCAAAAGTGCTTTATACAGTAAAGGGCAAAGGGTACTAACCACACAGGGATTATACACAAGTTTGCTGTGCAGTATAGTGTGTTTTATGCATACTTGTGCGCAAGAATAATGTATGTACATGCTTTCAACCTGCAGGTGGCACTGTTGGACACAAAAATCTTTGCCCAGAAGATATTCTATGACACCAAACAGGTCCACAGAAAACAAGCGTGTCATGCATTTATGAAATACAAGAATGTATGATGTTTATTATAAACTACAACATGTTTACGATTACTAACTGCACTGAACACTTCTAATCTATGCAGTATTAATGGAGTGTATTGTTGCTTATGAAGTTCTAAATATTTAGTGCTTACAAGCGAAAATAAAAATTATGTTTTAGAACTTCTTTGTATGCCCATGAAATTGCCTCTGTTCAAGAAGTATGATGATAAACACCCTATAGGCATTTCCATGGACTCTGGTTATTATTTTTTAAACACCAGTCATCAGTGTAATTAGCAGTAATTCTAAGCGTTTTCTAGTTCTCCATTTCAGGAGTACATGCCCTAGCCTATTGTGATCTGGAAACAAAGTGGAGTAAGGCTGTCCCCCAAACATAATAAAACTGTTCCAGCCAATCATTGAAAGGGGCAGATGGGAGAAATAGGAGTTTGGGGAGGGGATTGGTGTTCTGTTCAAGTTTTAATGGATGTGATGCCATCCAGAATTGCTGACGATACATATAAGCATTTATAAATTGATGTCATAATTCTGATAAATCATTGTTATACCTTCTGGTAACAATAAAATCTAAATCCAGTACAGCAGACTTTATGTTCCAGGATAAAGTCATCCTGAATTAATTCATTACTGGTATAGGCTGACATAGACTAGAGTCTATTTCCTAATCCATATCCAGTTTAATCCAAATTGATGGGCGCACTCTTTTATGTAGTTCCCCTAACAAGATCATAGGAAATATTCAAGATGACACTTGTTCACAGGTAGGTGGTGAAATAGTCACATTCATTTCAAGACTTTTAATTTTTACAATGGAACTAATCTGTTCTGATGTAAAATCATACAATGTAAATCAAGAGATGATTGAAGTTGAAAACTTGAGTTGAACATTTGCATCACATTAACTTACTTTTAATAGGTAAACATACATAATATTGCAAATGAGATTAAGTTCAAGATCAATATGATTGCTTCTGTAGTTCTTCCAAGCTGATAAATGATCACCATTAGAAGTAAACAACAAAGGATCCTCAAGAAAAGAAAAAAGTGTCTGTACTGATTCTTAGAAAATCTCAAAGAGAGCAGCATGGGTGTATAACTGTTTGCCTTCACCTTTGTCTTTTGTGAGCACATCAACAGCTGTTTTCCTCTTGATTGTGGATGATGCAGTCTTAAAAACAAAAGGACATCTGCACTCCACGATGCATTGATTCCAGAAGTAATACGCTGTGTGTTTTACAATGGCCTTCCTTTGTGTAAACCTCTATGCCTGTGTTTACCGAAATTTGAAAGACCTATTCTGTCAAGCAGTGTGGTACTTTTTGTGGATTACAGCAAGCATTTACAAGGTTAACTAAAAAAAGACATGGAAAAAGCAGAAACGTGATCCCAATGATATTCTTGATAAATTATTTTTCACTATGGGTCTGTAAATATATAATGAAAAAAAAAATCAGATGTTTGTGTGTGTGTGTGTGTGCTTCTGTATGAGCGAGTAAGAAATTGTTGAAATGGTTGGCCTACTCGTTTTTTCATGTACTATAAATGGCATTTGCCGGAGTCCACCTTGAGCTGCGTTAAGACAAAATGGGTTTCACAATAACACGGGTATCACAAAAACATAAAAACTAGGGCTGCTGAAGTTAACGCGTCAATAGTGGTTAATAGTTAACGCGCAATCTATTTTTATCACGATTAAATAAATACCATTAAGGCAGGGTAAACAGTAAACTTGGCTCGTCTAGGTAAGGAACAAAGCAGATTTTCGCAAGTGACTATCATGCAAAATAAAACTGGTTATAACATTAACTCTGTGGTAAAATGCTGTTCAACAACTTCTCAAATTAACCCGCAGCATAGCCAGTTAGCCTATGCGATGCGATGCGAGTTTACTTTCACTTTGCGAAATGCAGTCCCATGGTGAGTGGCCGATGGGCTACGATCGTCAGTGCGCACATGTCCTTACTTCCACTTGTAGACGGTAGGTAGCCATTTCGAAATAGCCTACTGCTTCACTTGACTAAACTGTCAGGAGTCAAACTACAACTCAAACTACTCCTTGCTCTTCGAAGTGTAAATAGCCTATAGCTTGCAGTCATTACAGTTGAGCAAAAATATAGTCTGTTATTTCCCCAGGCCGTATTTTGTATATATGCCTAATAAGTGTCTAAAGTATCATTATCTTGGAAATAATAGGCTGCAGACATAGGCATAATATCAAAACCCGAATTCCAAAAATTCGTGCACCATATTCTACAAAACTGTCAGAGAAGATGAACATTATTATAATTGATGTAAATAAGGTCTGCTGTGATGTTCAAAGCTAACATTTTCTATAGAATTGTATTTGTGTACAATTTAAACAGGTATTTAAAGAAGTGTAAAGAAGTTTTTTCGCCATTTTGCGATTAATCGTGATTAACTACATAATTTTATGAGATTAATCGTATTTTTTTAAAATTGCTTGACAACCCTAAAAAAAACAACAAAAAAAACATAGTGTGTTTCTATAAACTACACAAAATAACAATAAAAAAGTTAGAGGCCAGAACCTAACCGCACAATTTCATCCAGAAGAAAGTCTATGTCCTCTCTCTGAGTGGCTGGATTCGAGAAGACACAGCGGAAGAAATTCACTTTGTCTCCCATAGGCTGGTACCCTATCATGGTTTGTCCCTCCTCCATCATCTTGGCCTTGATGTTTGGTGCCACCTGTAAAACCACAAGTTGACCACTGAACAAGCCCACAGTATTTTCCTGTTCAAAAATATCATCCTGACATACCACTCTTACCATGTGAAGCTTGCTGTTTCTCTCCAGCCCTGCTGGCAGATTCCTCACACTGCTTGGAAGGTACCAGAAGCAGACGTTACTATGCTCGGGCTGATTTTAGAACAGAAAAGTATTTTTACCATACACTCTGACACACTTGCAGTGCTTTAGCAAAGGGTAAAATGCTGCAGCTGTCGAGAGAACAAGACTTACTTTGCTTTTGAGGACCAGCTGAAAGTCAGCTCTGCCCTTCAGCTTGTCGTAAAGATATTCAGCATTATCCAAACATCTGTTGATCTGTGACTCAAAGCCTTCTGAGCCCTTCAACACACAAAACATAGATTCACTCTGCAGCATAGGAGTGACACATCTCAAGGAAGAAACCCAAAAACTACACTTATGAAGCAGGAATGCACTGGCGATTTTCTTCAAAAGTTTTTCCTCTGATAGTTAACACTGAAGTAATTTAAAATTTCAGTTTTGTTCAAAATATTACTGACAAATATCATTAGTGGAAGATTATAAGAACCACAAACCAGTTATAGAATAGCAACAAACAGAAAACATCTTTGGGCTTACATCACTGTGGTGGCTGAATGCTTATATACAGAATACTGTAATCCTTTCCTTTGTGCCTGATATATTTGCTTTTGATTTAGTTGCCACTGAAGGAAACACCATCTGTGTGACTTAAAAAGATATTACTGTTTAATAGTTTTTCATCCAGAATTCAGATCACTTACCTTTGCCTTCCACATGAGCCATAACTTGAAGACATCCACATGTCTTCCACACTGCATTGTCTTATCACCGGTGTCATAGGAAACATCATAGTGCTTGTCAGGCTGGAATAGGTATGCTGCACATAGCTGATTGCATTTTTGCAAGATGCCCTGTCAATGTGAACAAAGCAAAACACTAATTCTCTCTCTTTTTTTCTCTCTTTCTTTCTCCCTCCCTCCCTCTCTCTCTCTCTATCTGTATGTGTGTGCATGAAAAACATCTGTAAAAACACAAATATCACATTCATGTATAATCTTTGCACAATGAATCTGGAAAGAATCAGTGTCATTCAGAATGACCTTACTTCAAAATGCAAGTTATTATATATTTTTTGTTATGTAAGCTATGTAAGGGGCTCCACAATTCCATGTGTTAACTCACTTTACTTTGAATTTCAAACTTGATTTTACAGATTACGCAGACCTAAACTATATATTTTAAGATGTCTCTTTTTGGACAGTCGCTAGTATATATATAAGTAAGACATCTCATCTGGTACCGTTCCTTTGCATATTTCAGAGAAGTCAGGTTAATTTGGGGTGTGTGTGTGTGTGTGTGGGGCGTATACATGGGAATGCATTGCTTCTCTTCCTTCTACTTTCTCACTAAAATATGGTTACACAGGCACAGTCACTGAAATACACAGGTGAGGTCAATACAGAGTTTACACAATGAGGGTTATATATCAGTACCAATGCTACTAAATGTCTTTTACCTTTGTGCGCACCAAAAAAGCTGAGCACTGCAGGGGAACTCCCATCATTTTGTGAGGATTCCAGGTCACAGAGGATGCCCTGTTTCAAAATGAAATATAAAAAACAAAATTTACATCAGGAAAACAAAAACTAACAAATGTTCATGTCTGTAAGCACTTGGATATCTCTCCAACAAACCTATCAATCCCCCTCAGTTTGTCACGGTGTCTCTTGGACATCAGCAAACCACCACCCCAAGCTGCCTAAAAGACAACCAGAGACTTCTCAGACAGATATCTATTGGTCTCTCTCTATTGGTTACTACTTATTAAATGTGAGGAACATTTTCAGAAATACTCATAAACAGTCAGTACATCAACATGCATCCACAACCCATAGTGGTCACAAATGTCAGCAATGTCGTCCAAAGGGTCCAAAGCACCATAAACAGTGGTTCCTGCTGTGGCGTTGACATAAAACGGGAACAAACCCTGTGGATGGTCAAAAAGACAATAGCAAGACTGAAACAGGCAAGTCAAACAAAATTGAGAGAGAGTGAAAACCTCTGCCACACAAAATAATTACTGAGAGTGAAAGTTTAAAAAATGTTTGCCATGATGTGGTTTCTTCAATGTGCAGATTGAGTTGTACAGGGCAAAAGTCATTGTCCAGTTTTGGATAGTAGACATTGTGTTGAGCAGACTGGTGAAGACTAGAGAATTGCTGAGTTTTGCGCTGAGATGAGTTGCAAAGACCTTTACAATGTCATCAATACATTGCACATGACACATAACCAACCTTGGCTTTGGCTCTGATGATGCTGTCCTCTAATTCAGCTGGGATCATCTTCCCCCTCAGAGAGAGAGAGGAATAGAGAGTGTTTACAAAGAGGCTTAACCCACAGGTCACTGAGGATGTGTAACGCCAATATTTGCAGTCTTCATCACAGCCTTACCTCTCATCACACTTCACCAGCAGCACATTGTCAATACCGATCCCTAGGACAGCAGCAGCTTTTTGGATGGAGTAATGGCTCTGAGCAGACACAAGATCATGAGCAGAGTAATGGTGAGAAATATGGATAGCCACAGTAATTATGTCACAAATGTTTTCTATGCATATATGCAGAAACTCCGAATTTCCTGACACCCTTGTTTGATACTATGTATGAGTTAAAAAAGGAGAAAATCCAAAGACATTCTTACATGTGAGGAAGTTAATATGACCAATTCCGGGAGAACAATCATTCCCCTTTTCTTCACCTCAGGGAAAAAATGGTATCGAGCCAGAAGCACACTATTCAGATTGGACACACTGCCACCTGAAAACAGATGATTTCATCAGAATAAGATATGCAATGCAAACAGAAAGAAAACTGGTAGATTTATAAATGACTAAAACTTAAATGACTAAAAGTTTATTTGCCTAAATTCTCATTTAGAGAATTCCCATTTTAGCTTGTATGACATAGCAGAGGGATGTCTCGTAGGAAAATATTACCTCTTACTACAGTAGAAAATAAGGGTAGAAAATAATCAGTTCTATTGGCAACTATATGCCAAATGGTTAAGCATCTAAGTTAAAAATGAATATTTAACCTAAAATCATTCTGTTTCTAGGCTGACAAAAGGGAAAACAATCCACATCATCTCACCAAATTACAGAAAGGGAATAGACTAGCCCTTACTGAAGGTCCATATATCACGTTTACCTGAAAACACTGGCTGAACTAAGTTCTCTATGATAGTGGTTTCATACTATCAATGCCCTATTTTTTCCTGGTCAGACCACTGAAGGAGTCATTTAGCAGCTGGTTAGCAGTAAACTCTTGTATTCGGAGTCTCAGTACCTGGACAGAAGATCCCATCTCCCTCGTCTTCAGACCACCCAATCATGCTCCTCATCTTACTCAGAAGAACCTCTTCCATAAGGATAAACACAGGTGCCACCTCGTAGGTAAACCTGTGTGGCCACACAATGATACACATGCTGTATGTCACTATCATCACTTCCTCCACCTTCCTCTTGGGCTCTTGTGGGTGGGTGTGTGGGTGGGGCTTACATGTTAGTGTTGGCGGTTGAGGTCAACCATTCCCCTGCCAAGCCAATGATGTCAAGTCCAGAGGACAGCTGGTTGAAAAAGCGGGGATGCCCTGGGTTTGAAGATATTTTTCATGTGTGGGTCAGGGAAGAATGCATTTTCAAGTTGTTTCACACAGACAGTAAAATGTTTTCAGCACACTTCTATCTTGTGATGGGCTGTGAGTAGGGCAATTCCATGCATGTAAAGTAGACTTTTTAGTCACGTCCACATAATGGTAATAAAATCACACAATCAGTATTTTTATGATGTTAGTAATGTTACTACAGTAGAACACGAAAGCAAGTCTGTTGTTTGCGCATGTTTTGTCACAGAAACACTGAAACAACAAATAACAAACATAGCAAACAATCATCAAGAATACTTCTTTTACCAGTTTTGACTCCATATTTAAGAGTGTCTTGGCAGTCGACAAGGAGCTGCTCAAGGTTTTCAGGTTCATCTGGGAGCTCTAAGCTGAATCCATCCAAGCCATCCTTCAGTTGATGTGCATGATGAAAGTCTAACACTTTAGAGCTCCTTTGAAAAGATTTGCAGATGTAGGCAAAGAGGATGTCGACCAGTTCACGTAAAAAGGTCTTGGTTGCCTCCACACCGTTCTCTGCTGGGAGCAGATCTGAAGAAATAAGGATAAAGATAAATAAATAAATAAATATGGAGATAATGAACATGGGGACATTTTAAGGGACATCTCAGCTTTTTCTGTAACATGCTAAGATCAGACTTTCATGTCTTTCTAGTGTCCTAAGTTTTGAAATTCTGAAAAGAAAATTCCTCCTTTTAGAAATATCATGAAGCCCAGCATAGCATTTGAATTTTAAAAAGAAGGCAGGTTAGATAGTGAGTGTAGAGTAATTGAATAATTTGCTGTACAGTGGCAGGATATACGTGTCACATATAAAATGTGTGTTAAATTATCTTAGAGCCCTGCGCTTGAATTAATGCACAATGTGACATTTTTATGAGCCAGTTGGCATTAATTACAAATAACACACTCCCCTTCAGCTGCTGAGAAGTGCTTATCACATGCTGTCTAATGGACTAGGGGTGGGTGTCTTTTCATTTAGAATTAAAAACTCTTGTCTAGCATTTCAAATGAAAATGCAATATCATCTCTGGTGTGAGGTTTTAGTGCAAAGTTTCAGCTCATTTGATTTGGTTTTGAGTCCTATTCCCACCTCTGCCATAGATGCTGCTGAAGTCCATGTTGAGTACATGAGGGTCATTTGCTTGATGTGATATGCTGGCGGTCTCATTTCTGCCACTGTCCTTATCCTCCTTTCTCAAGATTTGTTCACCTGCAGCTGCATTCAACTCACATGAAGCTTTTGCCTCTGAAGCATACATATTTCAGTTTTTGCCAATCATTTTCACACTTTAATATTTTCACAAATCATGTCCACTTGAACCCTCTTCATACTCTGTGTTTCACTAACACACACGTACAGCGGTTAACCTTTACTACAGCCACTAAACCAGTTGAGCCAAAGTGAGAAATGATGCCACATAGCAGGACAACAGTGGGAGTGTACAATGAACAAACCAGATTAGTCCTACAATGAACAAAACAGTGTACAGTGAACAGAACAGTGTACAATGAATAAAAGAACTCAGCTTGATGCACTGCATGTTACATGTTAGTCTTGCACTACAGTTATTTGCAGATTGCTGTTATGTTGTTCTAAAACACCAGTTTTGAGTAAGTAGTATAATACTGTAGCGGCCATATGCCTTGTCTTCTGTGTGTGACTTTGTATGTTGTTGTCGCCTTGGTGTTCACCCAGGGTGTGAGAGTCATGTGAGCACAGGGTGTAGAATCAATTATTGGATATGATCACCTGAGCACCGGTAGGAAAGAAAGGGGTTCAGTAGTACATTTTTCATTGACCGCTTTGTTTACATACCGTAGCTCTCTCCATTTTCTGCCCCACTGGCGTTCCAGATTGCAGGGTTCTAACTGTGTTTTGACTACATTGACTTTTTGTAGCCACCACAAATACCTATAACTATATTCTCAAAAGTGCCAGTATTATTATATCTAAAAATATGAATTATTTGGAACAGAATATCTAAATGTCTGAAAAAAAAGTATCTGTACATAATCATCCTGGTGGTAAACATTGAGGAGTATTCATACATTTTGCATGAACTAATTCAATGCATTTTGTGAGAAAGCAATACAAAATGCACACTGTTTAGCTCACATAGTCTACTGTTGTTGTGATTGTTAAGTGTTTTGTCAAAGGTGAACATAGTATAGACAAACACTAAGATTATCAAATGAGACAGAGAACTATTGGACCAATGACAGATCAACAACAGCACGTGTAGCTTAATCATACATACCAGCCTGCTGAATACTGTTCATCTTGGTCAGAAGTGCAGAAGCTTGAAACTCCTAGGTGACAGAGGAGAGTTTTAAGTGAGGCAGCTCACCAATGGGCGTGGATTCTCTGTACCTTCATGTAAAAAGTCATTATGTAACCTATTCAGTAAGCCATGAAAGGATAGCTCTCTTTGATTTTTTCTTTGTCTCTGTAAAACAAGCTGTCACCAACAAGATGAAAGCCCAAAGAAACTATTTTGGATGGACCATTGTAATGAGAAGGTGAATGGCAATCTGACTACTTTTATAATATTGCCTAGTTTGTAATAGCTATGCTAAGCATATTAAAAATGATGTGAATAAATGAAAGTTCATCAACATGATGAGTGGTATGATTCATTATAAATTTAAAAAAAAAAACTGAAGTCTGAAGTCTAAGGGAATTGAAACAAGATTTTATGTCTTAGGCATTGTTTAGTTATGTTAGTTAAGTAGGCTTACAAACTCAGTTCCAAAAAAGTTGTAACTGTAAATAAGAACAAAGTACAATTATTTTCAAAATATTTAACCCTAATGTTTGATTAAAAATAGTGCAAGGACAACATGTCAAATGTTGAAATGGGGGATTTTAATTTTTAATTTTTTTAATATAAATTTGATATACTCCTATAAAAGGAGTTGAGTTTCACAGCTCTACTCCAGGAGTCCGTATTTAAGTAGTAGCTACTGGACACAAGTGAGTGATTTAAACTGTCCTGTAAGTCCTGTAACTTCATTTGCAAGTGGAAGAAGCATTGTGCTGTATCTTTTGAGCTCTCTTGGAGCAGCACGTGTTCATTAGGGCTGAATGACGCTTACTAGCAAAGCATCTACAGGAGACTAGCTTTGTATCAGTTCGTCATAACATGACTTTTGTTAACCTCAACTGTCTGTTTTCCGGCCAGTAATCTATCTTGTTCGTGGGGCTCTGCAAGCTTTCCTTACAACACAGTTGAGGTTGAGAAGCATTACATGACAAATCCTGTGATACATATCGCAATTTAAAAGTGTGAGACAGCTAAAAACTTTCAAAACAGTTTGACCAGAAAGTGAGTGGAAAAAAAGTTGTAGGCCTAGAACTACTCAGATTAATTGTCATGTAACCTATACTAAGGCAAATAATCCATGTCATTTAACTTTTGAAAGCTTTAACTTTTTGTTTCAATGTCATATTCCAATAATATGCTACATAGACCACCTTAAATTGAACATGGAAAGTCATTAGCCTAGGCCCACAAGGATTCCCTTGGGTTGTCTTTAGGTCATTGTGAGAGGCTGCTGCTGCATACTCCATTGTGATTAGCCTCATGGCTTCTGGTTTACACTGTGTCCATAAATACTATTTCCAACTTTGGTGTAGTATAACCTAATATGGTAAGTGCACAGGGAATGTGCAGCTATTCCGTTTAATGTCACTGTTGTTGTTTTTTTTCTGCGGTGGAGGGGAGGGGTGAATTTAATGCAGGTTGGGATATCTAGCAAAGTGAATCTGATCTGCAGTCAGTCAGACAGGTGAGCGTGAGCTAGCTAGCTAGGTAGGCAACGGTTTGTTCCCTCTGCTGTTCTTTGTGGTTTTTGACAGTTTGTTTTTAATATTTCTTGCTTGTGTGTTGTAGCTTGGTTGACTCCTATTACGGTTTTGGTGCTATGTAGACCTGCTTAATACACCAGAACACCTCTGGTGGGCTACTTCATTTTTAGTAGTGCTTCCCATCTCTTCAGTCCTTCTGACAGCTAATTTGATTTAAACCTGCTTGCTGCATCTCATTGAGGTTGCTTACAGCATCTGAATAGCAATACTAGCCACTTGCCCACTTCTTAAAGTGTGAATAAGCACAGTAGTTAATGTGGCTGTTTATGCATTATATTGCTAATTGCAGTGTCCTGATTTCTCTCTCTCTCTCAGGACAGGCGCAGTGTGGCCTAAGTGGGCGGCAGGCTGACACATTTTCTTGCTGTGCACACGATGGGTGTTTCTCTGGATTGAAGTGTTTCTCTCATGTGTACCAGTGTAGGCTACTGGTAATGATATGGTATGTTAGCAATATCCACCCCTTGTTTGTTCTTTCATTGTGTCATAGCTTGAATGTTATCCTCTTTTGTAAGTCGCTCTGGATAAAAGCGTCTGCTAAATGCCTAAATGTAAATGTAAATGTAATGAAAATATTTTTTAAATGTTTTTTAAATGAACAAAAGGGTACATAGGAAACCAAACCTTTGGAACAGCGTGTATAATCCTGAAGAGGTTTGGTGTGAATAAGTCAATTGGCCAAGGAACATAAAAGATTATACGAAAAAAAACAAACATTGTGCAGTGTGAGGGAACACTAAGACCCTGAAGAGTGTTGGTGGCCAAGTAGCATAATAGAGCATTTATATAATGAAAAATATTCTTCTGAACCAATGAAGAAACATATGGAAACACCAAGCTTTGTGGCGTGTGTGGGTATCATTTGGTCAACTTTTCATAATTTCATCACATTTCATCACACGTCATGCATGTGTAGGGCATCAGTGGATATGTTGCTGAGTTGGGTTGGTTTTATGTGGCTGTGTTAATTGTTGAAAGACCATAATAGCCTGATGAAAATTTGACAGTAAAAAAAGGAAAAAATCACGACATGTATAAAGCCAAGGCCAGGTCTGCCTGTTTCGCATAACACCACCAACTAAAAGTGATTCTATTCAATTCCTGTTCAAAGTTTCTGTCCTGCGCTTCTTTAGGCCTGTGGTTGTGTGGGCCATGGCCCATGGTTCTGCGTCCGTTATGGAATTTGAAGAAGTCTAAGGCTTTTTGCCACATACCTGAGATTTAGCATAGAGTGAAAATGTGCCCAGCTGCAACACCTTCAATGGCATATTTCTCAGTTTTATTGTTTGAGTAATTACTGCATCTGTTGATTTTGAATTTTGAACATCGACATCTGTACATTACCATCTGTACTTACACATCTGTGCATGCACATTTGTACATACACATCTGTACATAAACACATTTGTACACTTACTATGAGTGTGAGTGCATTGTTGGGTGTCAAAATGTTATGGGTTGCAGAACCGGAGGTCATCTCTGATAGCGCCTATATTTGTGTGACTATATTTAGCGATAAGAAGGAATATCATGTTTTTGCAGTGTGCCACAGTTCCACATGGGTGTCAGTACTGTGCATGGAAGTGAGATTAGGGGGTCATTATGGGGCATCATTAATCCCAGCACATACAGATTAGAGATGACACGACGGTGACATGACAACGACTCTCTTTTCACCACCATTTCCAAATTTTATCCTCCTGAATAAAATGAATAAATTAGTTGGTTTCTTGACAATTGTTTGTGGCCTATTGTTTCATTATTGAGGCAAGGATATTAAGAGTAGTACACACTGTACTGCATGTATGAATATCCAATGCAAGAACCACTTCCACACAGGCGAGGAAGGGGACTTTTTGTCTGACGAGACACTGATGTGTCAGTGCAGGCATATTAGGAATCATCCAGAGACAGAGCAGATTGGCAAACAAAGAGAAAGACAAGCAGAGGGCTTAGGGGGGCATCACAGCTGTGTTTGCACAGTAGCATCATTTTTTGTGTAAATGCAGCCAGACTAGACCTTCAGGTTATGAAATAACCTCTCATGAATTAAGAGAGCTTATTATGAGAGCACAGCAAGAATTGTGAAAGAATTCTTCATCACTCTATATATGGAGAAATGGGTATTCAGCTCAACATTTTTCACATATTTCTTATATGGCGATTCACTTGGACTGTCGATGAGACACATTGAAATCAGAGAATTGAAAGTAGAATGTATATCTTATTTCTAAAATAGGTCTGATTCATCTGTTACGTGTCATTTTCCCATACGGCTGTTTTCTTCCATTCTGTTCTTCTGTTGTTCCTAAGTTAAAATTAACTGGTATTCAGCAGATGCTTTTATCCAAAGTGACACAGACTCACAAAATGGGGATCATGAATCAAGTTCTGGTTGACCAATTGCCAGTCAGTGATGCTACAGCTCCTCCACTACAGCCACATCCTGTAACTACTGTATGTCATAAGGTGGAATGTGTTTTTGTGTATGGGAAACATAACAACAATAGCCAACAACGTTTACATGGACAGTTTCTTCTTATTACGATTAGATCTATTCCGATTAAAAAAAGATCTACCCTCTGTTTACACGCAGCAACATTTTAATCCGATCAGACATTACATAGTCATGTGATGTATGTGCACATTTAGTATGGTGACATTTAGTGCATAGTTTAAAATAAACTAAAAAATGAGACGTGTCAGCGGTTATGAGGCAACATCAGGAGGATGAGAGGTGAGCAAGACAAACTGCTATCAGTTATCTCAGAAAACATGTGACACTTCACTAGCCCACATGGTTTCATAGCTGTTTTGAGTGTGGACAGGAATTTGGGGATGACCACAGTGGTGGTGAAATAGTTATGAGAGACTTTATTTCCATAAAATACAGAATTGAACACAAGAAATGAGCATGTGTGAAAAACGTTTACATTACTGTTCAATTAGCATGGAATAAACCACCCCTTTCGATCTGATTAAAAATTTAATTGAGTCAGAAATTCTATTCTGATCAAGGTTTACATAGTTCATTTCCATTCCAACTGAGCTGTTTTACCGTTTCTAATCGGATTAAAAGTGTCCATGTAAACGTAGCTAATGTGTGGCGACTGAAGGCACTTAACCTTGTCAACGGTCCTTGAGTTTAAAGTTGTGTTGTGTACAACTACTGTTTTGCAACTACTTCTAACAAACTTCTGCCTTTCCCCTAATCACAACTCATTGTGAGCCATGGGGAATAATGCTAAATAGATTTAGATGGTTGGCTAGAGGCACATGTGTTTAGCCTGTGAGCTACAGATGAATAAAACACATAAATATGAGTACTCATTACTCTCATTCTGAGACAACACATCAGACCAATTATGTCCGGTTAACATTTCATATGAACAGTTGCACTGGAACAGTGTTGGCCTAGTGGAAAATCAAAAAAGAAAAAATGTTGACATGTTGAAAACTTCTCATTTGATTTCAAGGCAGTGCTTTTCAGTGCACTGCCTTAAAATCAAATGAGAAACATCATTAAAAATAAGATGCATGGTAACACTTTATACATTTCATTAATCAGCCTTTACCAAACCTGCATTAGCTATAAACAAATTATTATAACTATCACAATTTCAAAATATACAAATGTTTATGAAACAGCCTTGTTCATGTGTTTGCTAATATAATGTTTACAGTATGTTTACAAATGATTTGTGCTGTTTTTCAGGGATCCTTACAACATATCCCTTTACAAATAAATAGAGTTGTACAGCATTAGTCCATGTCAACAAATCCTTAAAATTATTTGCTCACAGCTAATGATGGTTTGTTAATATTAATGAAAGTGCTCATACCTATATTGTTAACTCACCCTTTGTGTTGTCTAGACCTTGGAAGATGGACAGCTTGTCCCCTCATGAACACAAGTATTGATTCACAATTTTCTGCTCTGTCCTAACCCAAGCAAAGCTAAAAACAAGGGGAAGGAACACAGAGCACAATCCTGGGTGAAGGACACTGCTCAGTTTGATCCGGAGCAGAGAAAGATCCTCATGTGCAGGACAAAGAAACCATCCATTATCTCTCACAACTCGTTATATGCTCGTGATGAAACTGGAAACTGGCTTTAAATCAGTTAGCAGCTACCAAAATTCACTCTTTCCCTCTGACTCTAGCCCACCAAGGGTGCCATTATTGGCTAGAGCAAGGCAGAGGAGGAGCCAGCCATGACAGCCAGGCAGCACAGGGGGACGGTAGGGATCTGTCTCGCTCTAGCCAAGAGCTGCTGCACTGGTAGGGTGTGACTGAGATCAGCAGCGTGCGCCATGCACCCCTTTCATTTCCTCTCCATCCCTCTCTCTCTCCTTTTGTTTTTCAGCTTCTATTCTGCAGGCGTTCTGTAACCCTCAATTCTATTCCACTCCTTGCTTATTGGTGTTTGTGTTGTTTCCTCTGCCTCCATCTATCAGACTCTGTATTTGTCTCATTCCCTGCAACACACTCTGATCCTCTGGAGGACTACTGCTGTGAGATGACATGCGGCTGATACCGAGACTTGATGATGCTTGATGGTGATGACGGTGCTCTGACGACAGTGTTTTCTCTCGCTGGATGGCTCTTGCTGGACTTCCTCTGCTCGCTTTTTTTCCCTTCTGAGAAAAAGTTGACCCACGAGGGTGGAATGTTGGATGACAGACGAACAGAGAAGGAGTCTCACAGAAAAATAATGACATCTTCATTGAGACAATGAATGATTCTCATGTGCCACGACTTCTCCACCACCACCACCACTACCACCACCACCATCACCATCTCAGCCATCATGCTTTTCCACACCAGCACAAAAATGTCAGTTTGAGCACAGCACTCGGGGGTTCTGACACGCAGGGCAATGACCCTGGCTCATTGGGCTGCTATGAGCAGCTGCTGGTCTCCACCGAGGTCTTCCTAGTGCTGGGCGTCCTCAGCCTGGTCGAAAACATTCTGGTGGTGGCCGCAGTGGTGAAGAACCGCAATCTGCACTCGCCCATGTACTTCTTCCTGTGTAGCTTGGCCATGGCTGATATGCTTGTCAGTGTCTCCAATGCCACAGAGACGGTCGTCATAGCGCTCCTGACAGGCGGCGGCCTACGGATGCACGGCAGCCTCGTGGAGAGCGTGGACAACCTATTCGACTCCATGATCTGCACCTCACTGCTGGCTTCCATCTGGAGCCTTCTGGCGGTGGCTGTAGACCGCTATGTCACCATCTTTTATGCCCTGCGGTACCACGCCATCATGACGCGCCGGCGTGCTGCCGTCATCGTCTCTTGCATCTGGGCCTTCTGCACGGCTGCCGGCATCCTATTCATCATCTACTCAGAGAACATGGCTGTCCTCGTGCTTCTCATTGCCATGTTCTTCGCCATGCTGGTGCTTATAGCTTCCTTGTACGTGCACATGTTCCTGCTGGCGCGTCTGCATCTCAAGCGCATCGCCGTCCTGCCCGCCACCACCCTTGACCATGCCGCCATCAGCAGACGGCCTATCTGGCAGATGGCCAACATGAAGGGCGCAATCACACTGACCATCCTGCTGGGGGTGTTTGTGGTGTGCTGGGCGCCCTTCTTCCTCCACCTGATCCTCATGATCTCCTGCCCAAGGAACCCCTACTGTGTGTGCTTCATGTCGCACTTCAACATGTACCTCATCCTCATTATGTGCAACTCTGTCATTGACCCTCTCATCTATGCCTTTCGCAGCCAGGAAATGAGGAAGACCTTCAGAGAGATCTTCTGCTGCTGGGCTGCCTGTTTTTAAGCTGATTATGAGGCCTGGGTATGCCACTATTTGGCATTGGTATTTCAAACTGAAAAAATGTCCTGTTCTATTTTGACTGCAAAAGATTCATATTCACATATAGTTATTGCTGTAGCCTGGCAAAGTAGCCATTTTTTTCAAACTATTATCAACGATAGTTGGTCTGTGGATATTTTCCACAGACCAACTGATGAGGTCCAGGAAGTTTAATTTTACAGTGTCCCATCAGTTAGCATTGGCTGGTAGTTAGCAAATTCGGTCTACATTGTACCAAATCCTGGTTCAATGGTTAAATGGCTCATTAAGGGGCTTGTCAGTCAACATAACTCTACGAAAATAATCATCGCTGGTTTCTGTTCTTTAGTCTGCAAACAAATCCACGTGGATTTGTGATAACGTACGACATTGCTGCTATTTTTCATTATCATTATTATTTAAAATCTGTGATTGTGGCGGGGAGGGGGGCTCTGTAGGTAAAAAGTTACAGCCTTGTCCAACTCCGCTCAATCAAGCTGGGTTATTGTCACCAAAGATGGTAGATGGGCAGAGCAAAAAAGTTCATGCCTTTGGGAGCAAATCCCTATGGGCGGGAGGGTTTGGAGATCATGATACTTTGTCTGAAATGTACATCCATTGCTCATCAAAAACAAGGCATCCAAATATTCTGTGAAATTTTGTTGTTTTGCCATAGACCTCAATGTTACCGAGTGTGCCTCTGCACTGCATAAAAAGGGATTAGAAAGCCCCCCTCATGCGATCGTCGCTCATCATGAAATATCATGCACTGCCTATTTACCATCTTTGTTGTCACTTTGCCCTCTCTAGGTGCATGCAACTGACTGGAGCCTAAAGGGGAGTCTATTTTAAGTAGGATTAACTAAGAGCAATCAAGAGAAAACTGGGTTTTCCAGCTATGCAACCTACAGCCAGCAGTTACATGAAGAGACACTGACACAGTGTTGTTTATGACACAGAAATGCTATCGTCATATCCACTTGATCCTTCCCTTCCTCCTGAGAGACATGACCCAGAAAATATTACAAACCTGCATGGCAGTACTAGCCCATGTGGATCAAGTGTCACAGCAACTTTGACAGACAAGCAGACTTATGTCCCTCTATGAAGTCTAGAGCCCGGATGTGTACTTAAAGCCTATTGCTGGTGCCAGATCATGCCTGTTTCTTGGCAGCTCATTGCTTTTTACAATAAGATTGTATGTATATAATGACCTGTGATCCCAAAGGCAGATATGCCACTCATTACTCTGTGACTATGATCTGTAAGAACCAGACGAGATGTTAAGAGATTAGAATATTGTGCAGATCTATGATGTTACTGAGCTTGAGGACAGACTGTTATCTGCAGCCTGCTGTTCACTCACACTAATTTAGACAAAATGAAACGTATTCACCCCTAGACAGGGTATCTCCAGTCATAAAATTAATGTGGCACATTAAACCAAAGAGCTTAAGCCTCTCGTGGGCCCATGGTTGAATAAACTTCAACCATGGGCATGTTAAACATGACAAACTATTTTATTCCTGGTACTGACAGTTGCACCGTCCATGCTGAATGTTAAATGGCTAAACAGCTAAGAAATGAAGGGAAGTAGGGCTAGCAATTTGGTAACAAAAATTGTTTGTTGGGGATCTCTGCATTAGGCCACTGTTTGGTGAGGTCTCGAACTGTGGTGAGTGCCTGGTGACTCATGGCTTGCTTGATGACAGTGATGTAGTGACAGTGCTTCAAAGTTCTGTCTTTCTACCACAGCAGGGGTGGGGGGCAGGACCAAAGACTGAAGCTTGAAGCCATCAAACAGACAAGAGCCTAGGTTGCCTGCACAGGAGCACTGGGGACAGCATCAGCCCATGATGCATAGCTCACAGAGATCACCATTGTGATCTTATTTACGTGTTATAATGCAGACAGTATTCATATTCCCTGTGCTTAACTTCAAAATAATGTCTTACTGCCAGTATCTCAAGAAGAATGTCTGCCTGGTCAGTCGAACCACTGACCAGTCTTACTGACCATCATGAATATGTAACTTATCCAGGTAGATTACAGTTGTACATAGAAATGACTTTTAGCTCTTATTTCAAAAAGGAAGCATACAAAAACATTGTGAACATTGTGATTTATTCACACAACTATGCAAACTCTAGTTTGTTATCGTTAAATCTATCGTTACACTTTTGAATGTTTCATAGTGCATGTAAGTATGCATTCACAGACGCATTTTAAAGCATATCAGAATCATATTTAAGGTCAATCTGTGGGTCTGAAAGCAAAAAAGTAAACCAGAGAACAGGGAAAAAACAACACCTGAGACAGATGAAAAATTACCCTTCCTTTCAAGTGCTTTTTGATGAGCTGCTGACTGCTGGGGACTCATAGTCTTTACAAACAGCCAGTGAGCCATACAGCCTCTCCAGTATATTCAGCAGCTGGCTCTGAATGGAGTCCACTTGCTCCGCTGGGCAATAGTCATCCAAACTGGACCTGAAATTGGAGGCATTTAAGGATGATTGGATGTGCATTTAGAATTTAGGCTGTATTATCACATAATGGAAAGCTTTCTACACGCTGGAGCACGCCGACCTTGTGTATTGACCCCCTGAAAGTGCAGTGCAGTTGATTTAAGGAGATGGAGAGAAGAAAGTAAAACTGACTTGAGGAGAGGGAGAGAATGAGACAGTGGGGTGAAATGAAAAAGGCCAATTTCCAAAGAGCACAGCTCATTTTCAAAAGAGATCCAAGTTGCTGCACTGTTCCGTTACCTAGTTAATGAAGGGCAGCCATCTGCTAGGCATTTCATTGCAGAGTGAGTGAGTGCTCCTCTGAGCCCCAAATTATAATTTACTGATACAAGGACACTGCATCACTTTATACTTTATAAAGGTACATCGGCATTACAGGACATTTTAACATGTATATTTAATAATGTGTTTACATTGTTTAAATCAAATAGTGTCTGGATACAACATTCAGTATACACGCCATTTTGCTGCCTTCACATCTCCCTCAGAGCTGCAGGCGGCAGCAAGGTGCTAGAGATAGAATCTTAACGGGAAGAGAGAATGAATGAATGGAGAATTGACTCTTATTCTCTGATGTTAGAATTTAATGTATTCAACTTTGATTTTCCCAAAATAAGCTCAAATGCAATTTTACAAGCCCAATTAGGCTGAGGACTGAAATGGTCTGTTTTGACTAAACTATGCCCTCTCTCACAGCTCTGTGGCCATGCATAACCTCACCTTATTCATTGAAGCCAAGGTACAAACCCAATTCCAAAAAAGTTGGTGAGGCTTGATAAGATGTGAATGAAAACAAAACTATTATTTTCAAAAGATGCAAGCCATCCATTTAATAGAGGGTAGTGCAAGGACAACATATCAGCTGTTAAAACCTGGGAACATTGTTGTTTTGGGGAGAATATACGCTCATTTGAAATTTGATACTTGCAACATGTCTCAAAAAATTTGGGACAGGGCCAACAAAAGGCTTTAAAAGTTGAATAATGCTGAAAACAACACAAGGAGGAGCATTTCAAAGTTAATTGTATCAATGGCCAACATGAATGTGTACATAAAAGACCATCACAGAGAGGCTGATTTTCTGATAATTAAACATGTGGAGGATTTAATTTATCATTTATTATATTGTATTGCTGCACTTACACATATAAAAGATATAATTCAGTAAAGAAATTCATTGGGTTCATGAGATCATAAAATGCCCATTGTCTATGAACACACTTGGACACTCCGAGGTGGGACACCCTGAATACTGAAACTTCATGTCTTGTTTGAGTTTTATTTGAGAAGATGTGTAAATCTGTCCTGTCGTAACACAATTGAAAATGTGTCATTCTTTTTGGAAATCATGGAGTCTTGATTTTGCCTCCAGGTTACAGAGGGGATAGATCATCCAACGATGGCAAACTGCATTCTATATAAAGTTCAGTGAGTCTCCATCATAAGGGCGACCAGATGGACGGCTTGCAGGCCAGATCTGTCACATTTTATGCATTGCAAAAAGGCAAACATGATGAAGAAAACACGTACCAGGGTTGCTGAAATCATGTCTAGGACAAAAAAGAACGCTCTTTTTATACCAAATCATCTTGGCAATGCTAATGCAATTAACTATAAAGTGTCCTTCTTTTGTTATGTTTTTAGTTTTATTCAACCTTTCCTGCCTTTTGTTGACACTGTCCCAACTTTTTTGGCCTCAAATTCGAAATTACCGTTAAGTATCCCATATAACAATTAAAAATTCCGGTTTCAACAATGGACATGTTGTCCTTGGACTATTCTTAAAGAAATATGTTGCTTGTTGGAAAATAAATAGAAAACTTCTTTTGGAATTTTCTTTGTAAAACAAGGTTTTCCACTCCATGTTCCCTTTAAATCAACAACCCGTATATCACTATGGATTAGTTTGTGACATTGCACCTGGACATGGTGACAAAAGTAGGCTTGGGCAGGGCCTTGAGGAAGAGCTCCACAGCGAGCAGCAACTGCTGGATCTCCTCGTCACTGCTGACATGATGGGGAAGCTCAGAGAAATCACAAGTGAGCCCAGCCTGGTGAACCTGTGGGAGGGTCCAACAGCATCACAAAGGTACCACTCACAGGGGAAAGGTGTATGGAGGTAGATGGCTAAGGAATCACCAAACAGTCAACAATGAGAATTACCATTTCATAGTCGGGGGACTCCATCCGGCTCTTCAGACTATTCACAAGTTGTACTAACGGTCCCATTCTAAAATCAGAAGGAACAAAGCCATGCTGCTTTAGGAGTAACCTTGACAATGAGAGAGTGTCAGCTGAAACAGCAGCTGATCCTGAGACAGTCATGACCATGCACTGGCACAAATAAAAGGAAGAACAGAAACTACATAAAATTCTAACAGAGAAGATTTGTTTTTTTTTATACTTGAAAAAAGACCGACTACTTATTCATCCCAAAGGAAAGTAGGGTGTGTACGTCTAGCCCTGCACTACCAGCACCTACTATCAGTTACACCGCAAAAGCAAGCAAAAAAAAAAAAAAAAACATTTCCTGAGTGGCTGACAAAAACTTATCATTAGGGAACACACATGAGCCATTGCCCTTTTCCTGCGTGTTTGTCTGCCTTCTCTGTCTTTTGTCGCCCCGAGCTGTCTTGGGTCTTGATTCAAATCCAAAATTTCTTCCTGTTTGTTTTAACTAAAATTATCCTACTGTTTGATGTTTCACATCCTCAAATCTTGACACATGTGTAGGTATTATCTTCTTCTGTGATCTAGTTCAGACACCGGAGAGCTCCCACGTACATTTTTTTCATTACGTTGATGTTTTGAGCCCTTTCAACTATTCCAGTAGGCTTTTCCGTAAGGCTCAAAACGTGACAAAACAAACATTTTGGGGCTCTCTCTGGTGTGCAGACCATTATTTTTTTGGATTTTTACATTGGGATGTTGGTTATTTCACATATCCTAATATATATAATACAAAAAAAGTGTCATTGGGGAAGTTTCACTGAGATATATGATCCTTAATGCATTGCCTATGAAGGCATATGAAGTTATGGTAATTTTGAGGTTTAGAACTCAAAATTTAGATTGCTAAATAACATTATTCAGAATCAGCACCCAATAATTATGTGGAGTAGGCCATTTACAGACTTTACCTCAAATTTGCCCCCAGTTCCTTTTCATAGAATTGGTCGTAGTCTATATGAGTTTATTTACTCTGGACTACAGCTTTAAGATTTCTGGCTGACTGGTTTGAAATTTAAGTACACAACCAGATATGACCCTGCTACTCAAGTAATGCCGCCATGTAGACAGTTCCTTCGACTTGCGCATTGGAGGGTGAGCAAGGCCATGTTTACCCAGGGTTGGCAGCCCAGCGCTCCACTGTTTCCTGGCTGTCATCCTCAAGCAGGTCAGCAAAGGCAGCCTCCAGGTCTTCTAACTGATGAGTGCGCCTGTCCACGCAATTACACAGCTCCTCCTGTGAGGAGGGTGGAGACACACACACACACACACAGCTGAAACAGGCCTTACATACAATTCAACATGATTCAGGCTATGTGAGTGAAGTGGTTATCATCATTCACTATGTATAAAAAAATCAATTACGTAAGGGATAATGTATGGTCATATAGGAATAGGAATAGAAATATATGGTCATATAGGAAAATAATTTCCGACAGGTTCGGTGTCAAGGTCCTATGCGTCCTGTCTGGAAATATTTTCCTATAATGACCGAAAGACAATACATTATCCCATTTATTATATGGCGACTTGCCAAAACAACGACAGAAAACTTCACACAGATTGAAACGCAACTTGAACTTTAAAGATTCTTTAGAATGCAGCTGACCTCTTTTCACTTTCAGCAAAGTTCTATTGTGATAACTGAATGATCTCTACTCACTGAATGATATGCAGATGTGAATCTGAAGCAAAAAATGTTGCCATTGGCAACGTGGCACTACTACTTCTGCAGTGGTGATACAAAAATCACTGACCTCCGACCGTTGAGAAGGCCCATTCAAAGTGAATGGAACCTCCCGCAGCATTCTGAAGAGCTGTAAAATAAGGGATAATGAACGACACAGCGTGCGTATATCGGTGAATAATGCACGGTCGAGGTGGTAACATTACATTGATAAGTGCCTTTATACCTCAATAAGTGCAATATTCACAGATATACACACGCTATGGAGTTCATTATCACGCTTACACCACCATAGCCACATCTGCACTATATAGTTTTGCTAACAATTTACATATTTTGATAGCTAACACAGGCTTGTTTACAGAACTACTTTCTGCCACACAGCGACTCATTCAAAACTTACTGGAATAAACTGCCGTTACTAGTTCTAAATGAATGGTTGCTATGATCCAAAGTTAAGATCAAATGTCCAAAGATTCTATTCCGTTTTGGCTTTTGTAAAATTACCATATCCCATACCCAGTGTAACAGACTTAAAATCCATCTAGGTCACAAGTTAAAATGTAGCGGTTCTATGAACGTGGGTCAGGCTGCTAACCCTGTGTTAACATGACAGTTCATTTAAATTAAAGTAGGGCGAATTGATATGCAAGTGTAATATGGCCAGAAAAGTGTAACTTCTTTATCGGTGTAAGGTTATCTGAAAATGCACAATCTAAATAGCATCACAATAGAAAATTTGATAAAGCAGTTGTATAAGTTGCATAAACCACCTTGCAAGTGTGGCAAAGGAAAATAATGTGTATTTCCTGAATGTGCAATTCATTGGCATGATATTACAAAAAATATCTGAAACACCCCTGACCCCTTTTACTGACCTCTTTAAGCTTTCCCTCCAGTGATAAAGCGATCATTAAGATCAGATAAGACTAAAGACATGAATGTTTCACACAATGTCCTTACAGTGGAACACATTTTACCTCATTCAGATCCTCACCAAGTTTTCTGAATCCATACAGCTCCTGCAGAAGCACATACTCTTTCTGTGAGGGATAAGCAACAAATATACCAAATTAAGAGTCCATATCACATTATTTCGGTGGGGATGTTACATAAAATGTACAGATTTATGCCTTCTCTTTTCTGTCAATACACAATTAAACGTATCTGCCTAAGGGTGTTGGCCTGAGGATGAAAGACCTCCCTGGTGGACTAGACTTGTTCACTTCTCTTCATTTTGCATCTGGACACTCTTAATAAGCATATGTTTAGTTTGTTGTGGGTGGGCCCTATGTTTGAACTTTAAACCTATTGGGTCTGCCTTCAATTTCTGTTCACTGATTGGTTGCAAGAAATCTAGTTGAGAAAATAGAAGCAGGCATAGTACCGTAGCAAAATACAATATTGAGTGGAGGTACTACAGCAGCACTAGCCTGGCTACTGAAAGACAGTGAAGGGCTATACAAACAGGTGCTTGGTCTGGATAAGCAACAATGAACACTCTATTCTATACCCAGAAAACCTTTAGCAACAAATATACTGAAGAGAGTCTGCTCTGACCTACAGATAAGTATGGTGAATGGTCTGGGATGTTTTTATTCCAAATGCCCTGTGCACTTCATTAGGCTGAAAAGTATCACAGACTGCACAAAAATACCTGCCAACTGTATCAAAGTATGGATGGATGTCTACAGCAGGTCAATGAATATGAAGTTCAGATGGGAAGCTCTCTGACTGAATAAATAAGCTTTTTATTAATGAAAATACTAGGTAGTTTGCTTGGTTGTGACTAGACCTAGACCTGCTCAAGATTCCACAGCAAACGCTGCATAATTGCGAGCTGTATAATTGAAACTGCATAAGAAATACAAAATAAAACCTTAAGTTGCCACAAGACAACATAAGGAGACAAACAGAAAATAAAATACAACCCCTCCGCCCCTACCACCCCCACCCCATGAGCAGATCTTGACAGGTGGAGCTGGGGAGAAGGAGGGAGCAATACAATGCCAACATGGCAGAGTCATGGCCTACTCCTTAACAAGGAACAAGGAACAACTACTACTACTATGTTAATTTTCAATTTCAGTATAAACTGACTATTCATACAGGATTGCAACTCCAAATGTTTACCTGAGTGTAAATCTCTTTGAAAGGATTCTTGCATGAGAAAAAGTCTAGGTCAATGTCGAGGATATATGACTCAGATGGCCCAATCACTGACAAGAGACTTTTCACCACTTTGTCTGTTGAGCCATCAGTGGTTTCACAGCTGGGCTCAGCCGTCTCAGCCTTGTTTTCAGGGACAATGCTGTCCCCCTGTGGATCTGATGAGGAGTTGCACAAGTCCTTGCTCTCCTTGCAGCCCTGATCCATTTTTAATTGTTTGGCAAAAGTTCTTCCTGTGCCATCTTCATGGCTACAAGTGGGGTCTGTAACAGGGTCCACCCTAATGACATTCAGATGCAGAGGCTTGGGGTTTTCCAGTTGACTGTGGGGGACGTACAGGGCATCACTCAGAAAATAGTCATCTGTGCTGGTGACTCTGCCATGTGCACAGGAGAATGTGATTTAGTGCCAGACCAGAGCCTGAAAACAAGACTGCAAAATGGGATTCAACTCCTAAAATATCAGGCTATGTATTAAGCATAATAAAAACATCTACAGCATAAAAGGCATTCAGCTAATTCAATCCAACCATCATCTACGCTCCATTCAATTGGAGTATACGCTGGTCTGGTATATAACCATGACCATGGTGTTGAGATAGTTCAGAGGTACCTAATTGTAGTTGTGGATGAGTCTCTTCCAACAAACATAGAATGCTCTCCTTCTTTGATCTGCTGGGCCCAATATGGGTGTAGCCAGGCAACATGAGATATGTGTCCAGCATACACCATTGGCATGATCCAGTTCTCAATGCTCAGCTCACTGTATAAGAAAATATTTAGTGTGATGGTGATGGCAGTGTCTGATGAGAATTGCCTATTGTATCTCAGCATTTCAAAGGTACAATCAAGCATCAGTTATGTGGACATAGCCTACACATTTAAAGTATACTGTGCTACTGCTCTACAAAGCCAAGGTGCAGTAACTACGAAAACAGTGTGAAACTGAGAAAAATGCCTTCAAAGTTTACACAGTGCCTTGCGAAATGTGTTGTAGGTAGATGACTGGTTTGTCATTCATGCAATGTCTACTTAGAAGGGGTTAATTTTTTTGGCATATTGACTTGTATTTGGCATATTGCATATTGTGTTCATGCAGTGTTCAGATGTCTCACCTCAACAAAGTTTCTTTGTCAAACACTGTATCCGCTGGCATGTTCACGGCGATTAAAAGGTCTGGGTGCGAATCCAGGTGAACCATTTTTACATCAGTCATTGGAAGGTGCCTTGAGCCAATAGCACGGTATATATGACGTACTACCTGTTATGCACATTGTAACATTGTAACTCAACAACAAAGCAATGTATGTTGTCAGAATGTAAACCGGTAACATTATACATGCATGCAGTGGGGCTAGGCAGCCAGTTAACGTAAGTGGATGCAATCTGCTCGATGTAGGTCTAATATTAACGTTAGTTGTCAATCGATACTACTTGTCACAGCTCTTATTTCCTCCCTTCCAGTCGTTGTTTTATGGTGACGTTAACTTGTAACGGCTGGGATTTATATTAGTGTACTCACATCGTTGTGATCTTCCACGATCCAGACAGGCAAGTCTGAATAAACGCGTTTTGGTGCACGCTTAATGTTGTTCATGTTCAACACGAAAGACGACAGAAAACTATTTGACCCTACATTATTTTGTTGGCGCAAATACAGTGGGCAGGCTGCTCTGACCAGAGCCTGTGCTAGTCTCCATGTATGGAACTGCCAGCGTTCATTTTCAGTTTGAGCGTGTGCATTGTGTTCAGCACTTATTTTGGCTCGTGTGGAAACAAGTGATGTTACCAGATTCATGCCCTGGGACATCGTTATTACGTTGCCAGAAAATGAGATACTAGGCGGCCTGTGCCAGACGCTCCGACCTCCATGCAGCAAAATGTGTTCCGTGACCAAATCACGACCTGGTGGAGGGTGCGTCCAGAAGGCAGAAGTTACATAGCCATGAAATTTTTGTTTTGTGCAACACTGAAATGTATCCTATCCAGGCTACATTGCATGATGTAACGTATTTCCTAAGGATTGAGGTCGATATGCCCAGCAGGTGCACTAGGCCTGCTCAACTAAGTTTGGCTTGTGTGCTATGTAATATAATTAGGCGTACCAGTGTTATCTGAGTCATGTGTCATAGAACTCACAATAGCCTAAATGACATTGCTAATGCATTATAAAAAAATGTCATCATAGCAAGTGTTACCACACCTTAATTATTATTATATTATATATAAAAGATGGGAAGCACTGTTGCGCCACTACACACCACATGGTACATGTGGTACATATATATATATATATATATATATATATATATATATATATATATATATATATGATATTATCCTTGATGTATTGATTTGAAGCGATGATTTAGTGACCTGGATGGTTTTGCAATTAGCACTATACAAATTTGACCTCGGTATGACAATTAAAGTAGAACATTGTGACCATTAGTAGAGCATTCCATTTGCTCAGTGCTGTTGTGTCTTTTCATGTTTAATGCCATCTGCTTTTGACCTCCTTAGACTGTTTTCTCTCTGCTGTAGCCTCTGGTGATCCCATCCTCACTACTGTTGGAGAGTGTATTGACAACAGTAGCAGAGTTCGTGTCAGTGCCTGCTTGCTATAGAGACACTTACTCTCTCTATCTCTCTCGCTTGCTTTCTTTCACAGCGTCACACAGATCTTTCACCAAAAATATCTCTCTCTCTTTCTCTCTCTCTCTCTCTAGGAGAATTCTTGTGTTGAATTATTCTTATGGTGTATTCCGACCACTCACTGTGGTGTGCTCTCATTAAAAAAAAAAAAAAAAAAAAATTCTACGCATGGAAGACAGGTGAGAAAAGAGAAATAGAGGAGAAAACTTTTTTTAACACCCACTGGTTCACAGGCAGCTCTCAGATCTGATCAGAGAGCGACAGTGGCATGAGCTACTCTTCAGGACAGACTACGGATTTCGGTCCTCCTCAGATGGTATATTGGTTCTGACTCGCAGACAGGGACCTGCTAAATAAATGATGGAAGACTGATGGCTTTCCATACTCATTCTCTCCCCTCCCCCACTGTCTCTAACCCTAGGGCTCAACCCTCATTTCTCTTTCTCTCTCTCTTTCTCTCTCTCTCTGTCCTTTTTATGCAACCTGCTCCCCCTCACTCTTCCTGCCTTCCTTTCTGCACGTCACGTCGTTTTATGTGCTCTTCAACGCCAATGCTTAAACATGTATTAAACCTGTGTTAACATAAGAATTTATTATGACAATATTCATTCAATATTCATATTCAATATTCATTCAACATAAGAATTTATTATGACAATATCCATATGTGTAATATGAATATGAGGACAAAAAGGCAGGCTTTATAAGATTACTTTTTTTGAAATATGAAGGCAGGCTTTATAAGAATTTATACATTTCCCTCAACATTTCTCCATAAATTAACTTAAATTATTCCCTTCATGGTGTTTGTATCAACCTTCAGAAATGAATTTTTCTTATAGCATCATCAGTTTAAGATAATGTTTTACATACCTCGACTGTTAAACCTACGATAGAACAGCTACTGATTTAACATTTTCCCTCTCTGAAAATGTTGATTTAACAGTCGTGTGTGTGTCATGCTCCCACAACCCTCTCCCCCTCATGAAACCCTCAAGCTCTTTCTCTGAGCTCCCTCCCCCTCCCCTCACTCCTGTGCTGCTTGAACACCCTTGTCACATTCACTAGCGGTGGGGACACAAGGCCCCTGGGGCATTGTGATTGGGCACAGCATCAAAGAGCACAGTCCAGTGCAGGTGGGTGGGTGGCTGGGTAAGTGGGCGGCTTGGCTTGTTTGACTTGGGGGGGTTTGAGACCATGGTGAGACAGAAAGTGTGTGTGTGTGTGTGTGAGAGAGAGAAAATGAGAGAGTGTGAGAGAGTGAGAGAGAGAGAGAGAGAGCATTCCCTGTCCCTCAGTGACTGAAACATTCCACAGAGTGTGAAGAAAACAGGAGGAATGACAACCAGAGGCAGATCTGTTGTCAACCATGTACCTTTGACTTCTTTTCTCCAGTGAGCATTAATGTGCTGCCTGCTCTAGTTTTTACTTCAAGTCATACTGCATTCTTGTAGCTGCAAACTAATGTGATGTGTATGAACACATTGCAGACAATGAGATTTGATATTACCTTACAGCTTGCATTTCTTACTTTGAGATGAGTAAAACCATCATTCCCAGGCATAAGCAAGATTTGTCTATTTTTGTCAGATTTGATGCGGAAAGGTGTCTTCTATTAGCATAAAACCCATAACATACTATACACAATGATACTATGTATCAGAATGTGTATATGTATGTCTTTAGGTATGTCCAGTATGAGTGTGTGTTCATGATTAATTGTTAATGCATCAAGTTCTCAACCTCAAAGTTTCTGATTTACATGCTAAAATGAAAGATTTGTTTTGCTAAGAGGACCATGCATATTCATCAGGCAGTGGTGACACATCAGCATGCAAGTGCACACAAGGCCATGCTGTTTATAGTGTTCCATATCTTAGAGCTGTTTACTCCCAATCTTCACAACCTGTTGAGGCATTACCCTGTGCTCACCATATACCAGCTTTCCTCCTTGGAACTAAAAAGAGAATGCATCAGTGAAACAGTAGCTTTGCTACAAGCTAAGGACCAAAACGGGTTTTGAATAGTTTAAAGTAACAAATATAGGACTGTTTTAAACGTTTTAAAACTGTTTTATCTGTCTAGCCGTCTGTCTGAAATCACCAATCAAGGCATAGCTTACATGGCACAGATGACAACAATGACAGGGCAATATCAGCCAACATCAAATGAGTTTGAAATGATTATTTTACAAAAATGTGAAGAAAAACTTGGAAGAGTATCGCTTAGAGAAGCTAAGAGAGGCTCTCTCAGTCACACGTCTCTCTTGGCCATGTTGTTTTACATTTCCACTCCTTATGAAAGGCTATTTTGTTTTCCATATCTCTGCTTTTCTATTGCATGTCCAAAAGGTGTCAACACTGCATAATGTTATACTGTTCAGTACAAAGCATATTTACCGCCTGCAGGGAAAAAAAGGCTCACAGCTGACTGAGAAACAGTAGGACTTGAATATGGAATGATTTTGAATGCAGCATTTCCCATGGATTGATTCTGAGGGCATGAACTGAGGAATTGTCCTCCAAACTGAGAACAAGAACCACTATTTTTTCATTGTCTGTACGCCCACAGACATGTAGAAAATTCAATACGATAGATAGATAGATAGATAGATAGATAGATAGATAGATAGATAGATAGATAGATAGATAGATAGATAGGTAATTTGTTTTGAATGTGGTAGTGGTACTGTACCAGGGAAAGTGCAAAGCGGCAGTGCAAGATGCAGTGTAAAAATCGACTACAGAATAGAAATAGCTCACACAACGGATGAGATGAGATATCATTACAAATACTAATTCCAATCCTTAGTATATAAAAAGTTAAAAGATGAGAAACTGTAGTTTAACATTAAAATAATGCAATGTTAAGGCAACACAGCCCAGGGTGAGAGTCCATGTTGAGGTAAATAGGCCTAGCTAGTAAAAAAAAAAAAAAAAAAATATATATATATAGATAGATAGCCACTGAAAACACTTGACCAAAAGTTCATTTTACCTTTGCATGAAACATTTGTAATCTAGCCTGTTTCTATTTATAGTGAAATGTGCATGTTTGTCAAGAAGCCTGCAGGGGGCACTGTTTAATATGCTAAAACTTAACCTGGCTCTCCCACAGAGCCAGCGCATCAGTAGGACAGAATTACTGTAGGGACAATGCATACCATCCTGGTTCAATTTAGATCGTTGCAATATTTCCTTCTTCCTCAGACAGGTCCTGTTCAATTGTCCAGACTTATGCCTTATTCAGCTTGACCTCATCAATCAGGTCAGACCATATGGGACTCTGTGTTTCATCAGAGACCTCTCAATATGTTTTGCCACGACATCCCTCTGTAGCAGACTCTCTCTGCTGTGTACGCCACACAATCTCATCTTGCTGTAATTCCAAGAACAGGATTGAATGAGTCGTTGAAGGCAGGGGTAAAAACATCTGTTTGTGCAGCAGAACTTGATCTCCGATAGCACTTTCATCAGTTGGGTGTTTGTATCAGACAACACAGTAAGCGATATGCGGCAATTGTTTTGATGGTGCTCTTTCTGTGATGACTTTTAAAGTAATCTGCTGTTTTGTACTTCCTTCTCATTTGTTTGGCTTAATCTGTTTATGTGGTAAAGACCTCTTAACTTTCAAAATATCTACTCGGAAAAAGTCAGCATTTTGGCATGGCATGTATGCCAAGGTAGCAAGTATGTTTTCATTTAGTGGGTGAAAATAGACAAAGAAGACTTATAATCCTCTTCTTATTCAACCGTATTTGCTGTCAGAAGAAGGGCACACTTCTGGTGGTCCAGTGAAATGAAATCGCTATGAGGCCCTCTTATGCCAAACCATGAGGAAATGATCCTGCACCCTGCTTGCTTCTGTGTGCTTTCATGACAGCTAAACCATTTTACCTCAGCTCCATGCTTGGCCTTGGAAAGCAAGAAGGCTGAATGGGAAGTGCGGAGCCGCTAAGATGCGCACTTAATCTACTTCTCCGGTTGCAGACATCAGGCTTCCAATCCTTTACAGGGGAGCTGCGTGTGTTCCCTTGATAGTGAAGCGGCTCAATGGGACACCCCGTATGCATGAACACAGGAGAGATGGACCGTCAAGATACCTGTCCCCTAGTGACACCACTGCCCTGTCCTCTTTTCTGAATACCTGTGAACTGCTGGCCTCTGGATCTCAGGCCCTCACTGATTCCAATAGGCTGCAGTGATTTATTTATTTTCCCAGGCAACATTACATCCAGCTGGGAACTTAAATCAGGAGAGTGAATTTCCGACAAACAACCGAGATGGCATAATAGAGGCTCATCCCCTGGCGCCTTCAATGAGCAGCACACATGCTTAGCAGGCCACCATTTTTTAAGGGTGGCAGGGCGGTGTGACCTGTAAACCGTCTGCACGCCTGACGAGCCTGTTGTTATCTGGTGTGATAAGGAACCCCCCACGCTCCATCCCATCTCGCTGCAGGAGGACATCTATCAGGCTGATTCAGTGAGGGCTGACAGCAGCAGCAGAAGACTAAACAGCATGACAGTGTCAACATGGCGCCTCCGCTTGCAGCATTAATGCTGTATTGAAATAATACAGGAAATGCGATAAGAGGCACATGCTCGGCATCTCGCAGTTCCACTTGTGCAAAGCAACAGCGCGGTGACTACAGACAGCACTGGTTATTCAGAGCCCAGCGAGAGGCGCAATCCTGCTCTAGAATGTGAAGGACCTCCATTCAGACGCCCCACGGTCCACATGCCCCTAAGACAATCAAAGCTTTCAAAATGGAGTGTTCTCTTTACAAGACTGGAAAAAAAGAAATATATTGTACTTATTTCTACTCCCTTAAGTGGAAATTCTCTGGTTAAATCAGCATTCAAAGCATGTGCTGGCTTATACTACGACTTAAGGAATGACAACTGCACTTCAGATCTATATCCTATATCCGTATCTAATTTTTCAAGCATGCCTAAAAAAACTACTGGTTGATTTTCTTTAGGTCAGTTGTTTGCTTCTCAGAGTCATAATTGTATCTCAAATAGGGTAACCAGATGCCCCCGATTTTCTGAAGATGTTCCACATTTTTTGTGGTCTGTCCCTGGTAAATTACAAGAAAACCCACTTTGTCCCTGATTTTTGAAGCTAAAACATTATTTATGATATATGATATCATAACGATATTGATATGAATGTCCTTGGCTCCCAAATTAATGTCCCCGATTTTCATCTCAAAGGTTTAGTCCCCTTAATCTCAAAAGGATATAGAAGACTAATGGATGCCAAGCAGAGTTGTAGCAGAATAATATGCACTTGCATGTTTGGGGTTTTGTGATCTGACCTGCTTTGGCGAGGCAGTATGCCCTAATGTAAAGCCAAGCCATAGACACAGATATTCATATTTAACAAACATAGCTGACTAGTGATTTTGAACCAACCCTCCATGACCACTCCATTTGGACAAATAACCCCATAGATGACCCATAGATATTGGAAACCAGCCAATCCACAATTTTATCTGGACACCTTACCTGCATCCACCTGACCTGCTGGTCATGAGTTGGTCTGCACATCACATCACCCACGTATTTGCTCCCAGTTAGAACACCAGCAAAGGGCTTGTCTCACAACACAAGATTTGGTTATCAAATGCCCTAATTCAAATTCCCTTGTAAAAGGTATTATTGCATGTAGGCTAATGATCGTCTTGGTCATCTATAGCTCTTCTGCTATATACATATACTATATATATATATATATATATATATATACATTCTTCTGGTGTTTTATGTCTTTAGTTCTCTGCATGTGAAGGACACCTCTGTGGCTGTCACTCATGTGCAGGCTAAATGAGTCTGGCTTGAGTCAAAATCTTAACTAGCTTGAGGCAAAGTCTTAACTGACTTGAGGCAAGACATATGGGAAAAATTGTTACATCTGCTCAGGTGCATGCAATACACAATAGATCATGAAACTGACATTGTTGGTTATCACACTGGTTTCCTATCATTTCGTTTTTTGTTATTAAGAGAATGTACTTAAGCGCCTGAGTCAACCAACATATCAGTCTCAAATGGGTAATAAATGGGTAAAGACACTAATAGCTGACGTAGACAGAAATGACATTTTTCCATGGTTGCAATGATGGTTGAGGGAGATGCTGAGATCACATTGAGGGAAAGAGTGTTACTGCCGATTGCATAACCATGAATAATTTTAATCTCCTCTGGTATGCTATGGCAACCTTGAACTGACAGGAGGCTCTAGGTGTAGAAAGATTCATATTTGTATTCAGGAGAAAGTAACAAAATAAATAAATAAATGCACTGAGAGAGAATTAGGATTTCCTGGTACGTTTTTTATTAATTACCATAGTTAGTATTTAAAGAAGAGATCATCTCAGGTCAGATTGCTTCATTAAACCAGACATGATTACCATTTCCCTCACTGCTGCAGAAACATGTCAAGTATTTTATAATTATTCAATCAATGTCACCCTGCACAGAATATAAGGAAACATACAACATGAAATTAGCAGAGGCTGTCAGTGAAACAATACACAAAGATACACAAACATAAGTACTGGTTGGTAAATGGACTGCATTTATATAGTGCTTTTCTACTCCTACGAGTACTCAAAGTGCTTTACAGAGTATGTCTCACATTCACACATTAACACACAAACATTCACACACCGGTGGTGGAGGCTGCCATGCAAGGTGCCAACCTGCCACCGGGAGGAATGTGGGGTTCAGTATCTTGCTTAAGGACACTTCGATAGGGTCAGCCAGAGTGGGGCTCGAACCTGCAACCCTTCCCACCTGCACCACCACCGCATAGGTTTGGGTTACCTATGATTACCTATGATGCATCTAGTGGCTGCTGGTTAATTAATGCCAGGATTTTTGTTTTTGCCATGACTGAAATGTATTCTTTGACTCCCTAGCTTGCAATGTCATGACATGATCAGAAATACTGGTTAGCACCAGAAATCAAACAAGTTTCTCACCTCAGATCTATGTGGCATGACTCAACTTTTGGTGCAGACAGGAAAGCGAACAGGTCTCTATGGTTACTGGGGTTGCTGCAAGTCGTCAGTTTCTCTTCTTAGTGTCAATATGTTATAATTACTTACATTGTCATATCTGGAGTTTTTTTTTGCAGGTGTGGGTGATTTAACCACACTTTGTCATATGTTTTTGCTGCTTTTTGATCCGTACTACACTGCTGTGAATGGTCTTACAGAAAAAGACAAAAAGAATCAAAGAATGAAAGCATGGAAACCAACAAATCCGCAAACTGTCTCATCTTTTTTGTGCAGTCTTACAGGAGTACATCACAGCATGGGTGGCTCAAAGAGTCCTACACAAATGCATGAAACTATTCATCAGGCTGTCATAGCTTGGTAGATCTGTGTGTGTGTGTGTGTGTGTGTGTGTCATGAGCAGGAGGGGGGTTCTTATGATTTCCGTCTCTGAATACGCTCCCATGTGGACTCCCATGCAAACTCCAGTGCTGCACCCCTGTCAGACCTTTGTTCCCCTTGTGACGTGCTTTCCGTGCAATCTCTGAAAACAACACCACCACCCCATGATAAGCCTCTCATTTTCATTTCTATCAAACATGGGAAGAAGGGAAAGAGTCAATTCAGCCTCTGTTTTATGTCCCTAATTTCCATGATCTGTGGATTATGGTCGACTACCAGCCATTGGGGAGCAGATGGTGCCGTTTTTATGTGCCATTCTAAGCTTCTTCCTATTAAAGAGACCAGAAAAGGGATTATCTTTGAGTTGCTGAATATTATACTTTTTTTTCCTCATAGAGAAGCTCTCATGCTGTGAGTTTCATTTATCTGTTTTGCTGTGGAAGATGGGAAAGCTACCTTTTCTGCTTCCTTTGTGCTCTGTTATGACAGTATAAAGCAACAAAGCATTTCTTCTGTTCTGATCATCGAGCTCAAAGATGGGTGCCTGTAGAGGGAAGAAGCATAATGCAAGTTCAGGGTAAAGGGCTCTGCAGATGAGTGCAAACAAGTGACTAGTATCAGTGGTATCCACTGTTATACGCCAAAGTCATCCCATTGGAATTGTGGTTCATCATGCTTCCACAATGCATTTTATTTCTACTTTGGGTAGAGGTGTATCAGCAGTGCACAGTGTCCAAAATAACCCTAAATCACTTCAAGTTATCATAGTGAGAGTAACTGGGCAAAATCGAGAGTAATCCTCCATTATGAACTGAGCACAACCATTTCTTTTTTTCGGAGAGTGAGTGCATTATAGTCAGTTTTTTGCCCTAGTCCGAGCTCACACACTCACAATAATGGCAGTGCATATGGCGGTGATATTTGAGGCATTGTTCTGCCATGCCTTGGGTAAGATTACAGAGGCCGTGCCCTCTGTAACAGCTGTTTAGCCTTTGCACTGAGTGCTGACGGCCACTGGCAATGGCAGCGGTGCTGCTCTCATGCTGCATGTGGAATAGAGATGCATCGGAACTCCAACCTCGGCTCTGCATCCTGCCCCAGCTCATCCGGCGAGCATTCAAGGGCATGATGGGGCCCTCGGCGCCCCCAGGAGAGACCCTATTGTGAGGCAGACGTGAGGCGGTAGCCTTTCAGACTCATCCCGTTCTCCCCTTTATTTATTTATTTATTTATTTATTGACAAATGGTGCGCCCTGGTGCTTAAATTCATGCCTGTAGCTGTCAGTCATGTGATGAATCAGTTTTAGTACTGTGGCATCTTTGGCTGCCATGCTTCTTAAGCTGAGACAACCCAACACATATGCAACAACAATTTGCCCACACTAAACCCTGCACTGATATGGTGGATGTTCTCCAAAACTCAAAGCGCATCCTGAGAGCATCTTCAAATGTTCATAAAGACCCTTCATTCTTTCCACACCTTCTTGTCTTGTTTCTTTCTTTCTTTCTTTCTTTTTACAGCTTCCCCTCCACTGATGCACGATGCAGTTGAGCGTTTTTTGCGTGAGACGATGATAGATGTAAGAGAGATGAAAAACGGGGGAGCGTGTAGACGAGTGTCAGTCTGTCTGTTCGGAGACGGGGAGTGATGGAGGTGTAGTTGGGGGAAGGGAGCTTTGCTTTGACAGGCCATGATGGATGACATGGAGGTGCTGGACATGGGCTGTGGCACAGATAGAGAGGGTGAGGTGTGCCCCGACAGCAGGTTCAATCCCTGGGTGATAGGAGAACCTTAAAAGGCCAGTGGTTTGACTGTTTGTTTGTGTCGCGCTAGATTGGCTCCCTCTGCAAACATGGGGCTGGTTTCCATAATTCCATCTCACAGGACCCCGGCTCTCTTGCAGTATTCAAATAAAAGAGGTCTGCACTAACACACAAAAAAAGACTGGGCTGTGGCACATGTTTAGAGTTTGTCCTATTCTCTTTCGTGTTTTTCTATCTCCCCCAGTTGGTCCGAGGTGCGACCAAGGAGATGGTAATTCACTATTATGTGACTTCCATGTAATGGCAGGCATTACCCATGAGCTCTGCATTTGTGTGCGTGTGTGAGTGTGTGTGTGTGTGTGTGTGTGTGTGTGTGTGTGTGTGAGTGTGTGTGTGTGTGTGCGTGTCTTTGTGTGTCTGTAGGTGCCATTGGGTGAGTGCGTCTATGGTTGTATTCACATTTCTGACATTACATCTCTGCATTTATTTGTCTTTGTGAGAGGGCTTGAATGTGATTGTGGGTGCACTGTCAATGCTGTTTGGCTTGTACACAAACAAGAGCTTGATTGATGTGGCCATTTATTATAAAAAACACTAAGAGACCACAGCATTGTATTCATGTGATGGCTTGTCACTGCTTGTATTTCTGGGCTCTATCAAGCACATTTATGTAGCACAGAAAGCACTCACAGCAGGCACCACATGATCACTCAGGATAAGGACACACACAAATAGTTAAGAAAAACATTGCCACTACAACGACTTATTTTTGTACCTTTATTCCCAAGACAACAACACAAAATGGTAGTACTTTGGCATCTATAGGTTGCCATAAATTCTGGCTCATGTTGCACAGTTGCTGTAACAACATAATCTTCCTGTAAGGAATTATCACTTGAGATTCAAAAGGCCCCCTCTCAAGTGATGTATTAAATTCTGCTGTACAAATGTATCACAACCAGTGCGAGAATTGCCTGGAAATGCAAGAGCCAAGACAGTCTGCATGAAATAATCACGGTCGACATCTGTGTCAGCCCACGGCAATAATATTTTCAATTGTTGAAATAGCACATTTATTTCATGGTTGGGCGATATTATAATTAAATTCATTATAGTCTGATAATTGATGTCTCTCGTCTCACCTTGTGAAAAGAACCATCTATTCCAGCTGAAGCTGTGTGCCAAGCCACAAACAGGGCTCTGCCATGGCCGAATCCCCGCCACTCCCACGCAGAGATGTCCACAGAGAACACTGAGACTGGAAAGAAACAGACGAGGCCCCCTCATCCCTCCAAATGCTGTGAAAAGACATTGGCTGCGGAGGAAGCCAAATGGATGTGGGGAACAGAGTTGTTGACAAAACATCACCTCCATTCTCCTCTCTGTTACCTGTACCTCTGTTTTATTGCACTGCACAAACTGATGGGACTTTAGTGAGCCAGCAACAGAACTTCTCAACAGGCCTGTTTTCAGAGACTTTTTTCTTAGTTGGCGATGCATATTTATGAAATGAGGTACGGTAACACTTTTTTATTCCTCAAGGAGGAAGATGAATATCATATTTCTTGGAAATGAATGAGCGCTTTTCCTTGAAATCCTCATCAATCCAGCTCTTTCTGAATTGGATGCGAGGCTAACTTTGATCTCTACCCTAGTGAGATTTCATTCCGACAAATGATATATAACCTCCTTGTTAAGGACACTGCCGACGGCAAGTGACGGCATCCCTTCTGGGTGTGCAGATAGAGAGCGAAAGGAGGGAGTGAATGAGAGAGAGGGGAGATGGAGAAAGAATGAAAGAGGGAGAAAGAGAGAGTGTTAGCAACAAAGGTGATGGAGCAGAGAGAACATGGATGAGGAATGCTCTCCAGGGTCACATAAAGTACAGAGAAAGAGGACAGCTTGGTGAGATAGATAGATAGGTGCTCTTCTTCTCTCGGCCCCTCCCTCTCTCCCTCTCTCCCTCCCTGTTCTACCAAGTCTTTGGCTGCCTTTCACTATGGGAACCATTTTATGATGCCTTTAGAAGGGATGAGAAATGGATCCTCACACATCATTGCTCTTCCGCAGGGGAAGAGTTTTTAGGGACCTTTACAGGGTTGGGCGAGCTTGTTTCTGTCTCATCTCATCCTAGTTTTGTGTAAACACATCCATTGTTTTTATATTTAAAAAATGATGTATCACAATACTTTTTAAAATAGAATTACTACATTATAGTATAATATTTCATACATTATAGTATAATATTTCATTTCAGGATGACAGTGTTTAAATCAGTGAGCTAACCACTGAACTGGCAGCTCTGCGAGAGTCCACCTCTCAGTCACAAGAACACGTTAGCTGCTTTTATGACGCTGATCGCTGTGGATGGTTTGTCCTTGGAGAAGGAGCAAATCATAACAAGCTCCCTTTGGGTCTGCCTCTGTTTGACTAAACACCTGAGCCCAAGCGGCATGTAAATCTCTGCTAAAATTAAACAAGGGTACGGGGGGGCGAGCATGCAGTAGAGGGTGCAAATATAGATCACAGGGTTCCAGTACTAGGAGGTTTGCAATTGGAAGAGAGTGAAGAAACAAGGTGGTGAGGGAAGGAGAAGGAGGCACTAGCTCAGCACTCCCTACCTGACTGCCTGAAGGAACTTTACACGACAACTTACACAAAAGGTAGCCATAACACACTGGAGGGAAGAAGAAAAATTTCTTTCCTCACACAAAAACATGTTTCCATCTGATTTTACTGTAAAATTTCAAAGGGCAGTCGGTTTGCTACTGGAGAATACTGGCTACAGAGGCTGATGTTTGTACTGGCCAGCAAAATGGGAGCCTCTAGCACAGTGGTTCTCAACCTTTTTTAAACAAACACTCCCCCTTAGGTCCTCATGACACCCCTTACCACACACACACACACACACACACACACACACGCACACACACACCACCGCAAATGTTTTTGAGTAGACCTGCGTGAAAAACGGACTATCTAAACTATTCTTATTCATACAAATTATGGGTATAAAGTGGTGCTCCTTTAACACTTGTTCATATCATGTATGTAGCCTGTGTGGTGTGAATGGCATTACTGATTGATAAATAGGCCTGCTCACAAAATACAAAATTCAGTTTAATACTTTGCTTGCAGAAGTGCTTGCAGTGTTTGAAACATATTTTCAAAACAAATCGACATCAATGCCCCCTATTTGTGGTTGAGCACCCCCCTTTCAGCTGGCTCTATCTCAGTGGCCCCCAGCATTGTCAGAACCGTACCGTCCCTGTTGAGAAACTCTTCTCTAGCAGGAAGTTAAAGCTGGGTAGTGAATGCTGACTGCTGGGGCCTCACATGAAGTGGGCCCTCAAGAGAGCTCTATGTTGGGGTAAAGGGGAGATTTGTATGCTCATTAATGGCAGTATTTCAACTAGGCCCAAACAAGTCCCAAACAAATTGGAAACAAATTTCAAGTGTACAATTACAGAGAACCCTTTTTTCCTGAATGTCTTGGATTGAAACAGTGGGACTGACTTTGTTGAAGGTTTATTTGGATGATGAGGTGAAACACAAAACATGCACCTCTCTCCAAGCAGTGCATTGTGTTTGTGTGTGTGTGTGTGTGTGTGTGTGTGTGTGTGTGTATGTGTGTGTGTGTGTGTGTTACTAGAAGTTTGGCAATTCGTCCATTTTACCCTGGCTGGTGTGGTTATGTGACCTCAAGCCCAGTGCATTCATCAGTGCTTCTCTCCACTCTGTCACACCTTCATTAGAGCATACTTACCGAATTTGGAGAGAGACACTTCACCAGTGAAGCACTTGAAGGTAAAGATCAGAAAGTGGACCTAATTACTACTCAAGGGGGATCTTAAAGGATCAACAAAAAGCTTCAACCACCAATTTCAACCAGCATTTATTGTCCCACAATTTCAAACACCATTTATTGTTCCACAATTTCAAACAGCATTTACCGTCCCACTGACAAGTCTGGTTGTTAAATAAACATAAAATATGTGCTTAAATGGCAAATTTATTTTAGGTAATTTTATACATTTGTTACTGTGGTATGAGATTCAGATAACAAATGTATATGTTATTATATTAATATGTTATAATGCATTATAAATGGACCTTTCGGTGCATCTGTTTTTATTTGAATCAGTGGGGAAAGGGAAATACTAATTCAATCTGATAGGATGCTTTTTTACATCTGGGTTTCAAGGACTCAGTGTAAAAAAAAAGAAATTTGAAGAACTTCTTGCTAATGGACTGTCCTTTTAGATGCTCTGATGGAACCCACAGTTCTGTTTTTTTCTGTACACAAGGGAGACTCTTTGCCCCCTCCATGTCTCTCTTAAGTAGCCTGTGATCTGAGCTTATCATTCTGTGTTTTATTGCTGTTCATTAAATTATAGATATGTGCAGGAACCATGTGAGAGTGCTGGAGTGATTTGGGATCCCAGAGCAAATCACCCCAGGACTTTTAAACTCAGAGTACCTGGGAGGAGACATGGGGGTGGAGGATGGGAATCGACAACCCTCTGGAATCTTCTGAATAAGATGCAATGTGAATTCTCTCCACTGGAGAAAGAAAAAAAAAGAAAGAAAACAGTTAAACTGAGGCCAAGAGTGTTGGATGTATCTCACTGATCACCCCCCCCCCCCCCCCCGCCCCGCAACCCCCCATCAGTGCCTTACATAAGAAAAAAAAAAGCTCTTAAGCTCTAATGCATTTGGAAATATACAGTCGTATCTCACAGACAAACACAGAAATAGTTTTTTCCCTCTTTTTTTCACAGCAGGTTTTTACCCTTCTGTCTTAATGGAACCAGGGGAGAGGAATCCAAGATGGTTTTATGGGGGCAGTTTGTCAGTTAAACTGATGTGTTGATGGTGGCTGAACCTTTTTTTCATGCCATGACTTGAGAGAGTCTCCGCCTGTCTTCCAAGCTGAGCTGGAAAAGCATTATTTCCATCTCAGTTTTGAGCTGGAAAAGCTTTTTCCAATGTCCAGATGGGAGGTATTTACATTGTGCAGTTGCAGTTGTGACAAACAGGATGATGAAATGAGCCCCAAATCAGAGACTATGTTTCTATGCTTACCAGGGATGTCAGTGTGGGGGCCGTAGTGGAACAAAAGAGCTGAGCTCCTCAGAGGGGAGAGGAGTGGGCGGGGACTTTGTTTACGTTCAAATATTCAAATTAGCAAACATGAAGCCTTGCTCACCTGGGGGAAGGTGTCCCATAGATCCAGAGCTGTACATATCAGACATGCCTACACACACACACACACACACACACACACACACACACACACACACACACACACACCACAGACACACACACACACAGGCACACTCCTCCCCCTCACATGTATGACAAGCAGATGTTCAAGTGGAAGGCTGTTCGATGCTTTCGCTACTAGACCTCTGGAGACGGTCCCTTTCCAGCATACACTCCACTGTGTTCACTTTATTTCACTGGCTGACTGCTCAACCATGTCAAGCTGCTCTCCTCATGCATTTCCTAGATGGAGAGCCTTCCATCACTGAATGCGCACAGGCAGAGAGAGTGCGAGAGAGAAAAAGAGAGAGGACGGCTGCCAAGGGGTGACTCAGATTCTGTTATACAAGAAAAAATAGAGGCCAGTTTTGCTATATTTAGTGAAGAGTAAAATGGTTTCATTCAGAACCGTTTCGGTTGGCTCCACCACCATTTGCCATGGAGTGCTACCTCTATCTTCCCTCTGCAGATGACCTTGGAGAGTTCTAACTTGCATCCACCATTCTTCTGCAGTCGCTGAGTTTTAATACATTCACATCACAAGACTGGGGATACACACCAGTTTGAACTTCCAACTAGAAGTGAAAGACATGGAAAATTGAGAGTTAAAAACGAGTTCTGCAAGAGCTGCAAAGCAGAGAGGTGTGGGATTTATTAATTAAGTCAATCCATCAAGTTCACTCAGCAGGATATTCCCTAACGAGAGACATTCCAGGGGAAAAAAAGAAAGTCTGACAAGGTACATTTGGCACACTTTCCACAAACTAGCCTCTGCAGAACATCACCCTATATGAGAGTCCATTATTTATCAGTGCTGAGGTAACATTCAGCTGAGTTAGATCTTGGGACTCCCCTGGAAACTTCTGCACTGAGTTAATGCATGCACAATGCTCAGCTAGGAACTCGAGACAGGACAGGACCAATGTTCAGCATTTATCCTCACATGATGCCCCCATTAAACATTCACCATTTGTGAGGGAGGGAGGGGAGAAAAAAAGCAGGCACAAGGCAGATGCTAATGGATACAGACATTGCTTTGGGAATTGGAGTGGGTCTCTGCTCACTGAAGGCTTTTAGACACCTGCGGATGTGAGGAGGCGGCTTCTGCGGCTTCACGCTCTCAGAAGGAGGGGTGACCAGTAACCCCCCCCACCACCACCACCACCACACACACACACACACACACATACACACATACACACCACACACACACACACACACACACACACACACATACACACCACACACACATACACACACACACACACACACACACACACACACGTGTCCCCTCATTCTGCACCTCCAAAACAAAACAGAAACAAACGCAACACAGACACACAGCAAGATTTCAGTCATGGTCGTAGCAGTGACCCCTGTAAAGAGAAAAAGTCCAGCGATAAACAAAATCTTTACATCTACAACCTTAGAATAAATGCAAAGGACTGTATGTGATGGGGTTCATGGCAGGCCTGCATTTGTTCAATGTCTGAAGCTAATGCTGTGCCCACATGGAGACAGAAACATAGATGGGACAAGACAGCTGACATCTTCCAGTTTAGGAGCTAAGGCTGTGTTAACACAGACATTATGGAAAATGTCACCATCTGCTGCAAAACCACACATCCCCAGTTCATTTTAAAAGCCCCCCATACCCCCCCCCCACCAACACACACACACACACACACCTCCTCAAATGCAGTGGTTAACCCAGAGATCTCAGTCATAGATTGCTCTAATTAACAGTGATTCTGTCAGCCTGTATGAGTCACAGATGCACTCAATTATCAGCAAAGCTGCAGCACATGTAGCACATGAATCCAACTAGTCCAACTAGGGCCAATCAGCAACCACCATGAAGAAGAGGAAAAGATGAAAAAGATGGAAAAGAAAAGGTTTATTTTCATAAAATCAACACATCTTTATATGAACTGTAAACTGCTTACATTTACATTTTACACCTCCAAAATACATCAAAAAACAATAGTGATGGACATCATGTTTCAAGGATATTACTGTCATGTCTTTATAAATATTTGGTACAAAATCTGACAAGATACAAAGCCAAATAGTACATGGAGTTGTCTCATTTCCCGAAGTCACTGCGACAAATCACTAGATCACTGAACCACATATAAACCGTGATCTATCACATACTCTCAATACTGTAACATGACTACCTCAAAGCCTACACTTGCAGTGTCATAAAATGCATAAGCACACAAATCTCTGGCTCCTTTTTGGCCAAAAGGCAACCTGTTCCCAGGTGACATTTGTCCCTATAAGACAAAAGGAAATGCAATCTCAAGTTCAAGCTCCTGGTGGCACAAAGACATGAAACCACTGAGGGTGCATAAATTCACCCTGAAGTGTTTAGACTTTTACACTGGGAATACATTTACTAAAACATATATTTGACTGTTTTTTTTAAATCAGGCCATCCCTTGTGGCATTGTGTAGTGCTTAGAGTGCTGATTGTGGGGGACCTGAAATAAAAAAGAAGCAAACATAAGATATCCCCTCCATTTGTGGGCGGGAGAAAATAGACAAAAAAGTTCTTTACATGACAGCACACGGAAAATCAAAACATATACACGTCATTAGGCGCTCAAGTTCTGGCTCAACATCTTGTGAACACTATACCTTCACAAAAGAGTCCACGTCATCCTAGTGGAAAAAACATTCACTGAGTAAGTATCATTTGGTCCTCATGTCTTCTCATGGATAGAATAATGTATATGCAGCACTTCATCATTAAGAATGACACAAGTTCAGAAAAAGAGACAGGACTGTGTCTTTGCCCATTAAATTCATGTATATGAGAGCATAATAAATCTGTAGCTGGTTACAGACATTCTCCGATATTTTGTTTTTTTGGGAAGGTATTTCAAATGAACACTACGCTTGAGTGACTGAAGGACGACATTATAACTATAAGCATGAATACTGGGATGGCCTGAGATAGCCATATCAAAGGGCAGTTTCCCTCCGATAACTGCAGTGTCTGCAGTTCAGTAGAGGCTGCACAAAAAAAAATGAGGAGCACAAAAGTGTTTTTAGAAGAATTTTTTTCCCTCCTTTAATTCCCTTCATAAGGGAAGTCCACTACGTCTTCAGTGTCTGCCTGACACAACAATAACTGTGGTGCATGATGCTCCTCCCTGCTTGTTACAGAAAGTGTGTGAGAGAGAGAGAGAGAGAGGGAATGGGGAGTGGCAGTCACAAAAAAAGAGTCAAGGGCACTTTAGTTTTAAAAACAAAACAAAACAACACTTAGGCTGCATATTCCACTTTACTCCACAGAAACACACGTTCTGTTCTCTTTGTTTGTTTTTATCACATTGACTTCTTCTTGTTTCCTCAGCGCTGCTCCTTGATTCAGAGTTTCTTAGGAGTCTCTGTCGCTGTCCTCGCCTCCGTACATGTCGGCGAGCTTGCGGAAGCGCGGCCCCCACTCGCTGAGGTAGTTGTAGTCTTGTTCCACGCCCTCTTCTGAGGACGCTGAGCCCAGGGAGCTGAGGGACTCAGCCACTGAGCCGTTGCCCTCGTAGGCGTAGGTTGCCAGTGAGTCGTACGGCGGTGCCGTGGGGTTGCAGTCGTTCTCCAGCACCCGCTGGTTGATGAAGTCCCGCACGTCAGTGTTGTCCCGCGACACAGGTCCAGTGCCCACCACCGCAGCGTTCCGCCTTAACAGTGGCGGCGGTGGGTAGAGGGTGTCAGAGGGAAGGATGTCCCGCCGCTGCTTGGAGGCTTCCTCCATTGCCTCCGGGTGGCGCAGAGCGCCGATGTCAAAGGCCTGCGTGTCCTCCTCTCCACCGCCCTCGTCATTGTAGCTCACCACGTTGTCCCGCACGTCCTCCTTAGAGATGATCAGGGGCTCCTTCTTCTTCTGCCGCTTCAGGGCAGCAAAGAGCACCACGATCACTAGAGGGCGAGACAAGACAGAGCAGATGGAAATTAGAGAGAAGGCAGTAACAGAGGTGAGACAGTCCAAATGGAATGGATAAAAAGTCGATCCTGATCGATATTCAGAATAGAGAGAAAAAGGGAGGAAAGACTGAAAGGAGAAAGAGAATGAAACAGAGAGAGAGAGAGAGAGAGAGAAATAATGAAGGAACACAGGTAGATATGCAACCAGAAAAACAACTGACAAGACACACTGACTAACAGACTGACAGACAAACAAACAGACAGACATACACATACACACTGATTGATTTGATGGCACTTTTATCCAAAGCTATTTCTAGCACAGGTATAGCCTACACATTTTCATCAGGAGATAGACTGGCACAAGAAAAAGCGAAGAAGAAAGAAATGAATGCCGCATATGAAACCGATCCCTCTGTGACAAGCTGCATTTGATGTTCTGTCTCACGGCACACTTCATGCGTGCATTAGCGCTAGCCCCCCGCCGCGTTGGTTCTTCACACGTGTGCCCAGAGTCCCAGTGGTGTAATGACATCCTTGCTCTCAGCCGCCTGACTGGCCTGGCCTTTCCTCCAGCAGGGGGAAAGGGTGCTTGTGCTCGTTACACATCAATTACCTCCAGGAACACATGCATTAGCGCAATGCGAACGCGCGCATTAGCTTTCATGGTCCTGACACGCAGGCCTGAAATGGAGCCAATAATTCGTAGTGCTAATTGTGTAATTTTTCACTGTAATGAGCCACACCTTCGTGTCACCATTTAACATTCATTATTCGGTCTGGAGAACTATAATGTAGACCTTTTCTATGTGTGAATGCAGGACTAACATAAGGTGCAGAGGCTGGTGCACAGAAATATCAAAGCCATGAAATTGCTGCTAAGACAAGCGTAGTGGTAGACGAAACCCACTGAAGTGTATGTACTGTAGTGCTGGCTCTGGGAGTGTTTCCACTGAAGCAGGTGCTTGATGAAACAGATACAGATAAACAGCAGCTGCCGTGACCTTTAGCACACGCACTCCCTTTAGCCTGCTGAGGGCTAGCCCTGGCAGCCTGGCTCAGACAGATGGACGGGAGTGCTTGTCGTGGGGGGAGACAAGCAGTTGAATGAGGGTGTGTGTGTGTGTGTGTGTGTGTGTGTGTGTGTGTGTGTGTGGCTGGCTGGATGGAGGTGAGTAAAGGTAGTGAAGGCAGGCCTGTGCTTGGTATGACTTGATAGATTATTGATGCACTTACGGAGCAGGATGATGACACACAGCAGGATGGCCACCAGGGCACCGGTGCTAAGGCCCGTCATGCCTGACAGTGCCTCTGTATTACACATCTCCATGTTCCCATCACGGTCACATGTGCACACCCGCACAGTGAGCGTTCCCGTGCTACTCTGCATAGGGTAGTCGCCGTCGGAGATGATCACACCAAGCCGGTAAGAACTCTGCTGTAGTCGTCGGTAGCCAGTGCGGCGGGTAAAAATTGACGCTGTGTTATCTGAAAAAGGCAGTAGTGAAAAAAAAAATGTTGGTACAGATCTTCCGTGTGTTTGCTTGAATGATTTACAATGAAATGTGTTTAATCATGGATTTCAAAGAGAGTGCTCATTAAAAAAAGCTAACAAGACCATAACAACATGGCACAAAAATGCTCTTTAATTAGCTTAGCTTTCCACAAACTCAGATCCACACAGCTCTCAATAAACACAAGACATCTGGTTGTAGCTAGAAATTTGTTCCATTCTTTAACTTTAGAGCCCAATAATACCTTCCCCACAGCGACTGCAATGTCATTGCAGACGTGTGTCCATGTCTAGCCTGTGAGCTGTGGTCTGACAAAAAAAAAAAACAGTTATGCAGAGATTGGAGGGCTTACTAGGGTGATGGACTCAGCAAGGGATTTACCTTGGTTGTCTTCCAGAGTGAAATTGGCTCTCACTAAACTCTCTGGGTCCAGCCTGAAGAAGAAGCGATGGCCACCGGCCGGGTCATCAGCATCCACCGCTGTGATGGTCTGAATTTTCTGCAAGAGAGAACGCCGCAGGACAATGAATTCCTTGAACACACAACCTGGATGACACATTCTGAAGTCCAGTTCTCTCTGTGTCTTTGAATGACAGACATGCAGGACAAGTTTGTTAAATGACAGGCAGGACTAGGTAGAAATCCACTTATCTGGTCGGGGGAAAAAGTCATTTAAAAATGGCACTTGAATTACAACGTGCCACAATTCACACCCATTTCATGCATGAAAAATTCCACTTTGCTTCCCTGATATGCTGCTCTTATTAAAAATGCCTAATAACCTTAACTTTACCCCAAATGAGTAGTTAACAGTAGAGAATGAGTTCCCTCAAAAAATTACAATTTCCATCCATGTGAGCAAGATGAGCAGTGAAAAAAGAAATAAGATTTCTCTTGTGTGAGACAGAAAACAGTCAACCTTTCCATTTACCACTTCAAAAGGTCTGAAATGTTCTAAAATAAAGGCTAATCACCCTAAAGCCAATTTATTTGTGTCAAATGAGGACCAGAGCACACACTGAGCCAGGCTATTTAATGAATGACTTGCTCAACCTCACTTCAACATGTAGGCCTGCTCATTAGGGGAAGCATAATTAGCTTATTAATTACTTCTTTTTTGGTTGGTGCATGTAGTAAACAATGTCAGAGAATGGCTCTTGGATGACAGCAACAAAAGCAACCACTGAATGGAGACTCAAAAACAGCCAGTCTGAAAAGCCAACATTCGATGCTTTGTTTTCCCTCCCTATCCCCCGGTGCTGTTTTGATATGCTTTTTCCAAATTACAGAAAGGTTGAAAGGTACTCTTGATGTTTAACTTCACCAGATACAGGGCTGGGGTGCTTAGCGCTGTGTGGCACAGCTTGTGAAAAAAATGCTGGCTGTGGAAAGTGCAAGTGGGTGGATGGAATGGGATGGTGGACAATAGGCTGGGGATGAAGGCCGAAGCAGCTGGAACATTATCAAAGTGGCTGTGGAAGGCTGACAGCCATTGTCATCTCCCCTGACACACTGTCTTGACAAGAGAAGGTCTGCAAGGCCAATTCGTGGAGGCGGGCGAGGTGGTATTGGGGTGGGGGACGGAGGATTGGGGAGCAGGGTGGGTTGATCCTTATCGCCACTGCCTATCTAGCTGTACATCTCTGTGTGGATTACTTTAGCAGCCAACACCAGGGTTAAAAACCTGATGGGAGTGCATTAGTGGGTTTGTAATGGACATGTCTGCTCCCTCCTGATCTATGCGCAGATACGGTTTAATTTTCTGCCTGCAGACTGAGAGACAGGCAGCTATAAGAGGAAAAACCTACCTGGCGAAACTTTGCATTTTCACAGACGAACGTCTCGTAGAACGAAGCAAGGGTGGGCGCGTTGTCGTTGACATCCAAGACACGGATGAACACTGGAACACGACTTGTCTGCTGTGGGTTGTCTGGTGAAAAAAGAACAGTACTGTTAGATATGCCTTTGTGTGTGTGCACTATCTGTTAATTGCCTTGCTTTGTATTACTTGTAACTGTTTAACACTGACAACTGGTTCCACTCAAGAAGCATACAGTTGATTCCTCATATTCCCAGCCAAGCTTAATTAAATTCTTCTTTGCAATATCTGACAAAGCTGTCCCCACAATTAGCTAGATGTCAATAGAGCAACTGCTCTGAGACGAAACACTCAACTCTCGGTCTCAATTGATTACCTCACTCTATGTAACAGAGAGCAATAGAAGGAAAATGGGACCAACAGCTCAATGCAACACTGAAGCAATAAATGTGATGCAATGGAGACACGATGTGCCTGTTATTCATTTACCTCTAAGATTAGTCAGAGCTGACATACAGCATGCTGTATGCAGCACACTTAGGGCCCTGATTTTGTGGGCAAAGTCCAAATTAAATTGTGGGCAAAGTCTAAATTCTAACCAAAGCTAATTTAAAGAATTATGCTAAATATGTATGCTAATTAAACATAAATAACACAAAGCACAAACATTTATGAGTCAGCTTAATCTCATTCATAAGATACTTTGCCCAGTGAGTGACTGCTCTTTGCCCTTCACTAAATTGACATGGCTTATGGTGATTCAACAATTAGAATAGCCTTGCACTCCCTCATTACATATAAGCTGAGGTGTTTAGGTAGGACTGTTTAACATTATAAGCTTGAGACACTCACTGAACTCAGTGGCTACGACAGAGACGTTGTGCCAAGCCGACTCCTCTCTGTCCAGGGTCTTCAGCAGGTATATGGACCCATTGCCTGCGTGTACATTAAAAATACGATCGGGGTCCGTGCGTCGATCAATAGCATATCTAAACAAAAACAAAAGAAAAAGTTACCACCTGACTAGTCACTGGACTGCACAGAGGACTGCCTGCCTGTTGGACTCATGCACACAACAATAAGCCTCACAAGGTGACAGCTACAAAGGAGGTAGGATGAAAAAAGACAAAGGTGACTACAGACTGATGAAAAACTCCTTCCTTTCCTTTGCCACTGGCTGTCAATTCTTTCTCTCTCCTTTTCTCTTTTATTTCCTCTCACTTGCTCTCTGTCTCATCTGTCTCTCTCTCACTCACACACACACACACACACACACAGACGCGCACACACACACACATACATAGACACATACACATTTAGACACATGCAATCATTCACAGGGATTGTTCAATTTCCTAATTGGCCTCCTGGTGTTTGGAGCGGTGGTGTTAGTTGTTCTGTCTCTGATGACTTCGATAATTACATGCCCCAAGGTTCTGTTCCCAGTCAGGAGAGGGACCTCTAATTGCACTCCTTCCCTCGTCCCCTATTTACTGTGCCACTCCTGGGGAACAGGCCGTCACGGGATGAGATGGAGAGCCGCGCAAATCAGCTTGATCTTCAGCAGGAACGACACTCTGATAATATGCTCATTTGCTTTAATAATGGCTATCTATTACAATTACCTGCACGAGAGCTGCCCTGGGGAGAGGGAGAAGAGAGCGGAGGCGGTGTGTAGTAAACGAGAGAGAGAGCAAGTCGAGCGATTTTCATTCGCATTCGTAAACAGGTTCAGGGAGGATGCTCTGAATGAGGTTCATAAAGATTACGAGGCATGTCTGCTTCATTATTTTAATTGCAGTGTACCTAGGTCTCCAGAATGAATGCGTGTCTGTGTGTGTTTGTTTGTGTGTGTGTGTGTGTGTGTACATGTGGTTATGTTTATGTGTATATGTAACCAGTAATGCCCGTATGCGTATGTATGCACTATATATGTGTGTGTGTGTGTGTATGTATGATGGCTATGTAAGAGAGTCTTACCTGACAGGACTACGTTGGATGTCGGGATCCACGGCACTTACAGAGCCCAAGGCAGAGCCCACAGCAGCATTCTCCTTCACCTCCATGATGTAGGGGAAGCGCTCAAACACTGGCGGCTCATCCACATCCTCCACACTGATGCGCACAGTGGCCGTGCTCACCGACGGCAACCGCAGGTCCACCAGAGGATGAGGATTTTGCACCTGGATCTTCAGGTCATAAGACTTTTTTGTCTCAAAATCCAGGGGCTGGAACCAAAGGTTAGAAAACAAACACAACCATGTGTAAGCTTACCTCCTGCTCAGCTAAGGACAATGAATACTAACTCTAGAGATGTTACATTTAGACTTAGATTTACATTTATTCATTTATATGAAGCAATTTCTATGAAAATAAACACTCAAGCTAAATCACAGAGGAGACTTTGAGTAACAGCACATGGAACTTTTCAAATACATTCACTTCCAGTGCAATCAAGACAAGCAGAGACAAGAGAGTGCATGGAAGTCACGTTTGGCACGTTTGTTGTGATATTCTATTCTATATCTAAAACAGAAGTAGAACATACACATGTTCAATATCTGACAGTGCATTGATGCCAGCAATAACAAAGGCTTAAAACTCCAGGGAAGCTTCACCTTTTTAATACTGATCACCCCCTCTTGCGTGAACTTGTCTGAGGTTATGTCAAACATATCCTGTCCGTCTCCACCAATGATGCTGTATTTCATCTCGGCATTTACACCTATGTCGGCGTCCACGGCCCTAACCCTCCCAATGGGAGTGTTTGTCTCAGTGGACTCCAGGGTATTGAATGAATAGATACCTGTGGACAGAGAAAAGTACACAGACACATAAGCTCTGTGAGCGAGCGGACTAGGCACCAGGGGGGATAGCTGATATTAGAGGACGCTCCACTAGTTTCCATAACTTCACACAGATGCGCCAGCTGTATTATTAGAGAAAGGGCTTAGAGGCATCAAGCCCCTAATGCCTGCATCCAGGGGACTGTACTGCCGTGCTTTATTTTGTTGCTGGAGCTCCGGAGAGCAGGAGCTGTCGAAATGGAGGGAATTAAGCGCGCTGAGTCCCTTCCCTCCGTCTGAATCAGGATTATCACACCGACCCGTGCACTTTGTGAAGCTCATTGTGCCATTTCTGTTCAGGGAGCCATTTCACTTCATTTCATTTGCAGCTGGCGCTGCTCCACTGCCTTTCAGTGCTGGTGCAGATATAGGCCATATTCCCCAACTATCTCTGCACACGTTATCGTCACAAAGCATGACTATGAAGACTCTTACTTTTGATGAATCGAGGAGCATTATCGTTGACGTCTGTGAGCGTGATGTTGACAATGGTGCTTCCTGTAAGGCCTCCCCTGGCACCACCCATGTCCTTGGCTTCAATCACCACCTGGTAGTGCTCCCGCTGCTCCCTGTCCATGTCTGAGGGCCCCAGGGCTGTCCTGATGATGCCTGAAGCAAACAAAAACAAGCGAAAAACTAAATATTTCCTTCAACTTACATACTGTCTGGCAAGCGCATTTTGCCCTGAACAAATTCAAGCATATCAGGAGCTCTTGTAGTCTAGGAGACTGGCAAGCTTGGTATTGACTTTTTGAGGACATTACCAAAGTACACATTCACCTTGCATCTGATGGAAATCAGTAACCGATTGAAAGACAGCTGTCAGCATGACTAAACAGTGGCTAATGTGCTGCAAGGTGAGACGACTGATTGTGTCTGATTGTGCAGCTACGTTGTCAATGACTTGAGCAGAACCAGTGCACTGTTCAATGCATGCTATGTTAAATCAATATGTAACTAACTGAGCTAACATGGGGGTCTTTTAATAATGCAAGTAACACGTATATATGTATATATATATATATATATATATATATATATATATATATATATATATATTCTTTTTTTTGAATGGCACAAATGCTTCCAGATTACTCTACCCAGCTGATAAACACACAGCTTTTTGCAGTCTAGAGCTCTTAGGATTTCATGTCCTCTGGTGTGATACACCCATCATCACCCATTCTGCATCTGGGATCAACCATATCAGTGTTAAGCTGCCTGGTAATCTCTATGGGGGGCTTTTGTGTTTCCATCTCTCTCTTGTTTAAACAAAGACCTCAATGGGAGATGTTCCAGAGTGCACATTAGCAATGATTAAATTCGCTGGCTGTCTACTAGGGCACAAAAAAACATGGTGAGTCTGGGCAGTAATACTAGCTACAGCCTGACTCCCCCTGTTTACGTTCCCAGTTTGACTAATGAGAATGAAATGACACTGACCTGTAGCTGGCTCCACTGAGAAGTAAGGATGACCCTGGCTGATGCTGTACACCAGCTTGGCTGCCAATCCGAACATCTCATCGTCTGCATCCTCAGCTTTTACTTGGGTCACCGATGTGCCTGGTAGGGGCGAAACAAAGCCATGGAATTCATCAAGAGGGGAGGGCATATGTTATGGCTTTCCAATCTTGTAGTGTGGCTTCAATTGCCTTCCTCAGGGTCAACCCCAATAACATGGACCATATTTGACCAAAGTGTTTGCCTAACACCCATATTAGGTTTTTGAGAAGATATTACTTGTACTAAAATATTTAAACGCAGACACTAAGACGGTGACCCCTACAACTAGTTTGTCATACATATATTTTGAGAGGGGCAATTATGCTTTTAACTTCCATTTTACAGTCATAAGCAGTGTTTACCAGCATTCGACCTCTCTGGAACTGTGGCAGTGTAGACCTCCTTGGGGAACTTTGGTTCGTTGTCGTTGATGTCGTGGACCTTGACGATGAATTCCGTCTCGGGCTCCAACGGGTAGCCTGTGTTCCTGTTCACGGCCTGGGCCTTCAGCGTGTAGCTGGCCTTGGACTCACGGTCCAGGCTGCGTGTCACATGCAAGTCTCCTGTGTTCTCGTTGATGACAAAAATCGTCCCTGCTCCTTCTCCATTGAGCACGTACCTAGTGGCCCCATCCTCCTTATCCATGTCTGAGTGGAGCTGTCGAAAAAAAGGAGAAGGTAAAGTTCACACGGAGGATATTCAGCATGAAAAGTGGAGTGAGCTCCAGTGTTTCTCTTGCTCGAAGTCACACATAGCAGAAGCATTTAGAATTTAGCTAAATTCCACTCACAGGTGTTAAATGAGAAGCAAGGTGATAGAAAAAGTTATTTCCCATTAAAGTAATGCTGGCTTGATTGCATTTTGCACTGGAACAAAAGGGAGGATGTTCAAGGCAACTGCTTTTGATTACTTATGCATATCAAAAACACATGCAAAAGGTACACACAAAAAGTCTTTCCACCACTACATTTGCAAGCATTTTAAAAATGGCTTCCTGTTTCCCGAAAATAAGAATTAATGAACTTCCTCACTACATTGATGCCTAAAACTAAAGTAGACTCAGATTTGCATTTCTGATTAACTACCATCACGCCTGGGATAAATAAATGAATAAATAATTATATAAATAAATGATTTTGAGGATGTTATCACTCAAATTTGTGCACAAAGATTTCCCAAGAGTAAATACCCACTGATCGGGATTTATGGTGAATCACTTTTAAGTTACCTTTCCGATATAGTGAAAAGCCGCCACTGTTTTTGTATTTTAAACACATTTAATTGAGAAATCCTCAATAACCATCTGTCGGTGTTACAGCAAAAGTCAAACTCAAAAGCTTTTTTATATAAATAAATGAACACTCGGAGGATCGACAGCTGTGATCATGGGCCAAGCCACATCGCTGCGTCCTAAATAGGAGATTTCCTTTCATTTGTTTTTGATGCTGATTTAAACTGAGAGAGACCATAAAACCTAGAATTTTTCATCTCCCTTTCTTCCCTTCCTTCTGTACTCCCTCTTGTGTGGACTCTTCTCTGATGGTGGCACAGGTGGTAGAGGTGCCGTTTGGCAACCGGAAGGTTGCAAGTTTGAGCCCCACTCTGGCTGACCCCATCAAAGTGTTCTTGAGCAAGATACTGAATCCCAAATTGCTCCCGGTGGCAGGTTGGCACCTTCCATGGCAGCCTCCGCCACCGGTGTGTGAATGAATGGGTGAATGTGAGGCATACACTGTAAAGCGCTTTGAGTACTTGTAGGAGTAGAAAAGCGCTATATAAATGCAGTCCATTTACTACTCTCCTCCCTCTCCCTTCTTGACTGAACTATATATTCACACAATCCTACTGATAGCTTTCATTCAACTTCAGCTCTTCTCTATTCAACCTTCAACTCTGTTTTGCAAAGACTTTAGATAACATTCATGCACAGTTGCCAATGTGTTTAGCTAGGCTCTGCAGAAAGACAACTTCTAGAGCCAAATGGTAAAGTGTTCACTTGAAGGTCAGATGTAAATGCTACATTTATCCCATTAGTGGATTGAAGGGACTCTTCACCTATGAAACAGAAATAGGCACGTCACAAATGTTTTTACTTGACTATAGCTCCACCACCATTTTTTATACAAATTAAATGTTCAACTTGACAGGTTCCTTAAACAGTTCTTAATTTATCTCAACACTGTCAGTCACACCTTCACACATTCGATAAAACACACTGAAGTGACACCTTTCATGGCTGCCAATCAAGATCAAGCCCATTAAAAGTTCCAGTCAGGGCTGAATTCCACCATACCTTGCCAACATAGAGGCTGTCTGATCCAGTATACTCCTCCTGCAAAAAGAACTGATTCCACATCCAGCCTCGTTTAGCTCGCCTGAGAGGCACTCCATGTTTTGATTTGTGTCGGTCCATTTCCTTTCTAGATACCCCCCCAGAGCCCCTGAAAAAGACCATGGCGTCCACACCCAGGGACACCACGGCCCACAGCAGGAGTGCAAGGTAAGTCCTCATTTTTTTTTCTTGGGAGTTAGTGCACCTCAGCCTGGGGATCCTATCTGTGGAAGCTGTAGATCTTTGGCAGGCTCATAGTTCACCAGATGAGTTGTTAGATGTGGTGTACCTGTGGGACCAGTGCAAAGGAATTACATTGAGAGCTATCAGAAATAATAATAAAGAGATAACACCACAAAAACATTCAGAGAGTCAGAGAGCATACTGAGGACTCCTTCCAGACTTAATGTTTTAGAGAGCATTGACACACAATGTTTGGACATTTGGAAATGTGCACTATTACAATGTGTTCTATACTCCACTGCGCATACGTACAAATAAACTAATTAGCTTATTCAAATACGTTTTCAATTATGTACACTTGACACACAAGGCCTAAAGTGGCTACATATCTCAGCATCCTGTCAAATAAAACTGTCCTTATGTACAGCACATTAGAGTCTTCATCGACACAGATATACAAATAAATGTGGCACAGCCCTAGAGCAGTGTATATTTGCATTCGCTAAACAGGGCATGGAGTTCTGGGATTCAGTTTGTGCATTCATTGAGTCCTTGAATGTCATTGTTTTTTCCATAGGTTCCTTTCAAGATTTGGTTTCCAAATTCAACCAGCCCCTCTGGATAACTGCCACGAGATATGTAATGAGCCTCTAATGTGTATTGTTGCAACAGAGCCAGCAATTGTCCTCATTTCTGTCTCTTAGGACCTGGATGGAGACACAGTATAAAGGGCTTCTGCATTTGAAAGAATTTATGAAAATGAGGCTGCCTTTCATTTCCTCTGAAATTAACTGCACACACACACACACACACACACACACACACACACACACACACACACACACACACACAAACTAACTGACTGTGGGAATGTGGGGTACCTTGTGACCTATTTTAAGAGGGTGGAGATTAACATAGAGGCAAAAACAAGACTGGAGCACATACTGTGCTCACAATCATCCAGGCACCTCAGAATCAGTGCAGTTTTGCTGATGCTAGAAAGGCTGGAAAACATACTGAATTCAATCAAATAAAAGATGAAAATGTAGCAATGAAACATTCACACTTATAATGTATCTTTACTCAACCCAGCTCTGACATGTATTAGCTGTCTGCTAGGTGGAGCCTTATCTCCACAGGTGGACTTTATCAGAATATGGAGGGAGAGTAAAGGAGAGTAAAAAAAAAAGAAAATTAAACGTCTTGAAAATTCACAGGAACACTTAGGGGTCTGTCTGTACATCTACACACATGTAACCAGCAGCAGTCTGGGCGATTGTTTCAGTTGCCATGTCATCTGATCTGTTAAAAGGCAGTAGCCTTTTCATAGTAATTTCATAGTGTATCATAATTCATAGTTTATCATGCATGCATGACATTATCAAGTGATCAAGAGACAAGATTGCCTTGATTTTTCACCTCTCTAGCAAATGTAATTTTCTTCCTGGAAAAAAAAACAAAAAAAAAACAAACAAAAACAAAATCAACGGCAGAAAAGAGAACACCATCTCGCTAACCCTTGACAATCAGGCATCAGCAGACACCCTAGCATCCTGTTTCCATATCTGTCTCCATGCATGTCTTCTGCACTTGCCTTGCCTGGCTCCCGTCTCTATTCCCAATATAAAATTGCAAATGTGATTGCTGATAATGGTAAGGCAAGGGGGTGGGAGGACTTTGGGGCAAGGACATGGTTATGTTTTCTCTCTCTCTCCCCTGCCCCTTGCATCACATTGGAGTGCCTGCGGTTTCCCATGATTAACAGTGTAGCTGGTGACATTTGCATGTATTCCTTCATCAGTGTAAAAATGCCACAGGTCAACTTTGCCTGTGTGACGGCAGCAGAGGATGACGTGAGACCAATTCACTGACTTTAAACCACTCTGCAGTGCCGCCCACATTGCTGATCTGACTCAAATACATCAATTTATTTCTCACAAAGTCACACAAAGCTGTGAAACTTCTGCCTGAATGCTGCTCACCATCCGTTCACATCCATTAGGCTGAGTTTTATGAAATGACCTTAATTGCATATGATAACAATGGTCACAGGGGTGTACTGATTGGCTGTCACGTCAATGAGGCTGAAAGCACCATGTGGCTTCAGAAGTATGTTCAAAGAGTGCATGGAAGCATATGTCTAATCGTCTTAAGTGTTCTTTGCAGCTTTCTGGAGGTCAGTGCCTTATTCATCGACAGCATACAGCCACTATGTCCCTGCGAAACACCCCCCATAGCATCACACTGACTTGGTGGATTCACTGAGTCTTGCGGGCAAAATGAGCTAAAAATGAAGTTGCTTTGTCACACGGTGTGTCAGAGGGGATAAGCAGAGTTTGGGCCACAACATGTCTGCTAATAAATTTATGGCTCTATCCTGCCGCAAGGGAGAAGTCAGGGGAAGGATGCACGATCCCCTGCTGTCCATAGACATAGTGATCAATGCAAAAAAAAAACTCAGAGTGACAAGGGGTTTCATGCTACGACGTGTCTCTGATGTCTGAATAATTCCGCAAAATAATTCCACAACAAAATGTCATCCTGTGTAAAAATGCTTTGATTTTACTGTGGGGGAGCACTGTATGATACCACAACCACCTTTCATCCCTGAATCCTCAAGATATTTGACAGGGGCAACGTTTGTTTATCTGACCTTAAAATGTTTGTTTTGGGCCCTGGAGAGGATACGGTCGACTCATGATGAAGAAACACAGATGACAGAAGCTTTGAATTTTCTCATGAAAAGCTCCATGTTTTGTCGCATTCCCACAAATACTCCAACTGACAAATGAATAGGAGTGGCCTATCTTCTTCATCTCACACTGAAACACTGTTAGTTTCAGATGAGCCAGCCTAGCATCTGTCTGTCCTTGATACTACACTTTTTCTCCTTTTTTAATGCCTTGTTTTTTCAGGGGCTGGAAATGAAGGGGGTGAGGGGAGTGAGGGAAGAGGGGTGGGGGGGGAGAAGGGCAAAGTGAGCTGACAGGCGAGAGGAGGACATGGAGCGAAGACACCTGTGGAAGACATGGGGAGTGTGGTAGGTGGGTGGTGTGAGCAGGAAAGGGAGGAGATTGTGTGTGTGTGTGTGTGTGTGTGTGTGTGTGTGTGTGTGTGTGTGTGTATGCTCAGCATGGGTCCTGCTGAATGCCCCCACGACACGCCAGAGACAGCCATGGTAGTCCTTATGAATCCCAAGGGAGCAATTAGGAGTGAGAGAAGAAGAATGTCAGCCACAGGCGGCAGAAAGGAGTCACACAGAGAGAGAGAGAGAGAGAGAGAGAAAGAGAGAGAGAGAGAGAGGCGACAGGTAACGAGTAGTGCCGCTGGAAGAGCACAGATGAGCAGGGAGACTAATATGAGCCGGTGTCACAGACATGCACCACCCTCGGGCGCTTAATGAAGAAGGTGGTCAGAAAAACCTCCATTAACTGAAAACGACTGGACCAAATGCACTCTGACACGGACACAATTATTCCTGCCCCCCCTCCCCCGCCTTTTTCTATCTCATCAAGGCCAACTTCATTTGGTGGATTAATGCAGCTTCAGAAAACATATGAAACACCTTAGGTTTTGTTTTATTGCATATGCATATCCATTTGGTCTGCATGTATTGAATACAGTCTGAGCTAATATTTGGAAATATATCCTGACTCCTAACCAGCACTCAGCAGAGGCAAACCCCTGTCAACAGATAACATTTCATTCCACTGACAGGCCCCCTGGCCAGGCCAGCAGTGGAAGCTTAAGCAAAGGGCTTGACAATTAGATGAGCACAAATCACATTTAGGTGGCAAGGTCCAGGAGAGAGCTGAGATCCTTTTGCTTCTTCTAAGAGCTTGTGATAGCCAATCTGCCTACTCAATGTCATTCCTTTGGGGTTAGAGTGTGATCAATAGACATTGATCTGTCCGTAGAGGTGGGGTCAGGCAAAGGAGTGGCTGTCTAGACAGCGAATTTTCAAAAGTGTATTGTGGCACCATTTTCTTAGAATCCTCTTGAGTTGGCTTTCTGTTTGCTTAAATAGATTTATAAGCCCAATTCAAGATAGGTGTTTCTGCATCTTGAGCTAATCATTGTTGCCCACTCTCAATATGCCCATCAGCAACACATTCACTGTCACCAAACATCATGATCCCACCCTTCACAGGAAAGCACTTTGGGTGACTGACTAAAGCACTATTTGAATGTAATTGACCAAACATATAAAACGACTGTGTTGGCCTGGCCCAACTGTATGTGTGAGCATATGAAGCAACTTAACTCAAACAAAAACCAAGGAACTATAGAATGGAAAAGATTTAACAACATTCTGGGCCAGGGGTGCCCAACCGATCGATTGTGGTCGACCTGTAGATTGCAGAAGTCAGTACAAGTAGATCATTACAAGATCAAATGTTTTTTAGATGTTTTTTGGTGTTTCCTTGCATTTGGTTTTGACATGTATTTGACATAAACGTGGTCAGCACAGACAGTCTACAGTTGCTGCAAACTACTTTTGCCTACCTTGCTGTGAATGGTGTCTTTGGTCTCATTTCTCTTCTAAGGTAATGTAAAGTATACAAGGCAATATGCAAAAGTGCAAAGTGCGCAAGATTGGTTCAAAGACAGCTGTTTGTGTTTGTCTGAAGTTGACAGCAACTCTGCACACTAACCTGAGTTGACAAAGTAATCTGCATTACCCTAGTCTCAAGTCCTTGTTAAGATTTCTAGAGCTCTGTCTGGGGATGAAATAGATTCTCTTGGACATTATTCACAGAATACAAGCTGCATAATGATGGTTGTAGATGCTTCATAATATGGCATTTTTAAAAGAGCTGACGGACACGTCAAATAAAGGTACAAGGACAAAGCCAAACCCCTGTAGATTTGAACGCAAGTGGGAATGTGCAGAACTTGCGTGCCTTGAATGAAAGCCAAAAAAGGTCCTGGGCCTACTTGGACTTTCTTTTTGCCAATGTGTCTGACCAATTTAAGCTTTTTTTTACAGTATGAGTGCATCATAACACCATGCTGTCCATGGTCTTTACAATCATAGAAGTAGTCTTTTCAACGTGTCAGCACAATGGTGTCTGCTGAAGACTGTCACACCATATGAGACACCCTATAATCCCAGACAGACCACACAAGAACACACACACACACACACACACACACACACATACACACCACCAGCAGCACCAGTGTAATCTCCTCAGCAGCATGTGTGTCTTAATCTGAACAGTGAGAGATAATGGCACTAAATGATCTGGGTTGTTCTGCTTCTTCTTCTTCTTCTTCACTCTCTCTCTCTATCTATTTCTCTCATGTCACTTCCTCTCTTTCTGAAGGATTCGAGTGGGTATTGTGCCTCAATACAATTATTTGTCAGAGTGTTGTCTACGCCAGATGGGACCTCTTCATTATGTAATGGAGAAGCCAGTGTGCGATCTGCCGACTTGAAATTGTGGTTTAACAACTTCCAATATAACGGACAAAGAGGATCATATCACATTTGTAATGTTCCATGTATTCCAATATCAATGCTGAAGCACAAATACACTCAAGAACCAACAGTCAATAAATAGTGTGCTAGCTTCAGCTTGGACTTCAGCCTACTAATCTAACTGTGTGTGTGTGTGTGTGTTAGGGAATAAGGGTTAGACAGCTTCCTTTTTAACCCCATGTCTGATTTCATGGGGTGTTTGTTTGTGCCTTCCTCCTGTGCAGAGTTAGGGGGCGGAGAGAGAGGGTGGAGAAGCCGTGAGAACTGCATCTCTACAGCTGCTGTGCAAAGACCACAGCAGGAGCCTACAGGTCACTGCCTTCCCCTCCACATTGTAATACACTCTTGGAATGCAGTCATCTATTGCAATGCAAATGCTTGTGTGTCTGACTCTGAGTTGCTGTGTGTGTGTGTGTCTATGTCTGTGTGTTTGTTGTTGTTGCCACTGCTCTTCTTCACCATTAGCAAATACACAAATCACACAAAGTTATAAGCCAAATAGAGCGTCAGAAGCTGATACAGTAAAACTGACCGTACATCCTCGTTAATGGTATATTTTACATGTCTATCAAAACTATAGACAGTTTGACAGTACCATTAACTTGCTTCCAAAATTATTACCGCTCACGTATTTCAGAGTTCTTACTTGAGTAATCTTGACAAGCTATGGACTGACAGGCCCTTCACTATTTAAGGCCTGTGATTCTTGGTCAGGATTTGAATGCTTCTACTTAAGCTGAAACACCCTCTATGTGTCAGAATTCATCTTATCCTGTGCCTCTTACTAGGTTTTCTTAAAGAACTAATATAGCAGGATTGCTTCATAAAGATAACAACACCTTTGCTCTGAAACCATCTGGATAACAATCATAACCCAATTTGACATTTGATTTCCTTTTGTTAAATGGTCCTTTGATTTAATCTCCAGGATGTGAGGAGAAGGCTGATCTTGGCATTCATTGACATTGACACATGAAAAATATGAAAACTAACCAATGCTAAGGCTAAATGAAAGTGTCAGGAAGCTGACAACGCCACAGCAGATTCTTTCAAGAGAGCAGCTCTTTTTCTTTGGTTCTTATCCTTCCCACGCATGTGACCATTCCACAGCAGGGCTACCACCTCAAGGCCTGACCCTCGTACCAGCCCTCAACTGGGCCCATTGCTCTTTGGTAATCTACCTTATAAAAACACACATTTGTGCATTCTTAAGCATGTTGCTGACCTGCTTGGCTGAATTATACAGAAAGCTTGAAACATTGAATAAACTGGTCTGCCAGGCTTTCAGACAGACATGGCATAAGGTTTACTCATGGCTCATTTAAATATTAACAAAGACTATCAAGACTATTGATCCATTACAGCTGGACAACTCAAAATACCTCTGAGATGATGAATGCACATGGATATGAAAAGACTGAACATTTACATTTTACCACAGTAATATTTCTTATGGTAAAACATGACAATGTACTCTTGAGAGATGATAAGAGTTAGTGCTAAACATGTACTAAACGTACAGTGTATCTGTTTATTTGTTTACCTAAAATTAGCACGTACTGCAGGTGGCCTTGTTTCCATGACATAAGCATTTGCAACATGTTGACACTATTTTTTATAAAGGAAAAAGTGGACAGCAGTGAGGTCTGGCATGTATTTTGTTCTGTTTCGAAAACATCTTGGCCACATGAACAGGTCTGTCAAAAAGAATCTTGAGTAATAAGCGTTTTAACGAACATTTGAGTAATGAATGTTTAAAATCCTATTTTAATTCATAATTTCCCCATGGATTAGAATAGGCTACATGGAGTTAGCAGAGACATAAAACTTTCTTGTAAATGACAGAAAAAAATGCTACATCCCTACATTCAGAGCAGAATTCAAATGTCATTTGAGTTGAATCCTTGGTTGAGGTTAGGATGGATTGACCTAGGGAGCTGAGGGCATTGTAATTAAGTAGAGCAGGTCACATTTCTGACCTCTGTCTGGTGGTTACTGAATAAATCTTGACTCTAATGCCCGCCATAATAATTTCATATCGTTTATCTGTGCACAGTTGGTTTGTCATCAGGTGAATGTCCATTTCTAACCATTAAAATGGATAATAATGAATAATTAATAATATTCACTAGATAAAACTCTCACCATGAGTTAAAAATCATGAAGAATATACTATTACTACTATACCTACTATTAACCTATATTCCTCAATCAGAGATGTTGGTACTTGATTTAGATAATCATGACCAGGATTATCTTTAACACAGATACACATCCTGTTCGAAAATCTACTACACCACTGCAAGATATTATTGCACCCAGCCAAATGACACAGTAATCTCTCGCCCTCGCTCTATGCTCTTCTGTACCAACGTGGGTTCCCATCGGAAAAAACCGTTGATTCTTAGGAGCATAGAGAGAGCGCTGACCTAATTAACATACAAAGTTCGTTGGCATACTTGGGTGCTCTATGCTCTGTGTACTCAAAAAAGTGGAGTAGCTGTGTAGAAACGAAACAGGTGAGGTGTGATTTGCAGACCCATGTATGTTACACAATAACGTAAAAGTAAGAGTCTATCATCACCGTACCAATAGATTCCATGACTAGGCTATCTTTCTCTCTAATTAATGGGCCATAAAGTAATGACGTTCAAATGCTATGCATAGGCCTAAGTAAGCTAAACTAGGCTTAGGCTACTTTTTATACTTATTTTTGAACCAGCTGGGATAGTTGAACACAACTAGAATGAGCTGAACACAAATTAAATAATTAATCAAAGTTGTCAGAGTCGGCATTTCAATCATCCGTGGACGACCGACAAAACAACCAGCAACGAATACCTAATTAATTGTATTCGTTTGTAGAAAAGAGTTCATTGGGCCCTATACCAAATCTCGGACAGGTAGGGTGTGGAGGCGTCAGAGTCAAACGCAAATGCGCAATGATCAACGGCATGCTGTGTGAAACCAGACGGCCAGTTGAAAGATGTTCCTGACATGACAAGCTTTTCACCCCTTTTTATTTTAATTATTCACCTGCCTAAACAAATATAATCTAAAGTTGGAGAAACTAAAGTTGCCGTCTGTGATATCACAAAAAAAAATAAAATAAATGAAGGAGAATCTTTTCAGGGTTTCGGCGAACCACTAAAACTTAAACCATGAATAAAATACAACAATGAACATAAACTTAATTATCGATATTTTCCCATCTAAGAAGTCAAGCTATTTCGTGATCCTTTCGTCTTGATTCAGTTAGTTATACGCTGTAACACTTTAAAGCGTTTGAACATTATTAAAGCACCTTCATATCAGGAGATGAGTTGCAGTGCAGCACTGAACAAAACAAGCAACGCAACATCCATATCCCTAATTGTATCCGTAAGTTAGCAAAATAAAAAACACTCACCACTGTTTTTTGACAATCGAGGCAGAAAGTCCGAGCACGGATGCGTATCCGTTGAATGTCGCTCAAACACTGAGTCCTAGCGGGTTGTCTTCTTCCGTTCCCCTCCCACGGCATCACTCCTCATTGAAGGCTTCTGAAGTCGTATGGACAGTGCTTCTGATTGGCTGTCATTCGTCTCTCCCTGTTACCGAAGGGTGTCATTAATAGAATTAACCGAGATATAGTCAGTTTAGAAATGGAAAGGGGGCATTACCGTGTTCAATTATCTGCTTGCGCTATCAAAGAGCTTATCATGTGTGAAATCAAGAATACCTCTCAGCAGACTAATTGATGTACATACATGTAAGACGCTTGAAATTTTACAAATAACTGTTTTAGACTTTTGAGGGACAAGAAATCATTATTTCAGTACAGTATTGTATTACATGTAGACTATAGACAATGACCTTTTCAGTTAATTAGATATATCTTCCAAGAATATGTGTTCTGAAAATATACAATCATAGGCTACTGGTGAGATCGGGAGTGAAAGATTTCCCTCAAGGTAGACTGTACTCAGTTTTAAAGTAAAACTTCTTCATTAAAATGGAAAATCAGAGGAATGACAAGTTCATCGACATGGGCTCCAGTGTTGTTGGAGTCATATTACAATCTGGTGAAGGTCCTCACAGAGATATTTCACAGAAAGTCATCATTTGGTCTCCCACCTTGTCTTAATCTTTGACTGAAGAAAGGATTCCCCCTACTGACCTGAATTCAGATTCCATCAACCAAATTAACATTCCAGTCTGTTGACAGACATTTTAATCGCTTAGCTGTTAGTAAGACCCCACATGGGCTCATGATTAACTGGCGATGTGTTGTGGTGACTATAGGGTGCTGTAGCCTAGTGTTAATGTGTGACCAGCAATCACAGGGGCTAATAATGTGCTGATAGCCTGAGTCAGTGGGCCACGCCTGGCCACATTAGATACTCAGACAAAATAATTGACCAGCTGAGCTGAGCAATGTAGTCATAGCGGAGGCATTTGAAAGATTTTTGGTACTGTCAATGGCACCCATATGTGATTTAGGTATATATTCTAAAATTGTAAATGCAGGCACAATGTAGTGCATTAAAAGCTTTTTGGAGGCACGAGTGACAATAATGTTTGGAAACTGCTTGTAGTGACAGGCAGAATTGTAGATTGCCACACATGGTGGATGTGTGTGTTGTGTTCAAGTCTAACATGACCTAAATGTTGTACCTGACATGGCTGATGCACATCCCGCTTGGCTGCTGATGAGGCAGAAATTGTCGCTTAGCTCAGCATGAGCAAATTCAGAAATGCTCAAATGTATAAAAAACACTACAATATGACTGTTGTGCATAGCGGTCCATCAACCCTCAGATAGAGATAGCTCAGAAAACAACCTTTCCAGTGTTATAGAGGTTGTATATAGAGAACTGGCTGAAAAGTTTGCATTTACAAAAAAATGTTGTGCATTTACAAAAAAATGTTGTGCATTTACAAGTGATATCAGTGTCATAGACTGATTAAAAAAAAGTGAAGTAGGCCTTCCACCATTGGTGGTGACAATATAGAAATCATTCAGAATTGTATGTAGTCCAGCAATATCTATTTTGTTTTGCAAAGGCTTATCTAAGCCCTTGTCTTAAAAAGGATTACTGTGCTAAAGTGATGAAAATCATAAACACACAGTGCTGTGGTGTGATGAGGGGTGTCAAGGGGGATGGGCCACCTTTTACATGCATCATGGAAACAGACAGCCAATACACAACAGTGAATGGAGTGCAAAACACACTTGAATGTGTTGTTGTCAAACTAGTCATGATGTCTGTTGTAACATTAACATGATAACCTTGAAGCTGTCATGGATTGGGTGGCACTGACAAAAAATAGTCAGTGGGTCTATGATGGAACCATTTGAATTGCTATGAGATAAATTGTTTCAATGTTTTTGTAAAAATGGCTTTTTTGCTAATCCAGGTCTGCCAATGTGAATATTTTAGAGGATTCGCCAAAGCTTAGGACAGCAAACGGTAATCCGCTTTAAATCAGCAACAGCATATTGGCTGAGGCTTAATGCTTCGTACCACCCAAGACAAAGTCAAGGAGCACCGTCAGCGATGAGAAAGAATAAGCAGCTCAGATCTCGTCATTGACTGTGTTTGAGCAGTTGGATGTGATTGTGTGTGCGACGTGAACCTTGGTGTGTGCTCTTGCACTTAATCACAGACACGCTCATCATGTTGATTTATGGGTTTGTATGCAGAGTCAATATGCTGTAAACACATTGTTTTTCTACCCCTAAATAGCAGCATTGTGTACTGAATGAAAGAAGGCGTTTCTTGTGGGCCACATTTGCATGCCTTTGCAACAATGTGTATTTACAACAGGGTTGTTAAAAAAGGTCCCTCACACACACACACACACACACACACACACACACACACACACACACACACACACACACACACACACACACACTCTTTCCCTCTCTCTCTATCTCTCTCTATTTCTCGTGTTTGCCGCTCTTTCTCACACTCTTTTAGAGGACAGACACAATCTCTGTCAGTGCATCAGTGTGTGGAGAGCCTGGCTGTCTTGCTGAGTGTGGAGAATTGCTACGACTGACCTGACTCCACCGCCAGAATTCCCTTCCCAAACCTGAGAGCTGTTCCCAACGGCCTCAGGGCTACATCATGGCAGCAGGAGGAGAAATTTATCAGACATGCATCTCAATAGACTTTGTCATATCACATCTCCTGACTGACTGTACAGGGGAGGGGCCAATGAACAATGGGTGTGGTCTAGGGAGGGGTTTCTCAAGCTAAGCTATGTGTCAGTAATGAAGTACAAAGAATTTCCTCTCAAAATGGAAGGTTAGATGTATGGTTGTTCGCTCCTAAAAAAAGTGATGTTGAAGATAGCTTAAAAAAATTAAAAAAGAGCATCCCCTGTTTGTTAAACTCAAGATTCAGATAGATATGAAGTTTATGGTTCAATGGTTTTATGAGGCTTAGAATGAAGAGCACATTTTCTGGAGAGTGAGGGCTTTAAATGTGTCATCCTATTTACCCTCAAGTCATCAAACATTCAGAGATGTTTACAGCATTGCGTGCCAACTTCCCCCTCACACCAAAGACGGTATGATCCATGTGCCCTGTAGTGGATTTATAGGCATGCTCCATGTGGAAGCATATAATATGGGTTTGACGCTTCAAAGAACACTCTGACATGATTTGTCTGAGTCATCTGTGAGATGTGAGTCAGATATTTTCATGTGATTAGTGTACTGATCCACTTACACAGTTGAAAGTTGCCTCATTTTACTGACACTTCGCAACATATCACTACAGTGCAAAATAAAGAAGAAGGAAAAAAACACAGCAAACAACATAACCACCTCCAACTGTCGAGCCACTGAGACAACTTTTTTTCATATGTCCTTTCTTAACATGGCTGCCGCGAGAGAGGGATTAATCCCCCCCCACACCCACCCACCCCAGTTCGTCCAGATGGACTCAGCCCGTTTTCTGTTATTAAATCCCTGAGTGTTTTGCTGCTCTAATCATCAACAAGTTTGCGCTCCTCTGTCTGCTTGTTGCCTCCGAGACGCACCCGCCACATGATATGTATAGATTTCATTTGAAATAAAAAGGATAAGCGTGTAAGTTGCAAGTCACTGTTCTGGAGTGTTTCATCAATAGAAGGAGGTCATAGAGGTCTGTGAAAGGGCTCTGATGATAATTTAGCAGTCCGGGTTTGGCCCTGTAATCTAGCTGCATAACCCTTTGCCAGGGGATTACGGAGTGACAATTTCAAGAGGAAGGGAAGATGTAATGCTTTGCTTAAGCCTCTGCTCCTATTAAAAGCCAAATTATGCTGTGACATCAACACAGGCCATACTTCACAGCTGCCAAACAGTTTTTCTTTTTAAAAAACGATCAGGATACATTTTTAAATGCAAATAAGCATGTTTGCATCACACCAGTCACAAAAATCACTTTTCACACTTCAGTGCAGTGCAGGGTTTTCAAGCCCTCAGTTGTTCCCAAATGTGGTAAAAAGTAACACCAAATTAATAAGTGAGGAGAGGGGAAAAAATATAAGAGAAATTCTCTTGGTAAATCACTTCAAGCAAAGGGCCAAATGGGTGGAATCAGGTGTCACTTGACACAGAGCATTCCAAGCTGTACACTACAGGCAACATCAATTTCCCCAGAATATAGCAATGCAATGACCATAAGAGCCTTATTGTCATTCCATGGCATGTTATGTTGCTAGAACATTGTTTACTTTCGTTGTTGTTCAGGCATAAATTCTAATATTAGAGCCAAAGATGGAACGGAAGGAATTAAGCCACAAATCAATCGTGCCTTTAATTGCAGCCAAGAGTCACTAGAGATTACTGTGTTTAAAGAGGAGGATAGTGGTAAATGGCAAGAATTCATGAGTCACAGACTTGTTTCCAAGCCACAGAAATCTCTTGAGAAGGAGACAATAATCATTCAGTCCACAGTAATTAACTTTGCTGCAACCTTTGGTCACAAGAGCACTCGACCTTGCAATCCCTCTTGCACAAAACTCTCTGCAGCTTCAATATCCATGTTCCCTCCAGGCCCCCTGTGTGAAGAAAGTATTAGGAGTAGAATTTTCGGGATGTAGGGACTAGATAGCATTTTTGGCATGTACCTTCAGTCTCAACCCACTAGGCTACAAAAAGAATGTTTTTAAAATATTTATTTAAAAAGCATATACTTTATTAAATACAGATATAATTCTATATAAAGTGGACATGAAACATAAAATATAGCTGCATGAATTAAAATGAACTTCAACTATCAATCCTTAACATGGCTGTGTTTCCTAGTTTCATATACAGTAAAGCCTACCACCAATGGATGACTTTAAGCCTTTTTTTAAAACTCCAAATTCTCCTGATGTTTTGTACTACTTGTAGTAGCCTTTTGCCATGCTTAGTTTTTCTGTTAATTAAGTTGTGGCTGGCTGCCTCTGTTTACAACTTGTCGGCTCCTTCAGATACCCCACCCCAGTGACCACCTCAGCACAAAAGACCATGGCAGACTCCCACTGCTGGGGACAGTCACACTGTTGTGCTTATCCGCCACTTTTTCCTACATAAACCAAGTGGGAAATTAACACCAGGTCAGTCAGATTTGGCTTGACTTTTAACCAGGCTAGCGCTGCCTAGCACTTCAATTCTTCATTTAGCTCCACCTCTACATCAGGGATCTGTCCGTAGGCTTAGGCTTCCACTGGCTCTGGGCTATGAGGACGAATCAACGAACAGAAGGAAGGCTGAAAGCAATGATGTTGAACTCAAATGGTGCATTCCAGCAAGTAACATATGTCTCGACCAAGCCATAATGATTGGTTGAAACAAAAAGTATCTGTTCACCAGAAAGCAAACATATTCCAATGGTTAGGTTTCAGGCGCTTTGCACAATGTGAAACAATGTGAAAGCGTTTGATGCATCAGGCTATGATTGTTACGGGAAGTGAAACAACAACAACAAATAACCACTGGTTGCATTTGCCCTCTTGCTGTTGTGTTCTTGGCACTCTATCTGTTTATCTACTGCTGATTAGTCATTCATTTCTGATTACTGTGTTAAACCCCTCAGTCAGGGTAGGGATGACTCTGTTGTACATACAGTAGGTCCTGATTAAACTATATCTGGCATTGTAAAACTTAAAGTGATAGTTCAGAGTATTTCCAATTCTAGCCCTGTTGTTCAAGGTCAACAAGAGCTGTCAATAGGAAGAAGAATGAGAGAATTTGGTACATCATAGACAATCGGTAGCTTACGCCAGCTGAAGGGGGCCATGGGAAATGAAACTGAAAGTTTGCTTATGAGACCTATTCAGTTAACTTTAGCTTCTAGTTTGCTATTGTGTCTATGTTGTACCAGTTCTCTCATTCAGACTCACAATGGGGCTATGGTTGGATGTACTCTGTCACTTTAAGGAAGTCCTTTGCCACTTCTGTGCCTGAATACATACAGGTGTTGCAAGACCCATGGCCTGTTAAGATACACGCAGTTATCAGCAGCTGTTTACAGAGGCCACAATGCACCTTTCATCCTGTCAAGTTGATTAGGATTGTTTCACTTATCTGAGACCAATGGCTGAACAATGGAGGCTCATAAACAAGGCCTGATTAAAATGTTATCTGGGTTTTTAGGGAGAACGGGATGTAGTCTTTATACAACCTGAGATGGCCTCAGGAGATTGTGCTGGCTGTTTGAAGAGGATAAATGATCTATCCAAAGACAGTGGGCTGATTATCTGCGATACACAGTGTCAATATTTACTGTTTCAGATACAATAAGTATGCATTTCTTTGTATTGTACTAGATAGTCTAAAAATAATAGTAACACTTTCTATGAATCTGGTATTCATAAAGTATTATAAATGCATTTATACAGGGTTATAATGAATTTATAACACTTTATAACTAATGACATTAGCATTCATAACTGTTTATCCATTCTCATGAGTGTACTCATAAGGCATTATAATGTCTACTGAGACTCTTAACTCCAGACCAGTGTTAGCAGATGACTGGCTTACACTGTATATAGTTTACCTTAACTTTCAGTCAATAATTAGTTTGTATTCACTGCATGGCCTCTGTTAATCTGTCTTACACCCCTGTTGCAACACTGGCTGCTTTTAGCCAAAGATATGAACACCACTGTCTGTGCTATTTTCAGAGTATACTTTTCCACTCCAGCAGAATTAATAATATGTCCTGAGCCAATCCAAGGAGAAAAATGAAGAGCATCAAAAGTCCCCAAACAAAACAATGGCAGTTCTTTCGGGGGCTCAAAGGACTCTGCAACCCAATAATGATGTGTGAAATTGAACTGTCAGTACTCTGTGATTGTGCAGCTCGTTCCAGAGGGAGCACACTACGTCTGATAAACCAACCTCACAATACAATGTCTGACATTGCCACAGTAAACACCATCTTTACTACCTCAAGTTATCTAAACATCATTTCATTTTGATTCCTTAGCCCTACAACAGAGCTGTCCCAGTGTTGTCTTGTTACCATCCACACTATATTAAGAGGGTCATAATTCCCATTACAAAGGAGTCACTGTCAAATAAAAAAAAAAAAAAATCAAATATAAAAATCAACTGTTGTAAAGTATGACACTAAAGTCTGTTACCACTAGTCTACAGAGTGTGCTATTTTATAATGAGTTTCTAATTTCCTGTACTACCACTTGTACAGTGAAGTTCATAAATAGTCGAACAGTAAATATAATTGAAGTTGTCTGTATTCAATACCACAGTGGATCTGAAGCAAAGCAAACAAAATGTGCTTTAAGTGTACATTTCCATCTTTGATTTAACAGCTTGATCAAAAAAAAGAAAAAAATCCCATCAGCCATTTTGGGATTACAGCCATTTTGATACACTGTCACTCCATTTTTGACATTCAGTTAATTGAACAGTCAACTGATAAGCTGTCTCATTGCCAACATGCAGTGTGTTTCCTCATGATTCCATGACCAGTTAAACAAATAAAATGTCGGGTTGATTCCAAGTGTTTGCAGCTACTGTAAAAACTACATCATGGTTTTAACTTTAAAAAGCCAGTGTCCGGGCTGCCTAACTATTTTAAGTTGACCAAATTTAAGATAATGAGTTGTGATGATGAGTTCAGACCTCAAAACACAAAACAAATAGTTAACACAACAATTTCCATATTCTGTAGGTATTCTGACAAATAATTGTAAGTTATCACAAATAAAAGGAAGTCTTATTTTTTACAGTGTATATTTGGTAGCTAGTTGATAGTCTTTGGTAGTCTAGTTGATATGGCAAAATGTATACTAATAGTTTGTCTGCTAGTGTGTTAAGCTAAGTCTTTGTACCTCTTTTTTAGTGTAAAAACAAACAACAAAAAATGGAATGGGAAGTAGGAACTAAAAATAACAACAATTTCAGTTTGGTAAGTTCTTACAAGAAGGGATGCACTTGTGAGCTCAGCAAGACCAGGAAGACCACATTAGACAACTGAGGTGGATCATAACAGTACTGTTTCCTTTGAAAAAAAAAACAAAAAAACATTCAGAGTAAAAAGTAAATTCAAGGACGTTCTTAAAGGTGTAGGCATGTCCACAACACAGAGAACACAGGCATACAAGCAAAGTGTCATGTTGTCTTTGGACTAAATTTGGCAATTACAACTTTCCATACAAACCCTCGATTAGGCCTATATACACCACAACCACCACGACCAACAACAACAAGACCATTCAGACTTCCCATGTTGGTCAGTTTCCAAGTTGAATGATACGTGAAGACAAACTGTCTTGAGAAGAGGCTTTGTTCATCACATTTTGTCTTATCCACAATAGCACCATGAAAGGTTTACCATACACTTCTGGCCCTTAATTTGAAGTCTTTTTTATTTGATTCACAATTACAACACTTGAGAGAACACTTGAGAGTCACAGAAAGAAGTGTGTGAATGATGACCCATAACACACCTGGCTGGCTTTACCTTTCTGTGGCTTTAGCATTCCATACCATTAATGCTCATCATTGCACATGGCACATGTAGGCCTTCCATTTGTTGTCCATATGTGGCTTTGACCTTTTTTGTGGGAGAAGGTTCTCTCTCTATGTTTAGCTTTCTCCTCAGAGAAAATTCTTTGGAACCCCAGTAAATACGAGCAGTCCAGCGGGCTTTCTAAGTAATCACAATAGCTGAAGAGAGATGATAGGTTTCTTTATTTAGAGCTCAAAGCCTAGACTCAAAAACACTAGTTTATATTGTGAAAGGTGCAATTGTGAAATTGTGTGTGTGTGGGTGTGTGTGTGCATTTGTGTTTGTGTGTGTGTGTGTATGTGTGTGTGTGAGAGAGAGAGAGAGGGAGAGAGAGAGAGAGAATGTGTTTCTGATCTCATTTTAATATAAGCCAACTGAACATTGTCAGACTCTGAAGTCTATGCCAGCTGCTTTATATGAGAGGATAAAGACTAAGGCAGTAAGCAAACAGGAGCTTGTAGCGCCCGGTATAAAGTCCAGCCTGAAGGTAGAAATTAATTCCAGGGCTCATTTCATCTCGAAATTGACACTAACATTACAAACAAGCCAATTGGAATAAGATGTTTGTAGTAATAAGGCAAGGGAGCTCCCACTTGTAATGGTACCTCCAGTGAGACGGAGAGATGCTTCTTTGCTGCTGCGTGCCTGCTTTCCTTACTTTTGATAGACAGATGTTGTTTTCATCTCACAACATGCCTTGGTTGATGTTCTCAGATCACATAAATATGGTGTGTGTACCTTGTACCTGTTGTTATTTCTGTTAGCATGTGTTTCATAATTCTTTTTTTTTCACCCAGGCTTCATGCACATCCATGTAAAAAAGTGATCTGCTTCAGCGGCTTGCTGATATGGTCTTGCATTGCCACAACGTTTTATCCAACTCCTGTGAGGCTGACACTGTTGAATGCTGACCAGCCCTTCTTTCCCAGGCAGATGCTTCTAGTCATCCAGCCTCATGTGTGATCCTCTCTCTCTCTCTTACACACACACATACACAAATACAGATGGATGTCGGCAGCCAACTGTTTTCTGAAGGGGGTCATTCCTTTCGCATCCAAGAACAGATCTCGAGTCCCTTGTGTACCACACCACTCCATCCCATTTCCCAGGCTCCCATGCAAAACGTCTGATTGTTAACATGCTGTTCCAGTCAGATGTTGGGAATGGACCCATCAGTCTAAGTTGTGCTCCTCATTCTACCATTACAACTTCAAAGGAAAACATATACTGCGCCATCAAGGATTAGGTAGACTCCCCCCTTTCTAGAGACCTTGTTTGACAGGCAGGCATCAATCTGTGAGGTCTGTTACCTCAAAACACATTCACTCATCGATCATCCCATCACCCATATCTTGTGTGTGTGTGTGTGTATGAGAGAGAGAGAGAGTGTATTTGTGTGAGCGTGTGTGTGTGTGTGTGTGTGTGTGTATGTGTGTGTGTGTGTGAGTGTGAGAGAGAGGGAGAGAAGTGATGGCTATAATAATGCCATAAAGCACACAAGGTAGACCTGGATAGTTTTGGAAAAATATGATTCATCATTTTCTTATCTTTCCTGGTTACAGTACCATCCCTTCACAGGAAACATCTGGAATGTGATGGTGGATTTATCGTGGGAAAGATAATTCAATGTCCAACAGATGAAAGTCTGGAATAAAAGGTAATGATAAAAGCGGAGCAGATTACACTACGAAAGAAAATATAAGAATTAATTTCCAGCTGGACAAAAATACTACTGTACCTGAAAACTATAGGTAGGCCTGTTACAAACTCTGTTGTTGGATCAGAGGTATAAAGTATGAACTATATATAGTATGTATGACAAAAAGTAACATGGTGTGTTGTGCATTTGCATGTACAGTACAACTGCATTTACTGTGAATAGCCCTCAATCTCAAGTCATTGAAATATACCTGAAATTTGGCCAAATGTGGTTACTATTAAGCAATAATACTGTATTGAAGTATTTTTAATGTGTGCCATGATGGATTTGCATTTCCCTATAACTTTTGCAGAAAAGAACATTTGGAGAAGCTGGATCCATCTTCCTTTGGAGACGTGCATTGGCTGTGAACGAAGCCAAATGTTCTCTCCCTCAGTGACATACTCGCAATAAATTACAAGGGGTCTGGCGTGTCAAAGGAATTAAAACTGGCCAGTTCGCATGCTTGGGAAACCAGCAGACAAATGAAATGCCTAAACAACGAAAACCTACAGAGCCAAGCATTCTGTTCCTCATTATGAACCATGCTTCCTGCTCCACCAACCATGCTTCCTCACCACAGGACCCCCCAAGTTAGATAACAGGGCTTGTGGTAGGTGGATTTCATCTTTTCATCTGATCAGTTTTCTGCAGTTTTGTGATGGTAACTGAGATCAGATAATCTACAATATGAGTGACAGGCAAAGGGAAACAGTGGTATAAATGATTTAAATGATGAACGTTCTCTGCATTTGAGATAACAGTACTCAGTGTAGGAATTACCATTTTTTCATTAACCTAAAGAAGTGGGTACCTATGTTTTTTTAAGTCAGTGTAGCATCAAAATGAGTTTGAAACACAACTACACGGTGTTGCTGTTAAAATGAAACAGAAATTTCCTCACATGCAATTTCATTCAGTTTCTACACTGCTGACATTGTGTAAAAGTGAATCACAGGGCCTGAGAATTGCACCCCATAGAGATAGAACAATGGACCTCCTATTACAGTAACAACATGCAGGTTCAGTGGGGGAGAAATCGGCTAGAGTCTGGCAAAGAAGAGTCTGGGAAAAAGAGCTGTGGTTAGGCAGTCCACGCACACACTCAAGAAAAAACACCTCAGATACTTTGGCATCCATGGGATTCATTTACAACAGGCATTGACAGGTTGCAAAGTGTAAAACGGTAACAGTGTTAGGTAACAGGTAATAGTGTTGCCATTGCATACAAATATAATGGTCATCCAGCATATTGATTATGTTGCACCAAACTGTATCAATATCAAATTCCTTTTAATAGACTCAGTTTGAGTTCTAATATGATTGAGATCTTAGAAGATAAATAAGGTAATCTGAATATGTGTATGATGCCCTGTTGGAAAACTTGTGCTGCCATCTAAATGGGTCTGCAGTGGAAGAAGAACAGGGGTCAGGAGACATAATCAGAAAATCTAAAAATGTAATAGACTGTACTAGGAATGAGATAATCTAGTGTATTGTCTACTAGCATGCATTGGTTGAGGGAAATAGTCAACAATCATGCTGCAAGCAATAGCCTTGATGTAAGGAGAGAGATGAGAGACGACTTAGTAGATTTTAAATATAGTAGATTTTAAACACCATGTTACAGCTGCATAGACAGACCACAGACATAAGAGAGATTACAGATTCAGATTTTGTCAGAAACCTTACATTTTTATTGGCAACTGGAAAATCAGGCTTAAAAACATGTAATGTGAGCTGAGGGGAAGGAGTTGTAAGCTGCATGAGAGGTCCTTAACAGTGTAGGCCAAGAGCATGACTGAGGAATAGCAAACATTAGACCAAAACGATCACGAGGTTAGGTTTGGAGATGACTACACTGTAAAAAATTAAAAAGTGAAGCTTATTTGAAAAGTTGGTGGAAACTTGTTACCTTAAATAACTTAAGTAAACATAATTAGTCTCTCTCAAGTATGTTTACCATGTTTACCATAACTTGAAAGAGACTAGTTATGTTTACTTAGCAACATTTTACACCAATATTTCAGGTAAACTGGACTTTTTTTTACATTTCACAGTGAAGTAAGCAATACTTGTTTTTAACAGTGTATGTGAATTACACATCATGCAGCCAGACAAAGGCAGCAGCCCTACCAGGCTGCTGGACTTCCACACAACAGCTCCACCTTTGGAAAGCAACACAGAGGAAAGTTTCAATCTTGCATGTTACAGTAGGTGCTGGTCACTTCTCCTTTTGCCATTCATGTCTTCACATAGCCCACTGCGTAGCCTAACACTTCAATTAAGACAAACTATTTGAAAGTGAGGAAGAGAGAGAGAGAGAGAGAGCATAGTAGAAAGTTGAGAGATTATCTTTAAAGCGTAGGTGGACGTCAGTTCATAGCTGCTGTAATTACTGGCTTTCCCAGTGACGGGCTGTCATGTCTCATTACCGTCACCACGGGACACCATTAGTCCTGGTAACCAACCCAGCAGCCGCCATCACTGGGCTCAAGAAAACCTAGGTCTTGCATTGTGTTTGCTTGGTTCCTCATCCTCTCCTCCCCCACCCCCTCCTCCTTCTACTTCACACATTCTCACTCAGCCTGTTTCTGAGTCTTTGGCACTTCACTTTGGCTCCATGTTAATTCTCTCTCACTCCCACTTGCCATCACACACTCTTGTTTATTATAGCCTTTGTCTCTGGCTTTCACCAAAGACAGGATGAAAGTCTTTAACCTTCCACTTTTAGCAGTATATCATGATGTGTTAATCAAGCTAATTTGGTGTGTTAGTATTATCATGGGCCCACGAGCTTGGGATAACTTTAACCTTTAATTTAATTTTCTTACTTGTAATTGGGCTGTGTATGGCTGATATGGCTATCACTGGTAACATTTCCAACCCTTGCAACTGGCAAATACTCGAGTGAAAACTACAGGACCCTTAGCTAGTAACTGGAACAAATGTCAGGGAGAAAATGGCCAATGGTAGTAATGCAAATGTGTGTGTTGGCAGCAAAGGACCAGTTAAAAATGTTCAAATAAATTCCCACAATATCCACATTCATTTGGAAAATGAATCTACATTTTACAGCATAACCACTATGTTTGTTTGTAATATTACATGAAGACATACAGTCGTGGTACAAATTCAATTCATAGGAAAAATAAGGGACCAATATGACGACTCTATCTGAGGCTCATTAACTGTGTACTGAAGATGTCTGTCCATTGCAGGTTTCATTGGTTTCATCATTCATATCCCCTACATCTAGAAGTCATCTAGAACTGTTCATGGAATAACATGCTTACAGTGTAGAAAACAGATTGTAAACCACTGTAAATATTAATGACCTTTGGCCTGCAACTCACAAAAATGGAAACTGTCACAAACTATGCTGGCCTCGTTTAATAATTTGTGTGTTTAATAATTATGTGTGCATGGCACATACACACACAGGCTGTAATCAGACAAGGTGTACGTATCACCTTTATTCTGGATTCACAGAGACTTGCATGATTCACAGAAACAAGTCAAGTTGCAAAAAGAGGGGCTACTGGATGTGCAGTCTGTCTGGCCTGGAGACATAACAGTTGTCAGTTAGGGACCAGACCTTTCTCATTTAAAGTGTGGAGCCGTCCCCTCCAGACGTGAAGAGCGCAGCACAGAAGGGGGTACCTCTGCACCCTCCTGGGCTCTCGAGAATGGAGAATGGAGAACTGTTTTTACCGTCTCCCTGACTATTCTCCTTTCAACTTCTAAGCCCAGTGTGGTGCACACAGCCAGGGGTGAATGCACAGGAAACTCTTTCTGGAGGAAGCCATGCAGTCAATTCAGTACTGCGGATCTTTTCCCGTGTGGATTGCTTAGTCTTCTGTTGATTTCTTTGCATTTTTTTAATTAAATGAAAAAAATCAGCTTAGTTGATCAGAAAATTGAGTAAAACCCAGGAGGATTTTTTTACAGGTTTATAACTCTTGGCAGCTGGATCAAACAGCTGTTCCTCATATAAGCACTAGAAAGCTTGTCTCTGATGGGTGCTGGGGAGAGTTTTAACATATTGTTTCCATCTACTATGCGCTTGGCCATAGATGATTTTCTCAGTATTGGCTTGATAATCCTGTCAAAAAAGTTTAAAGTGAGTGATGTCGTAGAAAATGTTCTTTTAGTTGATTCTTTTGTTCAAAAGTAGCAGATGGTTAAGGGTTTTAAGACCTTTTTTGTTTATTTATTTAATTTTTGTCAGACCTGCATGTTCCTGATCCCCAACAGAGTTTGACATGTTAAATAGGTTTCATCTCGTCATAGACAATGGTCCTTGTCATGTTTACCATCACTCCCTCTCTTAAAATGCTTGTCTTGCATGCAACAAGCCTCACCCCGAGAACTTCTTATTGCCATATCAGACTAATAATCTCAAGAATTCAACCTGCATAGACATACAACATTCACTATATGTGAGCAGAGAGAATGGTCATATCATGCTCTGGTTGTATAATTGTAGGAGTAGACACTACACCATATCATTATCCTGATAAGATTCAGGATATTTATTTGTCATCTGCATAAATGGACAGGTACAAAGAGCAGTGAAATGGAGATTGCAACTAATTCTCCCAAGAAAGAATTTCAAGTAACATGTGCAAGCAAGAATTTCTGATGATAAATAAATGGAATAATGTTTATATATTAATAAATGTAAATAAATGTTGGGGTAAATGATGTATTAATGATCAATATGGCTTGGGGGAAGAAGCTCTCTCTAAGGGTTTGTACACATATAAACGCTTGTGTTTTTTTTTTTTTCAGGTTGAAAAAAAAATCTCGTCCACACATACATCATATCAATAAATATTCACGTAAAGATGGGAACAAAACACAGGGTGAAAACGATGTAATACATATGTTAGAGCGTCAGCCACAGAATTGACATGAAGTGACAGTGTGTAAGTATGGATTACACTCAGTGTCATGTTGGTCTCAAGACGTGTACTTACCATCACAGCAGATCTGATTTTGGTTGCATTTTGTTTTCAAGGGGATGCTGGGCTGGTTAGAGTGGTTCCAAGGAAACATAGGTCTCTTGGTCTCAAATTTATATTTGTTGTCATGCCACTGTTTTACTCATTAACGTGACTAATAGTATGTGAGGGGGTCAAGGAGAACAGAAGCATTTTGATTTTGGAAGATCACCGCCTAATCCTGTGTGAAACAGTGTTATTTATTAGGGTAACTCTTTGATTAGGTTATACATACTCACCTTTAACTAGCAGCTTATTAACATGCAAATTAGTAACACACTAGCCATTGGTTAGCCATTACAGGCCACTTATTAATACCTTATTCTGCATGACCTTATTCTACCCATAATAGACCATTAACTAAGAATTTCCAGTATAAATTCTTGATTACTGTATATTCGTAGTTAGTAAGTTTAGTTGTTGTACGTGAATTATAATCTTAATATGCTTTGGTTAGTATGGGCAGTAGTAGAACAGGAACAGTTATTCTCCTTCAATTATATTTTTAAAAGATGGTTAATTCATAGGAACAAAATTCACAACTACAAGTGGCTAATAGTGTGAAAATAAATACTAATTACGTCTTTTTGATTGAGAATTAAGATTGAGAACTGTTCCTGTTGTACTACCACCTTATAAGCCCCTCAGTAAGCAAAGCATGTTGAGCAACTAGCTTACTTACTATGAATAAGCAGTAATTACGAGTTTATACTGGAGAAATTCTAGTTAATGGTTTACTACGGGTAGAATAAACTCATATAGAATAATGTATTAATAAGTGACTTGTAATGACTAACAAATGGCTAGTATGTTATTAATCTGCATAAGATGCTAGTTAATGGTGAATATGTGTACCCTAATCTAAAGTGTTACCTTTATTAGTTTTCTATTTTGAGCAAAACTTTCTCCAGGTCAGTAAAATGCATCTTTATTACAGAGCCTCAACATGTTGCAGGCAGACTGATGTGCCCATTCAACAACTAGGATTTTTTCGTTGATTGTAATTTCTCTGTATTCAGTCTGATGGAGTGGATTCAGTCTATGGAGCAGACAGATGCTGTTCGTGTCTCTTCCTAATATGAGTGAGTATGTTGTTCTAAGAAGTTTGCAGACATGATTCATTGATTACAATTTCAGCTCTTAATGTTTATAAGTTTCTGAGCATTTCATTGAACTTCTGCCCTCGTCACTTAGAATGAGACTCGTTCACTTTACCATATTTTGTGCAAAGAGTTTGGACACTCTTGATAGGATAAGTTTACTTTGCAATGGGTGGCCACTTTGTTTGAACTTTAACACTATTGCTTCTGCCTTAATTTTCTGTTCACTGACTGGATGATAAGAAACCTAGCTGTGGACCCTGAGTACTGCAACAAAATTTAACAGAGGTACTAGGCGGTTCCATCCTGGGTAGTAGTAAATATGATTATTTCGACTTCATAAACTGTACACCAGGCTAGTTAACCTAATCTAACTACAATAAAATAGAACATATTAGGGGGTGTTTGTATATTTATTATTGCAGAAAAAAATTACATGGCCTCCCTCACCAGCCCTCAAGGTGATTTTGAGTTGCAAAAAATAGCATCCACAATAATTTGGAATTCAGAGTCTAAAAACACCTAACTCACGATGAATTATGCATGTGAATATATGTGCCATTGTTTGGTTATATTTATGACCCTGGTGCGTGTGTCTACAGTGCAGTGGAAGTGTGGTGTGCTCTTGTGAGAGCATGGCAAGACCTTGCCAACCCCTCACAGAACTGTGTCTTGTGGTAATACATTTTGAAATGTGCTAAAATGCTGTATAGGGGAGTAGTGCTTTAAACCAGATGATCTCTAGACTAGAGTAAGTAAGACTTCAAATGGATATAAAAAGTGGTGACTAATTTCTAGTGAAAATTCTCATTACAAACATTAAAAAAAATCTGTGCTGTGAATAAGAATTGTGTGTTGTGTCAACCAAATTTCAGCCTGCACTATGGCATGGCAAAAATTTTATTCACTCTGCACTGGAAAGTTGGAAAAATTCAGTGTAGAAATCCTTTTGGATATTACAGTGTATTGAGGACTTCAAATCCTGTTGTAGAGCGTAACATTCAGGAGTGCCTTGATGAATGCCTTCATTATTTTTTTCCCCCCAGTCAACCTTGTTATTGTCGACTTAACAACTCTAACTCTCTAAACCGAATGCTTGCCTGAAAGGCAGAGGCAAATTATTGTCTGGACAACCATGGGTTGATTTTTTTTTACAAGTGAGGCAAAAATGTCCTTTGTAGCTCGCTTTATTCCTTTTCAGGATTTGGAAGCAACCCAAAGAGTATCAGAGAGAAGTAAGAGGCATGGCAGAGAGTTCAAGTGAAATCCCTCTGGTCAAGGATGCACAAGATCCAGATGGACCAGAGTGTTTGAGCACCATTATGCAGCTATTAGCCTTGAGTGGAACCACATGGCTTTCATTGATTCCTTCAGTCACTTGTCAATTATGGGCTTTTCTGGGGTCAAAGGGTTCCATAAGTGTTGGACACAAATTGGACAGAAATGGCAAATATGAAACTATAACAGCTGGTCATTTAATGAATGACCTTCATAAATATACACTGTAGACAAGATCTGAATTAAATAGCATGCATGTCCACCAGACTTTGGCACAAAGGGCAAGGTGGACAAAATGATCCCAAAGTGGTATATTCAACTGAATGATTAAAAATGACATTTGGCCAATTAACTAGATGTATGTTAAAACCAAAGAGGAAATGAATGATTAATGCAGGTACAGTAGGCCTATATAGCATTCTTTATACATTCGACCCATGAGGGAAAGAGCTTTGAGTCTGAATATCATTAAGTTGCACAGGGATTTTACCTCCATGTATGTAAAAAAAAAAAAAACATAAACAACAGTGTTATGTTCAATGAAGTGCAATTCTGTCAAGGGAGAAGCGCCGGCAGGTTTGATTTATCAATTATATTAGACATTGTATGTGCGAATTGAATACCTCATGCATCATATTTCTTGAAATACCTGTCATGATGTAGACAAACTCATGTTCCTAATTAACAAAGATGTGTGTTATTTTAAACAGTTATGCAGTATTTATAAATGTGTTATAAAGACGATGTGTATGTCAACTTGTAAGGATTGATACTGTGATATACATGTTACTGTCAGTTACAATGCATCTCATGAACAGTGAGGTGTGTGTGTTTGTACTTTTGCATGAATACATGTGAAAAGAGCAATGATGGAAATGTAGTTTTGGCTGAACAGTACCGGTCATGCTAGCAAAACAAAAGATGGCAGTATTTCCTTCAACGCTGTCTGCTTACTCCAGTGCCATGGCAGCTTTCTGTTCAGTTGAAACGGATGTTTTCCCTGACTACCCAGCATTCTATGCAGAACATGTTTCCATGTTGTCCCTGAATCAACTCCCATTGGGAGGCTCTCTGTTGAGTGCCATGTATGTACACTGACGCCCAAAAACCAGTACAAGGACAAAAGAGTTTGGGGACACTTTGAGTCCTTGTTCGGGGACAATGCAAAGGAAATTGAATCATTCATAAGGAACCTGTCCCTATTGATGGATTAGGGACTTTTTTCTCATTGGTCAGTGGGTGGTGAGTTCACTCAAAACAGGGGAATTTTGGAAAAGTAGACTATTTGTTGAGGGCCACCCCATTATATGTATCGGGGGAGATGGCAGTGAATACAATCACTAGTCCTTGGATGTCTTTCTTTTGTAGTTGCTATGAATAAAATTAGCTGAACCCTACTACCACCCGCCACAACAAAAGAAAAGAAAAAATGAATGCTGTGAGAGAAACAGAGAGAAAGAGAGATAGAGAGAAACTGATGCATATAAATGGAAACACTCATGTACGTAGGTGATGAATTTATACTTCACCACAAACCCACTATTGAACAGATAGTTTTTAGTCATTATTAAAAAAAACAAACACTAATAAAAGTCTGAAACATGTCAGGGACCACTGGATTGCTGGCAGAACTTTATGAAACTATTTCAGTTGGAACAACTTGAATACAAAGCCATATCTTTTTGTTCAAATCTCTCATACAGTGTGCCTCATTAAGGAAAAGCACATGTTTCTTTTTAATGATTAAGATCTTGAACAGGGGCATGATGAAAATTGCCTGGTTGTCTTAATGTTCCCACTCTGTGTGTCACATACCCTTGACTTTGTGGAGTGTTTCTCATTTGGATGATGAAATAAGAAAGTGATTATATCTCATTTAACACTGTAGTGTAGTTTTGTACTTGTGCAGTAGAACAGACTTCTCCGAATGAATAAGTTAAGATGTTGTGTGACACCTTAATTCCACACTCAGCTATTGGATTCTTAAATATTGAATTCCTTTGGAGCTTCTTGAGATCTTTCTACCTTCATACCAGGACACAATAGCGATTCAAACACTGTAAAATGTTATAGTTGACAGTAAGGGCTTGTTTACATGTAGTTAGATGTTTTGATGTTAGATTTTTTATATGTTTCTTTTTTCAATTGCAACAATTTTTTATACATTTCTTTTTTCAAGTATCAGCAGAATCCAGCATTTTCAAATATCTCCACTATGGAGAGTGCTTTTAAAAAAATATCTGGTGACTACAACTCTGTTTATGTGTAAACAAAAGGCCCAAACAGATAGTGTAAACAAAGCCATAGAGTGTCTGTATTTCTACATCCCTCTTGCCATAAAATTGTCTTCTGCCTTTAAATGGGTCAGGTCTCTCAGAGAACAGCAACTGAACAAAAGGACAGGATTGTGAGGAGGTGGTTTTGTTGACAAAATCTGTCCAGAAATTAATTTCTTCTCTTTGCCTTTCTTATAGTACAAACAACCAAAAATAACAAACAACCAGAATACCTGGTGCTTTAACTCACACAGGGAACAATAGAAACACACAATACCGCACCCAGTCACAGCAGTGAGAGGAAGCTGGCTGAATGTTCTGCTTCACAACAAATGAGTCAATGGGGCTTGGCTGCACAGGTGGACAGATTTAGGGAGCCTGGCTGGAATCACTTGGAGGTCTACAAATGTTTAACGAGCTGAGAGAAATCCCTCCTCACCCCCAAATTAGAGTAAACCTCCCCTGGTGCATGAACTCTAAAAGGCCACGAGACTGACTAACCCAAACTCTGTAGGCTAAATAACTCACAGACCCAAGCCACGAACAAGGCCTGGGAGAGACGCCAGAACATTTGTGGTTTGGCGGGACATGAAGAAAAAATCGTTGTCTGGACTGACTGGCGATGAACTTGACAGTTCAATGGTAGTTCTCTTCTCCAGAGTATTGTCCCATGATGAGCATATCCTTCAATGAATGAATAAGAGGACTTCTGTAGCAGGGCAGGGTAGTAAGCCCATTTCTATTTTTTCCAGCACTGCCTCTGCCCTTGATGGTACATCTCTATGTTTTCCAGCTTAATGCCTCACATTAACTGCCTTAATGCCTGCTTAAATCATGTGTGTGAGTGTGTGTGTGTCATGCCATTGAGAAAAAGGTATGTCAAGAACTGACTAATCGCATTCAGTTAGCCTTCTGAAAAGCAGATGCTGTCTCTGAGAACATACCTACACACCCACATTGAAGCAAAGCACACAATACAGAATCTTTTAGAGCCAAAGGACTGCTAAACAACTGACACGCTTAAGACCAAGCTTCCACATCATTATTGACACAGTGGAATCTTTCTCCATGGCTGATGAGTGACAGATTATAGACACTTGAATAACCAGCACATTTTGCTTCACCTCAGGTCATAGTAGCCTCTAATTTCAATGTTGAGAGCTCCTTCTGGTGTTGAGTGGTGCTTCTACTGTAGACCTTGACTAACTGATGCACATTCATATTGTCTGTTTTCAGCAGGTAAGCTATTCTTTATTCACACACACACACACACACACACACACACACACATGAGGGGCCCTTCAAGACATTATTCATTCTGGCCCTCTCACATACATATGTTTTCACTCTCACATACATACATTCTCCTCCCATGTACATATATATTTTCACTCTCACATACATACATATTTTGCACTCACATACATACATTTTTCACATTCACATACATACATTCTCCTCTCACATACATACATTCTCCTTTCACATACATACATTCTACTTGTACATACATACATTCTCACACAGGCCTACATACATTCTTCTCTCCTCTAGTAAGGTAAGGTAAATCAAGAGGCAATCAATAATGACTTTTTTTACAATTCACTTGAACAAGGCAAAAGTGGACTAAGTATTGTATGCACTTTATTGTTAGTGTCTTGATAATTGTAATGCACTGCAATTTGTATAGCTACACAATACAGGTAAAGCTTCACAAATTAGAACATTTTGAAGAGTTCATTAATTTCAGTAACACAAGGTAAAGAGATGTCTGAAAAATATTTCTGCCCCTGTACTACGTACGGTTATAAGATTTACAGGCGGTACGTAGTACCGTAAGAGAAGAGGGTTTATGCTGGCTAAAAAAACCCACATTTAAAATTAGTAATGCGCGTTGTAGAAAACACAGTAGAAAACACATTGACCCACAATATGTCATTTGAGACAAGTGTCCGATGAAGAGAATAGCATAAAGTCAACCCGAAATAGTTATCCAGCGATACTGATCTGTGGTGCGCGTCTGCTGCAGACAGCTCTTTTATTTGCGGTCTGCCAGATTTTAAGCGTTTGGTGCGAAGAATCTCCTCGATAAAAATGTTTAGCTATTTTGTGATAATTTGTATTTATTCCATCACAGAGCGCTGCACAGATGTTTTCTGTCAGATGAAGATTGTCATGACTTAAATGTTCCCTATGCTCATATTAGGCTATGAAGGGGTACACTGCAGGGGTGCATGTCCTATGACTGACTCACACCCCACCAATGTTTTCAACTAACCCCTACGCAACTCAGACCGCATAAAATAATTATGAAAATATCGTCCCCGCTTCCAGATCCCCATATTTCTAAAGGTAGCCTAGTCTATGCTCTTTATTAACTTATAGTGTCCTCGTTTGTAGAACAGTAGTATTGGTTCCTCTTCTTATTTGCTCAGCAGACAAGGATATGTTGGCTAACTGCGGGGAGGCCAAAATCCCCCTCAGGACCGTGATGGCTTCGTTTACGTTACCACGTCGCCAGTCCCATTAGGAGCAGGACAGCCAATCACAGCCAACACAGCTCGATAAATGCCTCCCATTTCCACTATACTGCTTCCGTTCCAACTATACTTTCTCACACACACATATATTCTTCTCACACATACATACATTCTTCTTTCGCATGCACATATTCTCTTTAGAGATGAAAAATATGAATGTATATGAAAGGAAAATATACATATGTGAGAGTAATATATATGTATGTGAGATGTGTGCAATATATGTATGTAAGAGTAAAAATACATGTATGTGAGAGGATAATATATGTATGTGAGAGCAATATATATGTATGTGAGAGGTGTAAAATGTAGGTATGCAAGAGTAATGTGTGAGAGGAGAATGTATGTATGTGAGTGTGAAAATACATGTATGTGAAAGAAGAATGTATGTTTGTGCAAGAAGAATGTATGTATGTGAAATGAGAATGTATGTAAGTGCAACAAGAATGTAAGTATGTGAAAGGAGAATGTATGTATGTGACAGGAGAATGAATGTATGTGAGAGTGAGAATATATGTATGTGAGAGGGCCACACACACACACACACACACTTATCTATGTGCACTTAGAAAATGACCCTATCTTTACATAAAATATGATTAAAAAGGAAAAGAGCAATTATAATTTAAACCTAAAAAGGAGCTCACAGTTGATCTGATTCTGCACCCAATTAAATAGCATATCTTAAATGCATGTTCCCCCTTCATCTGCATTTCAGCTGAGCTGTGCATTAAAACTGATATGAACACTATGTCTCCTTCAAAAACAAACCAGTTCCAGTACCTTTTTTCTTTTTTTGTAATATTTATGCCAACCTAGTATGTTGTAAAATGTTTCCATTTCTGCCTTTTCATATTTTTTTCAGTGACTGACCCTAATGAAGAAAATGAGAGTGAATAATTCAAATGCCTCGTATTAGATGCCAATTACCTTAACTACATCTTCTATACAACACAGGGAGAGAGAGCCCTTCAGGACATGTAGACCCCCCCCAGTCCTTTCCCCCTCCAGACTATGAATAGTACAGGAGTATTATTCCCATTTTCACCTTCCCATTTCCTGTTCCTTCTGGCAGAGAAGAGTGAGCTACTAGGTGAGGGCTGTGCTCGGGTAATGGTGGAGGAGATGGGACTAACACTGAAATAACCATGACCTTGGAGACCGATCTGCAATTATGGTGGAACCGTCAAACAGCCTGCTTACCAAAACCTTTTTCAACATACCCCATCCACTGTCCTTGAGAGAGAGGAATCCCAGACAGCCAGAGATTCATTTCCAGATGACAAATGTAATTTCAGGCTTCCAGCATAATAACAGAAATGTGGTCATTTTCATCCACAGGTCCTAATGAGAAATATGTTTATATAGTTTATCCTTTGATTAAAGTATACCCTAAGAGGCATTAAGTTATTAAGTTACAAGTAATACACAGTTCAACTATTCAAAATACATAAATAAAGTAATGTTCATTCATAACTAGTGCTTTACAGAACAACACATATGAGTTTTAGTAATTGTCTCTTCTCATTAAAATTTCCTCTGGATGGAATGTATAAATCAGAGGCCTTTACATTTTTATATTCTGTGCAGAACACAGCATTTTTTGTTGCTGTTGAGACATAAATCTGTATATAGAATAGAATCTATAGAAAGAGGAAGGATTTGTTTAGTGAGGTAATTCTCATGATAAAACAGCAGCGGTTGGAAGGGTGCAATTTACGTTCTTTTCTTGCCCTAACTTGTGTGATAAAAGAGCAGGCCTGAAGTGAAAGAGAGAGAGAGAGAAAGTGCACATAGAGCAAAGGAGTGTTCTGTGTTAAGCAGAGATAACGGCACACCTCCCCTTCCCTTCAATAAGGGCATCACAGCATCACTCCCAGTTCTTATCCACACTAGACAGAGGTTCCCTGTGTTGTCAGTCACACTTCCTGCTTGTGCAGAAGGTTATGAAGGCTTTTAATCTTCTGTTTTGTCCTCTCTTGGTTGATGAAATCAAGAGCACATAACCACTGGCGTCCTGATCATGAAGTCGTCTCTCTCCCCTAGCTGGAGGTACCATTAATACTCTGGAGAGGCCAGTATATGGTGTGAGAGTTAGGCTGTTAAATCAGTGAAACATGTGCATAAGATAGGCAAAAGGAAAATGTGTGATAGGATGTGTTGATATGGTAGCCTGGGAAAACCTATCCTGATCTGTGTGTGATTAGATTTTTATCTGCAGCAAAGTATGGCCACCAGGCCTATTTGCACTTTATTATGTTTGCCTGAGAGAGGGAACCAATGAAAATAGCCTTTTATATCTATCTATCTATCTATCTATCTATCTATCTATCTATCTATCTATCTATCTATCTATCTATCTATCTATCTATCTGATTACCTTATCCTTTAGTACAGCTCACTGCACTTTCAATAATGTTGACCTCCAGTGATGTCTTCAGCCTAATTTATGATCGTGCAACTCTATCAAAACGCAGACACAGAGTAGTATTCACAGAGAGGTTTACCTTTCACAGTTCTCCAACTTGTGGCCGTGTACAACAACATACACCACCAGACACTGGTTGAAGTGACACTAGTCTACCCCACATAATGATACAATGATTAAAAAGTCATTTGGCTTTGTCGTTCTATCATTTTGTTAATGTTGCCAATAGAGACATAGCACTTGTCAGTAGCCAAATTATCCAAAGTAATGATGATTTAGGAACAGGACAATCGGGAAATCCTTCCACTGTCACCAAAACAACGTGTAAGATTATTTACAAAGCTTGTACTGTGAACTAGCATGTTTCTAACTATGCCTACGGTGGGTAGCAAGAAGCAAAAAGAAAGCCAGCCAACCAATCATGCGCTCCATCTATCCGTGGGGTCTGCATCATCTTCTGCATTAAGAATTCATGGTATTAATAGAGCTCATAGTCGGTTCTCCCATTCAGATCCTGAGCTGCTAGTCGGGTCAAGAAAAAGCATGACATTTGAGGTCTGGTAGAACTTTAGGACACACACCAATGAAAACGTTTGGGAAGTTTGCAATATAGTGACTCAAGGAAGGATATCTAGCAAGACAAAAGCTGTGTCAGGGGTTAATGCACATCAGGGGAGTTTAGCCATGTTATAGAGGAAGCAACTGCTGACAGTGCAATGTCTCTTTTGTTTTGTTCAATGTCTCGCTTTTGTTGTTCTTTCAAAAACGGTAAAAAAGAAATCTATGTACATGTAATTTCGTTTTGAAATCAGAGTAAGTTAGCGGTTTTCACTACAAACACACAACCCATTAAAAGTAGGCATTGTTCACTCTAAAAAGTGTATCAGAGTACTTTTCCGGTACATAACTTTGGATATTGTTGTGGTAGGATAAAAAAAAAGAAATTGTTTTCCTGTGATATGTGATTTCCTGTGTTTATTGAACTCCAATGGCGTAGAAATGGAAGTGCACCTTTTGTGTCAACATGCTATTCTATCCACCATGGAAGATGATGATTGAGATGGCAAGAGGATAAATTTAAGGGTAAATCACAATACGTTTTAGATTGATACGTTTTTAGATTTAATTCTAAGCAACATGGAACATGCTAGCTTCTATCCTTACAATGACACAATGTTTCATTTTGAGCATTTACAGGCCTACTGTAAAGGAAAAGCTGTTTCACCATAATGTAATTGTATTGTATTCTTTATTCTACAGTCGTACTGACACAAAACAGAGAGCTAAGTGGAAAACATTGCCTTATTTATTCTTTTTTTTTTTTACATTGGCACAGTGTTTTAGTTTTAGTGTGTTTGTTCATGTTTATGTCCTTAGAAGACATTTTATATTCAAAACAGCTCACCTCTCTCTTCAGTTCTCCTTGCGAAACTCCTCAGTGTTTTGTTATTGTTTGGGGGACTAACTGTCCTCATTTTGTTTATGGTTATTGAAGACATGCTGGGTTATTGAAATACACATTGCAGACCATGTGAAGATGTTTTCTGAATGTTACACAAATGTTACCTTTAAATATTCACTTTATTCAGGTCTATACAATGGGGGAAACCATGTCCTGTACATCCTGGTTATGTGTCATGGCTACCTTTGAGACCTAGTCGCCAGAGTGAGAGACCTATGAAAATTACAAATGTGAATTTGTGTATTTCAGTAACAAACACAGTATACAAAATGAATAATGTCTTATTTCAGCAACCATGTACAAATTTATTAATTTAGAAGCATCAAATAGCAGCAGATCAAGGCTCAAAAATGACCATGACATTGCAATACATAGCCTTTTGTTCTAATGTTAGATGCTCCCTTTTTGATGAGATAGACAAACCTAATACAAGAGGGGGCCACAGATAACACCAGAGGAAAGGCCCCATAGGATTTTATTTGGCAGCCTCTTTGAAAGTCACAGACGGACATCCTCCACCACCATCCATTCAGTACTCTAAATCTGACAATCACTGGAACAGCAAACACATACACACACACACACACACACACACACACACACACACACATTATATTTCACAGTGGAGGCTGCAAGCTTGAGTGAGAGCAGAGAATGTGACTCCTCCATTCCCCCTCCTGTCACCCAATAGGATCATCACCTGGAAGATTACCCTGGATACGCTGGACTGGCTGGTATCATGCTACCCTTTCACATCAGTCAGCCACTGGAAAGCCTGGGTGTAGAGACACAAAAAAGAGACCATTATTGGAAGTCTAGATCTTGGATGAATTAAGCATGATGTGTTCCATATAGTTTCTCTGCACCTAATGGTCAGCCAGCTTTTGCTCACAGCCCACAGCTTTTGCTCATAATCTAGAAAGTTCTTGTGAAGGTCAGGCCAGGAATATATTTGAATTAGATGTCAGCATGAAATTTGAGTATGAAAAAGGTTGTCATATATTATCATTCCTGAGAGACTCTCTCCTAGATTGCAGAGGCTTCAGTAACTATAACATAAAGTGTATGGCTTTTCATGCCTCCTCCCACTCTTGAAAATAGTGCACTTAGAGAAAGCACTTTGTATGTGTTCACATAACTTGGCCCTATATAAATATGCTGCACTGACAGGAGTCAAGGCTTTGTCGTTTAAATCTTGGATGGAGGCATAAATATGTCAACACCTCTGAGCATATGTTACATTGAAACTCTCAGACCCCAGCGTCCCCGTCAGTCAAAGGACAGCCATTTTGTCTCAGGCAGTGCTGAATTAACAGCGACAAAAGGAATCCTGTTTCCCTGCCTCTTCATCTGTGCAAGATCTTAACAATCTTGTCCAATCCCGAGAGTCAACTAATGTCTGCTTAACTCATGCTGTACGTCTGGGAGCTGAAACTGGACATTATTAATCAAACAGATTAAGTTATTGTACAGAAGTGACAATTTATATATGAAAATAATAACTAATGCTCTGTGGGTGCTAAATAAAAGAGCTAATATTAACCCAAGTGTCATAAAGTGGTGTTGCTAGGTAAGGTGAAGCTGAATGCTATCCAGGCTCAGGGCGTGTTCTGTCTTTAGCTCAGTGCTAATCCTGGGTATGCAAGGCTCAAGGGAATAGAGCATAATGTCATCATATGCACAGACCTGTTCTGCCTTTCCTCCTGATTTCCATCATCTTGCAAATGATACATTGAAGAGTGACATGTACCCATTCAAATACTCAATCTATCTGTATGCAGTGTATTCAACCAATGCTGTACAATAATTTCATGGTGATTTCTCATTTTTAAATTTAAGCCATTCCAATACATTTTTCCCTCTCTGGAACAAAAGAATTACCATTCATGGCGAGTGACTGAATTTTGCAGAGTTAATTGGATGAAATGCTATGTCTAATTGCTCATAACAGTGGAGAAGCACAGATTTGATTTCACGCACAGAGAAAGGAGAAGGATAATGTTTCATTGTTATGGAGAGCACAAAATTAAAGATAATTACATCCATATTGCATGTGCCCCTGACTATCTTCCAGGACAAAATTAACAATAAAAACCTGGCAGCTTCCAGCCTGTCTTCACTTGCGCTATGGTAAGCCCCACCTGGCTCAGCTCCAGTTCCGATAACAGTGAGGGCTAGAGATGGGATTGGTTGGACTGATTAAAGTGATTGAGATCAACAGCTCATTTCAAGAGTCTATCATCAAGCCACCACTGGGCCTCAGATCCAGAACAGAGAGTGTGTGTGAATGTGTGTGTGTGTGTGAGTGTGTGTGCGTGTGTGTGTGTGTGTGTGTGTGTGTGTGTGTGTGTGTTTGTGTGTTTGTGTGTGTGTGTTGGTGAAAGAGAGAGAGAGAGTAAAGTCTTACTTTCTCTGCAATATTGTCTGAGACTAAGAATTGCCTTGGGTTATAAGAACATCTGAGAATTTTGAAAAGTTCCAGGTTCCTGTCTCCTCGGCTTATAAAAGAGTATCATTTGTCTGTTCACTGAGTTATTAATTATACTGATGGCTAAATAAATACTGGTAAATACTGAAAGTTTGTGGCCTGCAGGTAGACTATGTGCTTTGGACCAGATGTACATTCTTTTTGGTCTCTCTTCAGAGGACTGCATCATTCCAGCTTCACTTAACTAATGGACCACATTAACTTATAAAATGATATGACTGCCTTGCTTCCTCATTTTATTTTAATTCACTATGCTATTGTATTATGTGCTCCAGATTGTAAGACCATTAACAAGGTTTTAAATGATGTTATCCGGGGATTTGCGAATGTGAATTAAAGCTCACTGTATTAAATTGATTCTCAAAGCCAAGGGCATTTGCATTTCACATAATCTCTGAACAGGAGAGATGCCTTGTAGGAGAGGAGTCAGGTCTGTGACATGGAACCAGACAGACAGAATCGTCAACTACTTTTTTCTCTCAATAGGATAAAACAGTGTTTTCACAAATTTCACATTTCACAAATGCCTTTACCGTAAACAACTGGAGGACAACAATACCCTCCCCTTGTCGGCCTCAGAAGCACTGTATGGAGATCATTTGTTTGCTTTACTGAGACGAAATTGTATTTGTAAAGTTAATCCGCTGAAATGCATTTCCATAAAGGTGCGGGAAGGCCACACTTGAGATTATAGCACAGGGGATTAACTCATACTGTATTTTCATATCCAAATAAGATGAATTAATGGCTGTAACCTGTCTTAAATCTGAGGGTAATCTCCTCTCACCATTTTATTGAGTAAGTAAAGTGCAAGAACTTGGGGATTCACCAAACAGCTTTTCCACAGAATGGTCAGTGTCTACACGCTGTATGCATGCCCTGAACACTCTCTCTCTCTCTCTCTCTCTCTCTCTCTCTCTGTTGATAGATAGCTAGATGTCAAACGATATAGTATGAATGTGTTACGCGTAACAAATGTCTTTACATTGTAACATTTTCATTTAATTAGCTGTTCACTTTACATACAAGAAGAGCTTTTCCTCTGATACTGAGGGTTTCCGCATGTGTACGTAACTAAAGCTCTCATTACCATTATGGTCTTTCCTTAGAATATGATTGGCACAGTCACTGAAGGCCAAACTTTATTTGCAAGTACAGAGAAAGGGACGAACATTCTCAACTTCTTCACATAAGGGTTAGTGCAATTCAGATAATGCCAACCCACTCTCAACAAAAAGGTTTTTGCCGATGTGCCCCTTGCCAACATGCCTTTTGTGTTGGAATTGCTATGGCAACAGCAAAATCTCTACAATGATAAAGAGCCAGAAATTGAAGGGGTCTTTGGTTGAAATTGTGATGGTGAGTGGTGGTTAGCCTGAAAGAAAGTTCTTGTTCTTTTTCCTCACAACTACATCCAGTAGGAGATGTAAAATAATTTAAAAACATAACACAGGAATGAAAAAGATAGACAGACACCTACATAGTCACTCTCTCTCTCTCTCTCTCTCTCTCTCTCTCTCTCTCTCTCCCTCACTGTCTCACAAACACACACACACACATGCCTTCACACACTGCCTTCAGTCCATAAGGTAGCAGGGCACTCTTGGTGGTCACAGGAAAAAGAGGGCTGTAGATAGCAAGGGGAGGACGCCCATATGGCGGCTTACTCTCCATAGGCCTCTCACTTTAACAAGCAGGATCCACTTATCCTACTGAGTGCAAATATGCCTGGGTGGATATGCTTTCTCAAGTCCTCCCTTACATAAGGATTAATATATTGTCTGCAAGTGCATTATCAGAAAATAAGTCCAGGCAGGGCGAATTGGACCCTGATGTGATGCTGCTGTATCCTCACTTTATATAGATTAATTGCAACGGCTTTTACCTGAGGGTATAAACATATTGTGCCTGGTTCCTGGGCCCGCCTTTTGTGTTAGTCTGTATTGTTATATGGAACTGATAAATTCTATATGCTGTTGTCACTCAGGGGTAATTATGAATGAATGCAATATTATTTTCTGGAACATTGACAGACCAATGTAAATGTCCAACCAATGATCAACAGACCTATAAATAAGCATGTCAAGTAGTTTTCATGAAATCTCATCTGACAAGACTGTTGTGTGTGTGCTGCTTGATTTTAGTTCAGTTGATTAACCCTGCAAAAGATATTCTTCCATAAAACTGGCTATTATTCATTATTTATTACAGTATACCTGGCGGATTGTAAGGGCAACTATTTTGTTATGTTAAAAGTTGACATATGGAATAACAAACATAATCATGGGTATGTTTGATATCCATGGTTTGAAATGTAAGCTCATCTCCACACCATTTGTATTCTTAGCCAGAGTTCTGAACCCAGAGCCATAATCAGGCTTGGAAAAACTTTCCCTTCCTCGGCCTCGTCACCTATTCTCTTCTCTCCCTTGTCCTTCTGAGAGCAGACGACCAACTCAGTTGCTCGCACTTTAATTTGCACAATGGAATCGGCTCAGGAACACCTCCAGGAGGGGATAGTTATGACCCTGACTATGTGGTAATTACATGCCTCTCTGTTGCCTCTGACTCCAATGCCCTCACTCAGTGACTGGCCTGACGATCTAAACCGTGACTTACTTAATCATTACCCAAGCTCTGCGATGACACCCAGGACACAGGCACTTATTATAGTGATTTTCAACATGTTATTTTGATGCTGGAAATATTCCTGGAATAGGTTGGTCATTTCCAGATACTACATAATGTTACACGGATATACAGATGTTTGTTTTTGTTACACACATATAGTTTTATGTACTATGCTAACCAGAGAAAGTTTGGCTGGAGGTAGCCTACTTATACTCTAGAAGGCTCTGTGACAGAGTGGACAGAGTGCGCTCCATTGTTGTCTATTTTGTACAAGTTTGAATAGCCCTGACAGTACAGATGGACTGTTATTGGATTGTGGATTTGTTATTGTTATGTGTACCCTGGGAATCAAAGAAATTTGTTTGTCAGGTGATTCGACATGTACACAACATGTTGAATTGACAATGGTGCAATATCGAGAGAGATCACCCCTGATGGGAGGTTGCTATTGTGGCAGCTTGTTGCCTCTTGGAATAACACACAGAGGTATCATTTGGACAAAACAAGAAAACACATTTCTGCACTTGCTTTTTCAAACAACTCTGCGGTGAAAGGCAAGACAAAGAGGACCAGTCCTCCCACCCAGTCATATAGCAAATACCAGGCTATCTCAGGCGACATCTAAGCTGTGTTCTCAGATCCTGATCTGCTGTCTCCACTTATTTCCATTTCTCTGAGATAGGAAATCATTCAAGCTCTGGCTTTTACCAGTGTGATGGAGGCAGGCTTAACCTGTGTTTTGTTTCAAATTGTGATCCAACTCGCTCTGTCTTGTCTTTGTAAATGTCATCAGAATCATTGGTCTGATTGGTTATAGGTCTGTCCAATACCTCCACAGGCATTTTGCTGATTTCGCCTCAGGAAAGTGGGAGATGACAGGAAAGTAGCTAGACTTAGCTGCGTAGCGGATCAGTATAGGTGAACCAAGCTCAGGCAGGCTCTAGCTCAGGGAAGAAGATGGCTTGACATGTCATCTGATGACCAGCATGACATGGCATGTCATCTGATGACCAGCAGAGAATGATGTAACTCTGGTAAACAGGAAACATGATGCTCACCTGGCCCCTGGTGTAAA